>OY744611.1:10182875-10707875 GCA_963556255.1 Allolobophora icterica | reverse complement strand
GCTTTGATTCTAATTAGCACTACGGGATTTTGTTATTAGTTCAATGCGAATTTTTCCTCAACTGAAAGAAATGAGTCCCGTATAGAGTAATATCCATCTACCCATTAGGCCTACAGTTATCAATAAGTGACTTCTATAGCGCCGGTGTCTAATGAGCATGGCTGCAACCGATGGTGTACCAGAACCAAGCCGCTATCAATTCAACTCCCATCTATCAATTCATCTATTAATCAATTCATTCGTTCAGTCATTCATTCGTCCAGCTATATAGTCATGCATTTTAGATAAATCCATCAATTCTTCTTTCAACCCATCTACCTAATCATCCATTTATCAATCCATCCGTACATCCATCCATTCATTCATTCATCCATCCATTCATTGATTCGTGTATACACATATCCACTCGTCCATACATTATTCTATTCTACCATGTGTTAATCCATATCAGCTATTCATCCAACAATCCAACAATTCGTCAATCCATCCATCCAACCATCCACTCATTCATTCATTAATTAATTCATTCATTCAATCACAACCAATAGGCCCTATTAATCATTTTATTAATACTGCCATCGTAGCCTGTGCCAGCTTCGTGTTGTGTACTGACCAACTCCGACTACAAGAATCCGGCTTCTCTCAACTCTAGCCTCTGTTCTGTCGCCGCTTCCAACTTGAGCGCCAATCAACGTGAGACTTACCTGCACACACAGGTGACTCATCCGAGAACAATAGCGCGATTTGTCCGCCGACACTCAACCTCATCTGACTTCACACGATTTCATCTGATCCCGTCTGATGACCTTATATGTTATGATCATATCTAATCTCATCTGAGGAATATCCTATCTGGTGATCATATCTAATCTAATGATCGTGTCTGATGATCCTATTTGGTGATCATATCTAATCTTATCTAATTGTCTTATCTGATAATCATATCTAACCTCATCTGAGATCCTATCTGATGTGAATTGCTAACCTTATCTGACGATCTTACATGATGATCACATCTAATCTCATCTGATGATCCCATCTTATGATCATGTGTGATCTAATCTGACGATCTTATCTGATCTCATATAATCTTGTCTAGTCCAATCTAATGTCACGTAATCTAGCCTAGTCTGTAATTATCTTGTGATAATCACATTAATCATATCTTAAGCTTAAATCACCTAAGATATCCGACTGTAATGTGACTTTTCCAACTGGAATCTAATGTACTGCAATATAATCTCAGGTTAGAGTAGGCCTAATCTAATCCTAAATAAGTTAATTATGGAACCTTGTGCTGTTCATCCTAACCTAAATACAACCACTACATCGCCATCTGGCGAAAGAGTCAAAAGTCCCTGAGACTGCCTCACGATTTTCCTTCTTTAATGGAATTTAGACGCTTTAAAAAATTAAATAGCAGATTCATTAATATTAATTCAGTGATTGCTACTAAATAATGTGTTAATTAGCTCATTTAAGCTTTTACAAAAAATTTATTTATTTCTTAAACAGGGATGTGAAGCGAAATTTGTGAATTGGGTTTCTGGACATCTGGCGATTATTATTGGAGTTGCAATTGGTCTGATAGCAATCCAGGTTGTTATGAAAGAATTTCTTATTTTCAATCTCATTAATATTACACACATAACTCTTCATCAATTCATTCATTCATTCATTCAGTACGTTAGAGATTCAGTGAGTGAGTGAGTGAGTGAGTGAGTGAGTGTGTGAGTGAGTGAGTGAGTGAGTGAGTGAGTGAGTGAGTGAGTGAGTGAGTGTGTGAGTGAGTGAGTGAGTGAGTGAGTGAGTGAGTGTGAGTGTGAGTGTGAGTGTGAGTGTGAGTGTGAGTGTGAGTGTGAGTGTGAGTGTGAGTGTGAGTGTGAGTGTGAGTGTGAGTGTGAGTGTGAGTGTGAGTGTGAGTGTGAGTGTGAGTGTGAGTGTGAGTGTGAGTGTGAGTGTGAGTGTGAGTGTGAGTGTGAGTGTGAGTGTGAGTGTGAGTGTGAGTGTGAGTGTGAGTGTGAGTGTGAGTGTGAGTGTGAGTGTGAGTGTGAGTGTGAGTGTGAGTGTGAGTGTGAGTGAGAGTGAGAGTGAGTGCGTGAGTGAGTGCAGGGCCGGATTAACAAATGTGGTGGCCCTGTTCAGTAAAACTGTGGGGCTCCAAAGACCGTATACTGTAGAGTGTAGGCCTACACAATAAAATGGGTCATTTTATAATGTGTCATATAACACTTGAGTTCCGGTCAGGTAAGAGGCGTAATTTTGGTCTAGAAAGTGGGGGTACGAAATTGCGCATCGTTTCCCCTTCAAGACCGTTAAATGATTAAAATGGCGCCCAATGAGTCTATATTTGGCGCTATTTATGCGCAATGCCGAATAATAATAATGATGATTATGGTGATAGTTATAATAACAATAGCAATAAATATAGTAATAACGACAATGAGCGTAATAATAAATATAATAATAAAAACAATAATTATGTAATAATGAAAATAAAAATATTTTAAAATTACTAACAATAGACGTGTTTCATTATACACCGTGTCTCAAAATAAACTGTGCAAAATTGTTTCTGTCAGAACTTCGTCAAATTTCCACCAATTTTAATAATTTTTGGTAGGTAGATGGCAAAATGGCTGAAATTTTATGCTATACATAAATTTTCCACCTCACCTGACTCACGTCATCGCACTACCTTGTTAAACACAGATGTGCCAATTTCTTATATAACGCTTAAATCTTATTACATGCAACAAACTATCTGACGACTTAATTAGCACGCAGTAAAGTAAAATATGGTTTACTTAGCAGGGTTTTTAATTGTTATGACAGATCTGCTTAAAAGTGTTAGAATTGGTGCTCGAAATGTGCCCCGCTTACACGGACACAAGCGCTTAGATGGCAACGCCACTGACTGATAGCAGCATCAACGATCGACTGGTCAAAGCGCGCCCATCTCGTCGATCAGACGCATTTTGAGTTCGTCGACGTTGGCTATCCTGGAGCGGTAAACCTTTTCCTGCAGCACACTCCATATGCTATAGTCGACTGGGTTAAGATCCGGTGAATTCGGCGGCCACAGTGTTGGAGGTATGAAGTCGGGCGTTTCTCGCTCAAGGAAAGAGACAGTGTCGCGTGCTCGATGCGCCGGGGCGCCATCCTGTTGAAAGACAAAAAACTCGCCCTGGGATATCCGGCGCATGTCTGGCAGTAGCTTCTGGGCAAGAAGGTTGTCGCGATAGTAGGCCCCATTCACATTGACACCTGTCTCGATTAAATGGATTTCGAGACGTTAGTTGTTAAAATTTAAGCGTTATATAAGAAATTGGTACATCTGTGTTTAACAAGGTAGTGCGGTGACATGAGTCAGGTGAGGTGGAAAATTTATGTATAGCATAAAATTTCAGCCATTTTGCCATCTCCATCTACCTACCAAAAATTTTTAAAATTGATGGAAATTTGACGAAGTTCTGACAGAAACAATTTTGCACAGTTTATTTTGAGACACGGTGTAGAAGAGACGTGTGTCGATCATAATTGAAGTGACGTAACAAAAGGTGTTTATTCTCTAGATTTAAACCTAATAACAATAGACTTATTCATAACTGAAGTGACGTAAGAATGGCCTTTATACTCGAAATCTAAAATTACAAACTATAGACGTATTTCACAATTGAAATGACGTGACAAGGGGGCTTTTGGCCTATTCTCTAAATTTAAACTTAATAACATTAATAGACATTTACCGGTACCTAATTGAAGTGACGTAACAAAGGTCTTTATTCTCTAAATCTAAAATTATTAGTTATAGACGTGTTCCATAATCGAAATGACGCACTTAACAAAATTAATGATAGTCTTTATTCTCAAACTTTGAACTTAATAATAATTGGCTTTTTCATAATTTAATTAACATAAAATGGCCTTTATTCTCTATTTCTGAGATTAAAAATAATAGACGTTTTAGCAATTGTAATGACGTAACTATTATATTGTCTAAATTTAAACTTAATAACAGTAGACTGTGTCATAGCTGAAGTGACGTAACAAAGGCCTTTATTCTCTTAATGTAAACTTATAATAACAATACACTTCTTCATAATTGAAGTGACGCAACAAATGCCTTTATTCTCTAAGTCTAAAAATTGCTAAACAATGTGTTTCATAATCGAAGTCATATTCACAATCGCCTTTGGTTTTAAAATTTAAACTTGTAGGCCTATATGTAGTAGACGTGTTTCATCATAAAACTAAAAGTGACGTAGAATGGGCCTTAATTCTTAAAATTTAAATTTGTTGATAAAAACATGTTTCATAGTGTTTCATAATTGAAATGACGTAACAATAGGCCTTTATTGTACCGTCAGGTAGTAAATGTTTAAATTAGGAAGTAAAAATAGGTCTTACTAGCATTTCTGGCTGATTTTTTAGATGAATCTGCCTGATATTGGAAACTCCAATAGGGGCCCACACACGTGCGAAAGTTGTGTATTTGTCTATTTCAAATGAGTAATTTCGAATAATTTGTTCCGAGTTTTTTTACTCATTTTTACTATTAGACTTAACAAATAACAACAATTATAAAATATTGAAAAAAGTTTCTTTTGCATGTGTGGGGGCCCCTCAAGTGTGGGGGCCCCTGTTCGGCCGAACATGTTGAACATGCCTTAATCCGCCTCTGAGTGAGTGAGTGAGAGAGTGCGTGAGCGAGTGAAGCTTAATTGTAAGAAATTTTATAAGTAGTAAACTTCATTTCCATAAACTGCGCAATTTAAGTAGCCTACCGTTTATTAGATATAGGATTTCCAAATTAAATCTAACAGTTAGGGCCTACACATATTGATTATTTCCATTTTGTTTTCCTCTCATTGTAGATTTTCGAAATCATCGTCTCCTGTTGCCTGGCTATGGCAATCCGTAATAAAGGAACAATCTACTGAAGAACTTCGTTTCAAGTCTCACAAGCATTGACAGAAATGAAGACCACAATGAACACCTAATAACTTAATAATTATTATAACCTCTGCGCTATATACACGCGTAACACGCGTGCAAGACACTGTCACCTGCGTGAAAGGAACAGATCACTGTGTATCATTGACCTATGGTAGTACATCTTTGATTATCATCAGACGTGGTGTTGAATGATTTGTAATGTATGCATGTATTCACGAAGTTTCATGAATGTACGTGCTTGTATGTATGTAGGTTATTGTGTGTGTCTGATGTATGTATGTATGTATGTATGTATGCTTGTACTATGAATGTATGTATATATTCGCTTTTATAGAACACATGAAGCGCTGTGAACATGACGTTGTCTGTCTAAACGGATGCGTCTAAATAAAACAAAATGAATGTGGGCCAAATTAAAAGAAATAATACGAATGTTCACAGGGATACTTTTCCAAAGGGAAGGAAGGTGCTGGTGGGTAGTTGGGTACCTATGTGTAATGGAATGTGTGCCATTCAGCAGTAAGATTTTCTATGATAGCGTCTTTTCTGCTATCACTCTGAACCTGCGATATATGAAAGAATTTGTTTATGTTCTCGTTATTTTAATTCCACAGAGTTTGGAAAGGAGACTGTTTTTTCACAGTATGTCAAACGCTCTACTGATAGTGGTTGAACTCAGCCGGATCGGTAATAACTGGATCGGTTATTGCATTTAAGAAGAAACTCAATAAACTTGGATACTAGAACGAGGTGCAATTGAGAGGAACCTCGAAAGAGTGGCTCTGACACAGATGAAATTCTTCTGAGCCACTTAAAACCTTGTTATGTTATGTTATGTTATGTTATGTTATGTTGATCCCGCCGGATCTCAGATCCGGCACCTTTGGTTTGAGATCCTTCACCAACAGTGGAGACCCATCACCCACAAGTGGAGGAGACCCGTCACATAAATAAATCTCTGGTTGCAGTAATCGATAATACGCATCATATTCATGTATTTTCAGTTTTATCAGAATAGCAAAAAGCGAATATCAGTTAAAGGTGATCCAGAAAGGCTTATGTTTGTGCTTTACAACAATTTGTAGATCCGCCACCTCTCGATTAGCAATTTAACCACTGATATCTTTGATATCTTTGATATCTTTGAAAACATCTAGACTGAAGCCGTTGTTATTCCTCGGCTTTAAAATTTTTACTGTGATGTCAGAGTTGTATAGTCTCGATGCGACCCATGACATGCGCAGATTTCTAACTGATAATGATTTATGTAACAGCATCTTATATGGACTCTGCAACGGTTTATGGCTCTAAACAATAACAAAAGGTTGATTTATTGAATTTAACTGCCGTCGAATGTCCTCCAAGCGCCCTGTTTATCTCACCTGACAGTAATCAGCAAGCCTCCTCCTCCTCCGTTTTGAATCTAATGTAATTCAGTGAATTACGTAGACCCTTTAATAATGATGCATAAGGATCAATCGACGGTTGCTTCCAGTGAAATCGTAGTCTAAGTAACATTGCATTAGAAAAACCAGGTCAGAATCCGATAATCAGAGAAGCCAGGCTACGAAGGGTAAGAAAGCTAAAACGTGCGTCTTAAGTTTTAGCTCTGAATGGCATTAGAGAATCGACAGAATGCAAATAACTGATAAGTGAATTCCAATGTTTCGCACAGTTTCGGATCAATCGCTGAGGAAGTCCGAGATCCTAACATTGTTTGGTGAACGTTACTGCAAGAGTTGGTGCGATAACGGCGTTGATTGAGTGCAGTAATTAATCTAATTTAATGTCTTCTATAGCGCCGCTATCACACTCTCCAGGACAGAGGCGCCAGCAGGCTTAAAAAATTGGACGCATACCCATACAAAATTGGACGCACACCCCTTCAATTCCCTCCCATCCCTATCCGACCTCTTTCCGCCGCTCGTAGTCATACACTGAAAATGACTCAGAGTGACTAAAAAAATACAGTTCAGATAACATCTAATGATTTAGCCGGCCGTATTGCCGTTGACAAAAATATCGATGCGATGCCCATTCATTCATTGTGTGAATTTGATTTGGTGGTTCTACGCACGTGCCTCTAATGCGTCCACCTGCGGGCGTCCCTGGTCCAGGACACCAGTCGATGATCGGCTAGAGTGGAATCGCAATCAAAACTCAGAATCCATTCAAGAAAATAGGTCGAAATATTTGCTGGCATGAGACGTAAGCAAAGACCGGAGAAAGGTCGGCTGAAGAGGAGGCCCTACATGCCCTACAACTCTTTGTGCTCTACAACACAGATCTTAAACCGAATATCACCTACTTACCACAACATTCCACAACCACACGAACAATGTCCAAGCTGTCTGTTCGTCAAACATGTTCAACGGCGTAACTTTGTATTGTGACCATTTAGAATAATTATGTTGTCCGGTCGCCACCAATTTTTAAATTGGTGATGACAGTCACCACGACTTTTCTCCCTGTCCTGTTTGCAAAGTTTTGACCTTTCGTTGGATGCCATCATTTTGCCATGGTACCCGTTTAGTTCTATCGTTTTCTCAGTTCAGTCAACATGATATTGTGAAACAGTGTAGATCTGTACTTGGTTATTTGCGATTGAACTTAAAGTAGTGGACAAAGCATAGTAAATTCGTACATAGTGGAAGAGGAGGAAAGAGAGGGAGACGGGATTGGTCACCATCACCTTGTTGTAAGGCAAACTTACGCCCTTTTGTGGCACCCATTCAAAGAAGCAACTCAACCCGAATATTAACTGAGTATTGAGCAAAGTCGTTTAAATTTACATTTACGTTAGGCATCGTTGATGCGATCAAGTCAATCAATATGTGGAGATATATTATCAGGTGAATTAATAATTGGCCAGATGTCGCGAATGATATAATACAGTCCATCTGTTATGCGTTGCTTGTCTTTATGGAATGATCCTATCGGAAGCAGGCAATTTGAATGCCAGCTGCGTAGTAGCCTAATTAAAATACAAAACAGCTGTCAATCAACCACAATAGTATGTATACTATAAATGGGTCTAACTGTCTGGTACGCGCAGAGCAGTGTGTGGACTGAGAGGCTGGAGGATTCTGCGTTGTGTTGCCAACTGAAAGTGTAGAACAATAATAAATTGGTGAGCGATATCCAGCTTTCGAAGTTTTTGTGTTGGTATGAATAGGGACATCACCATAGTCGTCATCCTCATCCTCATCATCACCACCATCACCATCATCATCATCATCATCATCATCATCATCATCATCATCATCATCATCATCATCATCATCATCATCATCATCATCATCATCATCATCATCATCATCATCATCATCATCATCATCATCATCATCATCATCACCTTCATCTTCATCGTCATCATCAACATCATCATCATCATCATCATCATCATCATCATCATCATCATCATAATCATCATCATCATCATCATCATCACCTTCATCTTCATCGTTATCATCAACATCATCAACATCATCATCATCATCATCATCATCATCATCATCATCATCATTATCATCATCATCATCGTTACTTTCATGATCACGACCATGATCAGTAAAATTATGGCCATAATCATCGTTATCGTCTTCGTCGTCAGGATCATCATCGATAACATAATCATTGTTATCATCATCATCCTGGTAATCATGATCACGGATATAATGATCACTATAATCATTATCATCCTTGTTATCGTCATCACGTGGAATTTATTAAACAAATTAGGATATCTAAGTAGTTTTAAATTGAACGTAGAATAACAATCATCTTCATCCTTCTACCCATCCTCCTCTACCTTGTCCGTCTTTTCAGCATCACCATCACTAGGCCTAGTCTTATCGTCCTCCTTCTCATAATTCTATCATGATCCTCCTTCTCGTCCTTGTCCTCGTCCTCGTCCTCCTCCTCATTATCATATTTATCGTCAGTATCGACATCATCATCATCACGTTGAGGTCGTGGAGCTATTCAGGACCTCTGATTACGCATGTAGCGGCGCTATATAAATTTCTAATTTAAAATAGAATTACAGTTACAGTCAACATAACCATCATCGAGACGATCACCACCATCAATTTTTCAATATCGCTATTATAACTAACTGACAATAAATTCAAAATCTCGAGAATAAAACTCAATGACTAACCTAACAATTCGCATAAACGTAATTGCAATTAATAACTTTTATGGCGCCGTTGTGTAATGCACAAATATCGTCATTCAATGGCGCACAAAAGCCGAGGTGTAATCAACGCAATGCTTTATGTATTCTGCTGATTTTGTTGTTCAGAAATTTACAATCAGCAAAATGACTTCTCTACATTGTTTTCTGCTAATTGCCTTCTTCTGGAATTCTTGTCCACCATTCGCCACTGCCCAGTATATGCTTGAATCAGTGATGCCAACTGGAGCGCTGGACAAAAATGTCGAAAGATTGGCAAAAGCAGTTTACCATTTCACAACTGATCTACACGAGAAAATCCTTGAATCTGACGTTGACACAAACGTTTTCTTCTCGCCAACCAGCATCTACGTTGCCCTGGCGATGCTTTACGCTGGATCAGGAGGAAAGACCAAGTCTCAGTTGGAATCAGCCTTACATCTGGATGTCTTTGAATCGGACGAGAACGGATTTTACGAAAGCATCAAGATCCTTCTCCAGACGCTGAGCAGTACGGAGAAAAACTACACTCTAAATATGGCTAATCGCTTGTTCGGCCAAAAAGGGTTCGAGATCAAAGATGAATATATCAAGAAAACTGACGAATATTTTCGTGCTGAATTGGAATCTTTGGACTTCAGGAAAGACTCTTCCGGATCTAGATCTAAAATCAACCGTTGGGTATCGGGAATGACGTCGGAAAAGATTAAAGAACTTTTCCAGAAAAGCGCTATCACAAGCGATACGGTTCTTGCTCTTGCCAACGCAATCTACTTTAACTGTTCCTGGTTGTACAAATTCGACAAGCTAAGTACGAAACCTCAGCCGTTTTCTACATCGAGAAATGAGAAAATCGAAATCTCTATGATGCACCTGTCTCATTGGAATGGACTTCGCTATTCAGAATCTCAAGAACTATCATTTAAACTCTTGGAACTTCCCTACAGCGACACAAACGTTTCCATGATAATCGCCCTGGATGACAGAAACGGTGACTTCAATACGTTTCTAAGAGGACAAGTCCCAGACATTTCATGGAACGAGATGGTTGAGGTTTTTACGAACGTACCAGTACGTTTGTCATTGCCAAAATTTCGTCTCCAGCAGACCTTGAATCTGAAGAAATCACTTCGCGCTCTCGGAATAAAGAACCTCTTTGGGAATGCCGACCTGTCAGGCATTACTGATTCTCCTCCATTAGAACTGAGCGCAGCAATACACAAGGCATTCATCGCCGTGGACGAGGAAGGGACTGAGGCAGCAGCAGCCACTGGTTTTTCAATTCACGCAATATCTAGCCATTCTCCCAAGCAGAAAGTCATCGACTTCATCGTGGATCGGCCATTCTTATTTCTCGTGGTGGAAAAGACAACAGGATGCATTCTTTTCTTCGGACATATCAAGAATCCACTGAAGTCCAACTAAAACAACATGCGTCAGAAGCGAGCAGCCGTGATGCTCCGTATTCGCTTCTTGTCATTCGTTCAAAACATAAACGCAAATTTACCTTCTCGATTTCTTTTCGTTTAGCCGGAACTTTAAAATGAGAGGCAACTAATATATTGTGGTCACACATCAAGCTGTCGAGAATTTCTGTCTGAAACAGACGATCTTTAAGAATTGTATTCTTTAGAACATTTGTTCAAATATCTCTATTGTAGCCTAATAGCATGTGGACTGAGACTTATTCTTTTTAAGCGTAGAAAACTGCTGCCTATCGACTCTGGTAAATCATTTAATTGTCTCTTCTTGATCCCAAAGCTGCGACTCACACGGTGTACCGCAGCATCATGCTGAGTCTACTCCGGGTCTTTGACATTTCCCTGGGTGAAAGATAATTGTATCATTAGCGGACAACGGCAACTCTCTCAACAGGTCCTGCGTGCATTTTTGTGCATACATTTGTATTTTATATGTGTACATAATACATGCATATTTTAATATATTCATATGCTTGTATGTATATATGTTTGTATATATGTGTATAGGGCCTATGTATAATATTATGCGTATGCATGTATGTATGTTTAGCCTTTTTGTATTTGACTGTACTTAATTCAAGGTGTGTTAGAAGGTGTGCTGGGGAACGACTCTGTAGGCCTATAAGCTCGGAACATTATAGTCTAAGTGAGCTTGGCATTAGGTTTTGGTGTGACGAGACCCTGTTTCTATGTTATCAAGCCAAGGCTCCGTTAGTTGTTTACTTGTACAGGATAACCAATAACGGTGGATCCTATTAGATTTAGACGTCGTTGCTGACTATCCCGCGCCTGATGCGACTGACAGAGTTGTTTTTCAGGTGAGAGTCCTTAATACTCCTTATTTATATGGATGAATTGTCTGCCTTTTGTGAATTTGCTGTTGTTGAAGCTTCACCGAAGTGATTTCGGTGGTGTAAATTGTCGTGTATAATCACTTTTGAATTATATAATTATAGCTTAACCCAAGCGAAAATCCTAATTTATTTAGGTACCTCTAACATAATGTATGCATGTACGTATGCATGCATGCAGGTATTTATTTTTAGATGTATGTCTGATGTTTGTATGCACGCATATATGTAAGTATGTATGCATTTCTGCGTGTATCATGTAGGCTATTAGTCTCTATGTGTAGTGCGCAGATCCTAAGGTGGAACAACAGAGGAAGAAACAAAAGATAGATCGATGATAGTGTCAACCCAATCCTTCCGTTGACAATCCTTCTGATTAAATCCTTGTTCTCTCTCTCTACTTAACGCCTATTTAACGTTCACCTTTTGAACACTAATTCTACGTATAAGTATAACCTGAATTAATCAGCAACACAGTTTAATATCTTTTCAGTTTAATAAGAAACAAACAGACAGAACTCAATTCGATTACAACTCAACTAGTCAGCCACACTACTACAGCGAACACACGAATTCAAACTTCTCTAGTCAGCATAATTCTTCGCGCCTCTTGACACACCTGTCTTCTGTGCGCCTAAGCGAACTCTAATAATATACATATAGCGCGCCGCTGCCGAGATTGGCCGGCCGCGCGTGTCACTAAAACTATACGTTATACATCTATCATATATACATATACACGTGAAACTAAAGTAAGCGCACTAAATATATACGCTAATATCTCGCACTGCAAGACTGTACACAAAACTCAGTTCACATTACCTCCTTCCTTTTTCTGGAATTGAGCAAATTAAATTTCAAAATTTGCGAAATTACCAAAATACATGAAACATATATATATATCTAAATAATTAATAAACAGTCTTACGATTACTTATAACCTTGACAAACAATCAGCAATAATATTCAATCTGCCCTTCTTGTACTTCACCTCAACATCAAAAGTTTGTAAGGCTAACGCCCAACGCACAAGTTTAGCAGACTTAGACATTGACTCAGTCAAGTATGTAAGAGGATTGTGATCAGTAAAAATGAAAATTTTCGATCCAATTATAATTTCTTTTAACTTGTTTAAAGCCCAAACAATAGCATAGGCTTCCTTTTCCACAGTAGCCCATCTCTTCTGGGTATCAGTTAATTTCTGACTGATAAATGACACAGGGCGTTCTATTCCCTTGTCGTCCATCTGTGTTAAAACAGCACCGACTGCAAAGTCACTACTATCGCAGTACAAATTGAATGGTTTTCCCACTTCAAAAACATATAACACTACTTTGGATCGCACAGCCTCTTTAAGTAAATCAAATGCTTGCTGATGTTCAACAGTCCAATCAATCTTATCAGAAACACGTTTACTAGTTAAATCAGATAAAGGTTTCGCAATCTGTGCAAAGTCCTTAATAAACTGTCTGTAATAATTAAAAAATCCAAGCAGTTGCTTAACTTGCTTCTTAGTTTCTGGGATCTTCAAATTAGTCAAACTTTCAATTCTGTCTGGATTCATCTTTATCTTACCAGACCCAACCACATGACCGATAAACCTTACTTCACTCTTACCAAATATGCATTTTTTCAAATTCAAAGTAACGTTATGCAATCTCATTTGCATCAAAAATGCATCTAGATGCTGCAAGTGAACTTTCCAACTGTCAGAATGCACAGCAATGTCATCAACATACGGTTCTGCAAAGTCACTTATAGGCTGTAAAACTAAATTTATCGCCTTAACAAAAGTTCGGCCAGAATTTATCATTCTAAAAGGAACACGAGTAAATTCATACAGTCCATTATGTGTTACAAAAGCTGTCTTCCATTGATCAGATTGTTTTACAGGACAAGTCCAATAAGCACTTCGACAGTCCAAAATAGAAATCACATTAGACTTTCCAACTTTGTTTAAAACGTCTCTGACAATCGGCATCGGATATTTACAATCCACTGTGAATGAGTTAATGTATCTGTAGTCACAGGCAAGTCTCAAAGATCCGTCTTTCTTTTTAACAATAACCAAAGGGCTTGCCATTCTGCTCGATGATGGTTTGATAATGTTTGTTTTTAACATTTCTTTGATCTGACGTTCCACTTCTGATCGATAAATCAAAGGAATTCGATATGCTGCAAATTCCTTTTCACGAAATCCTGGTTTTAGTTCAATTTCGTGTTCGACCAATGTACATAATCCGGGTTTTTCTGAAAATCTGTCACAGTATTTGTTCAAGACGTTCAACAACTGTTCTTGCTGAGTTACTGTCAAATGGCTAATTTGTTCAGGATCGAGGTTAAGTGAATTCTTGTCATCTTGAACCTCACTCCTCATTGGTAATTCAACCACTGAACCAAAATCTTCATCTTCTTCAACGATTAGACCACAACTTAATGCTCGAGTAACATATTTTCTGATCTTGTTGGCGTGAATTATTTTTCGACCATTTTCACCCATATCGACTAAATAAGAGTACTTTGACCTTCGATGTATGATCGTACATGGACCATGCCATCGAGAAATAAGTTTGTTTGTTGACGTTGGATACAAAACGATGACTTTCTCACCAGCTTCAAATTCTTTGTGCTTTGCTCTCTTGTTATACTGATTCGTGTATTGTAATTGCTTTTCTCGAGAGTAGGATTCTGCAAACAATAATGCTTTCTTCATATTTTCTTTGAGTTCTTTCAAATACTTTTCTGGTTTAACTCCAACATGAGGTGGTAAGTTTATTTCTCTAGTCCAACTCTCTTTTAATATTGCCAATGGTCCTCTCGGAATTTTCCCATAGACAAGCATATATGGTGATACTCCAGTAGTTGCATTCGGCACTTCTCGTAATGCCCACACTGTGAAAGGAATTATCTTGTGCCATTTCCTCGGGTTGTCTATTAGGTCCATTGTCATTCTCCTGAAGGCGAACTCTTCTCTTGAGACCGGAGTGATAGGCACTCTATCCATCACCAGACTCCTTGCCTTTAGTTGACACTTCTCGCAAGACTTACAAAATTTCACAATGTCTCTTCTCATCTTTGGCCATACAAAAGACAACTTTATTCGTTCTCTTGTTTTCTCTTCTCCTAGATGTCCTCCAAATACCGATTCATGCGCCAATTCCATCACTTTAATTCGTCTCTCTTTTGGTAACACTAGTTGATATATCGTCTGGTCTAATATCTGATATTTCTTATGCAATAAACCGTTGATCACACAGAATTCAGATTCTTTCTCTTGTGCTAACTTCCACCACGGCTTCAACGATTCATCCTTTCTCTGTTGCTCTTCGAACTTCTTCGAATCGGCAATCTGCACCTTTTGTTCTTCATCCATTTCTTCATCTCTATACAAGTCTCCTATCCCCACATCACATTCATTGTCTTCTTCCGTTTCATTTAATGTGCCATTCTCGCATGCAGCCATCTCTTGCTCGTTTATCTCTGATGTTACACCATCTCGCGATAAGCTTCGTTGCTCATTACTTTCGTTTTCCTCATCACTGGAACTTTCAGTTTCACTCTTCTCATTAACATCTACCATTTCCTGTTTCCGACTCTGCGCTCTCGTCATTACATTTGCTTGTACACTCACATTTCCTTGTATCGTTTTGATTTTCATCTGTGGTACGGCTTTTAATTCGGCAATTATCTCTGGATGCAACAAGAATCTTTCTGTACTGCCCATCTTTGCAATACTAGCACACATCAAGGTGACATAAGGTGTAAGTGAACACTGGATTTTACGCGGAAATCCCTCTTCTTCCACGTCACTACCACACAGTCTAACATCGACTTTCACTAACTTCGCAGGAATGGCATCTCCTGCCACACATTGCAAATTCACTTTTCCAATTTGTTCCACCTTCATGCCTTCCAGTAATTCTTCACTAATCACCGGAATTTCTGCTCCCGAGTCGCTCAGTGCTTTGACTTTCACTGGCTCTTTACCGTCTACTGCACGAATTTCAACCTCGACATATTGCAAGAACGATTTCTTCAATATTCGATTGTCATCTTTTCCTATGACTTCTCTCTGAACTTCAGCATCCAATAGAATTTCTTTTTGAATACCACATTTCATTACTGACTTCACTTCAGTCTCTTGATTTTCTTGACTCGCGGTTTGATTATCTGTATCACTAACCACTTGAATCAAATTCACCCTTGTGTGTTCTTGATTTCTGCTAGAACTAGCTGCTGCCACTGGAACTGGACAAAATTTAACCAAATGTTTGTCTGAACCACAGTTGTGACAACGTTTCACCACCATACCTCGTTGTTCATTGCCTTCATATCTCTTATACTGCGTAAACGATGTGTTGCCTTCCCTCTTGGCAAACGGCGCTGACGATTTGTTAAATCCCTGACGACCAAACGTCACTTCTCTGGTCTCATTGGGTACAGGGACATTAGCCTTGACTTCTTTACCTTTGAACTGACTCCCTGTTTCTGGATTACTTTTCCACTTTCCACTCTGGCTTTGGTTTACAGAACGTTGAGAAGGATAACTGTTTATATTTGGGAACGCAAACCCAATTCGATTGTTTACATGAATGTCTGCTAGGTCTGCCACTGCACTAGCTTGAAGACAGTCAGTTCCTTCCTTCGACAATACAAACTGTAGTGGACCTGGCGGTAAACATTCTTTTAGCTTATCCGCTACCAGCAAATCAAAGAGCGTATCATACTCTCTGTTCACTTTTCGACTTCTCACGTAATAGTTTAGCAAGTTCTTCAGTCTTGCCGTAAACATCGTATAAGTCTCTTCTGTTGTCTTCTTAGCATCCACAAATCTGGCTCTGTATTCTCTCGAAGTCAACTTAAATTCTTTTAATAAGTGCTGCTTGACTCTATCATAATTGTCTAGATCATCGAATGACAATCTATTCAGAACGGTTCGAGCTTTCGGCGTCATCAATGGTAGTAATAATTTCACCCAAAACGGCTTTTCCACAGCAAAACTGCGAAATGCGTTCTCGACTGTTTCAAAATATAATGGCACCTCCATCATATCAGTTGGCATTTGAGGCAATACATGCTTCATTGCATCACCTATTTTCTTAATTTTTGACACCAAAGTTTCACTTTCTTGCTGCTTCCTTCTTTCTGCTTCCCGTTCTTCTCTCATTTGCGTTTCTTTCAATGTCAATTTTGATTTCTCCAGTTTCAGACGTTCCTGTGTTTCTGCCTCTGCCTTTTCCAAACTTTCTTTCTGAAATTTGAGTTCTTCTTGTCTGATCTGTTCTGCACGTTCCAACTCTAACGTTCGCGCTTTTTCTTTTTCTTCTTCACGCATTCTCTTTGCTTCAATCTGTTGCTGACGAACCTCTTCATCACTTTTTCTAGCTTTTTCAAATTCAATCATCTGCTCCAATCTTCTTCTTTCAGCATCTTCCCTATCTCTTTTCAACTGTTCTAACTGAATCTCAAACTGATTCTTTTGCAATTCAAGTTCTGCCTTACGCACTTGTTCTGCTTTATCTTCTCTCTCTCTTTGCAGACGCAATTCCTCTTGCCTTGCAAGTTCCGCTTTCTCTTCTTTCTCTCTCTGCAAGCGCAATTCTTCTTGCCTTGCAAGTTCCGCTTTCTCTTCTTTCTCTCTCTGCAGACGTTCTGCTTTCTCTTCTTTCTCTCTCTGCAGACGTTCTGCTTTCTCTTCTTTCTCTCTCTGCAGACGTTCTGCTTTCTCTTCTTTCTCTCTCTGCAAGCGCAATTCGTCTTGTCTTACACGTTCTGCTTCTTGTCTCAACTCTTTCTCTTCCTGCCTAGTCATCATCATCCACTGCATCAACATCTCCATAGACATAGGCGCAGGTGGTTTTTCAATAGCCTTTTCTACGGCACCGCCAACGGCACCTTCTTCTTCGACTTCTTCTTTCACCCACACTTCAGCGAGTTCCTGTATCATGTCACCACGAGACATACCTTCTAATTGTTCTTCTTTAAAACCGGCTTTCAACAAACGCTGTTTTAGCCTTTCCGTAGACATCTTCTTAATATCTGCTTGTCTTTCAGCACTTAGTTTCTCCATCTTACTTGTTTACTTTGGTGATTTCTCTTTTCAAAGAAGTCACGGTTTTTCTTGGTGTGAATCGATAAACAAACGGGATTTCTTTTATATTTGTTCGTGGAAAACAACGAAATTTTTATACCGTTTTCTCGTGTTCCACCGTCGTTGATATCGTAAACTCGTCACACAGCAACAACGCGTAGATTCTTCTAACACCGTCGTAGATTCTTCTAACACCGTTGTAAATTCTTCAATCACCTTCGTAGATTCTTCTATCCGCCGAAGGAGGTGATAACGTGAATTTTTATCCACTGTGAGTTTATATCCACCGTGAGTATTTATTCCACCGTGAGTATTTATTCCACCGTGAGTTTTTATCCACACCGTCACTGCCACCAATAATGTCAACCCAATCCTTCCGTTGACAATCCTTCTGATTAAATCCTTGTTCTCTTTATACTTAACGCCTATTTAACGTTCACCTTTTGAACACTAATTCTACGTATAAGTATAACCTGAATTAATCAGCAACACAGTTTAATATCTTTTCAGTTTAATAAGAAACAAACAGACAGAACTCAATTCGATTACAACTCAACTAGTCAGCCACACTACTACAGCGAACACACGAATTCAAACTTCTCTAGTCAGCATAATTCTTCGCGCCTCTTGACACACCTGTCTTCTGTGCGCCTAAGCGAACTCTAATAATATACATATAGCGCGCCGCTGCCGAGATTGGCCGGCCGCGCGTGTCACTAAAACTATACGTTATACATCTATCATATATACATATACACGTGAAACTAAAGTAAGCGCACTAAATATATACGCTAATATCTCGCACTGCAAGACTGTACACAAAACTCAGTTCACAGATAGATAGATAGATAGATAGATAGACAGACAGACAGACAGACAGACAGACAGACAGACAGACAGACAGACAGACAGACAGACAGACAGACAGACAGACAGACAGACAGACAGAGATAGATAGATAGATAGATAGATAGATAGATAGATAGATAGATAGATAGATAGATAGATAGATAGATTGATAGATAGATAGATAGATAGATAGATAGATAGATAGATAGATAGATAGATAGATAGATAGATAGATAGATAGATAGACAGATAGACAGATACACAGGGAGACAGAGAGATAAAGACAGAGAGAGGGATGGAGGCAGCGACAGGCAGAGAGAGAAAGATAAACACGACCATACAGTGTTTGCCTTATAACATATATGTGAATATAATGGACAAGAACACCTGTAACAAACCAAATAAGGTGTTCTTTTGTTGGCTTATAAATAGGTCATCGGCCGTTCCTCTTCTGTGATTATAAGTTTTATAATCTTAAGCAAATAGACTTTGATGCGGGAAGATCTTCTCTGGTGTACTACGCGTTCGGGTGGTGAATAAGCATCTTTGCTACAACCAACCCTGTCGTCGTTGAAATGCTGTCGGAATTCAGTCTGAAGGGCCTCTATCGGGCAATCGGCAGGTCAGTGGGTCGAGTACAACCGACCTCCTTCCAACTCGGACGACACTCAGACTACAATAGAGTACAGCCTACGCTACAGCAGCAACTGCGCCCATAGATCTCTATCATAGCTGTCTAAGTGAAATATTATACTTCTTAACAAACGAGGAGAATGTAGCTTGAGCGCAGTTAGAAGGAATATTACTTATCTTTACAGGAAGACCGTTCCAAAACAAAGGGACCTTTGCAGGATAGTTGATAAAAGCAACGTCGTTGGCGTGAAAGAAATTTGGACCGTTTTTTGTGACCTGTAAATTTCTTCTATCCGAAATTTAGTTTTATATCATATGGCTTTCAGATTATAATCGATCCCGTAGGCCCTAATTAAAGTTTTTTAAATGGGGATAGACACATTCATGTTTACAAAGTTAGGCCCTATGTCCTAGTCCAGAGGTGGGCAAACTACGGCCCGCGGGCCGGATCCGGCCCGCCAACACTTTTTATCCGGCCCCCACAATTCTTCGGAAAATTTAAAAAAATTCAGACCGCAAGAAGTTTTCTTCGTTTTACTCAAGTGACGCTGCTCTCTCACTTACTATTCCGGTGTTGTCTGTAATAATACGCCAACTCTATGCATTAACTCTGCCGTTCTGGCCCACTTCCCTGCATGCAGAGGTTTCTGCACAATCATGATCTGTAGCCTATACGCAGAAGTGAAATCCGTTCAAGAAAAGCTAATGTTGCTTTCAAAGCCGATGAAAGAACAAAACTACGGAAACTTTTCTACCCTGCAGTTCCAAATTGTCAAAGTAGAGTCTGAGGGAAAATATAGCCTACTGCTGTCAAGTTTGACAGAAGAGTTCTCCAGACGATTTGTGGACTTGAAATCAATTGAGACTGAGTTTGCTTTGCTATTACTCTGCCGTTCACACTTGACATTGACAATTAGCTCATATACGGAACTTCAGCTGCACAGCAAGCCGACCCACTACGTTACATTGTTCTCAAAGAACAGCTCAAAGGATCAAAACTGATAACATTCTTTGCTTCGCTCAGAAAGGAAAAATTCTCAAATCTATAAGCTTTTGTTTGAAAAATGTTTGTGTTATTCACATCCACTTACATCTGTCAACGAAGATTTTCAACTGTGAAGATAAACAAATCCAAGTACAAGTCTCAGTTAAGTGATCGAAACTTGAACTCAAACTGTGAATTGCAACCAGTGCAATCACTACAGATTTTTTATGGAAAACTTGTTAATAAAATGCATGCATGTTCACAGTTGCATACATCTCAGTAGTAAAGGCAGTAGTAACAGCCGTTCACATTTAATATGTTGTAAATAAGTAAACTTCTTTTCATGTTAGTCGTTATTCAAAGTTATAAATTTGGTATCCGGCCCTCCGAATTTTTTGGGCGTTTAATGTGGCCCCATGTGCAAAAAGTTTGCCCACCCCTGTCCTAGTCGGTAGATTTTCGTGCTCAGAGAAATGACACAGAAAATAGAATTTTCTGGAAACTGATTGTTTAGATTGAAACCTGGATCAACGAAAACATTGAACAATTAACTGTATGTGCCTATACTCTTTGCGGAAAGAAGAGTTTATTATACAAGACTGAAGAGAGTAGAAAGTCAGTATATAGAAGCAACCGAGCAGATCAGTGATGCTACCTGTTGGGAATTGGGTTCCACTGGTAGGCTAGCCTACAAGCAGATTGGGTGCAACCGTTAGATTATAGGCCTACGCGTGAGCTTTCTTGCAAGACCAAACTGAACGAATTCCTATTACATAAATTATACCAAGTTAACAACGGCAGTAATTTATGCGACTATATTTTTAGATAACTTTAACTGGCTCACATTGTCACTGTTGTTAATTAAGTTGTTCGCAACTTTCCTCTGCATTAGTCTATTAGATGATGGAACATCGAGTCTATATATATATAGGCCTAGCCTATGTTTCACAGTTATACCTGATCAATTTGCTTACTGATGTATAAAAGCTTCCTCAAAGACAGAAGTGTTAGGCTGCATTCGATTTCATTTTTCTCAGCTTCGACATAAAATGGCGGGTGGCGAACCTTCTGCCTGATCTTCAAACTATCAGTTTGCGGTTATTGTACTCATTTTAGCTGAATTCGTTATGGAGTGTAGTTAAAATCTCGAGTTTGAACCCCAACCATTCGATTGATAGTTCAGCAAGATTACTACTAGACTACTGCGTACCTCATGATACACCACTGTTGTTAGGAACATGTATAACATGGGTCAAGATTGTCTTTCTTTTGTTTATAATTTCAGACGAAATGAAATTGCGCGCAATTCATGACTTTGACCCCAAACAGATGAGATATAGTGAGAGAATCGAACTTGAACATATTTTAAAGAGTCAAAGACAAGTGAAATTAAGGAGAGTTACGGAGAAAATGGACGCCCTTGAACAATGGCAAATGCCAGATCAAAATAAAGGACACCAGCAAGGATATCAAAGATCTGAATTTGGTAACCAAGGCAACATGAAGGATCAATTAAAGACATCAAACCTCAAAGAACAAATAATAACAGAACAAGGAACGACCGCGTGCCGAAAAATACTTGAATCTGGAGACGAAGTGACGAAGAACTCACTAGGGCAGAAACTTCACCTAAGCGAAGAAACGTTAGTCCGACTAAAAGTAACTGAAGGTGATGATTCGGATGCAGCAGATGGGAAAGAGGAAGATCGTCATTCAATGGAATTGGAACCGGAACAGGAAGACGAAGGATCGACTTCGATTGATTTGGATGAAACGTACTACCACCAAGACAAAGTGGATCCTTATGCAGAGGCGATTCCATTTAATAAAGGAGACAAAATGGAGACCATTCCTCCGGCAAACATCGGGTGACTACTATCTTCAGTGATAACTGTTACAGACAATTGATGGTTTCATTAAAACAGTGATTAGCAAAATCAAACAAAGCAGAACAAGAGTTTTCCCTAATGTGTGTTATAGAACACGGTAGCGATTGGTTAGAGCACTCGCCGTGTAACGCGGAGAATACGGGTTCGAACCTCCCCGGAGACGCTACAAAATAGGGACTTTGACCAAGTGCATTACTCACATCTGCTCAGCGTAATCGATTGATGTTTGGCCATTAAATAATGGCGCATAATAAGAAATAAATGCTAAGAAAATAATGTCAGAGTATTAATGCATTAGGTATAAATTAGTCAAAAATGCTTTAGACCTACTTAAATTTACTTTAATGTTTCTTGCAGTGACAGCGTCGGATGGTGGAAGGCGAGGCATTTGAACAGCGGAAATATCGGATTCATTTCAAGAAATCGCGTTGTCATAGGTAAGTGCCAGAGATGCTGCTGCTTTAAATTTGGAACTCAAGCCATTCCTCAGGTAATGTAAGCTGGTTGTTTTTAAGACTCTGTAAACTGTGTGGAGTGATAGCTAAATAGTAAGAGATTTCGAGTGGCAGTAGTAAACCGTCATAACTAGGGTAAGATGGGAGCCTACGTTTTTAAAGTAGTGAATCGGAACTATAATGCTGAACATGCAAAAGATGTTAGACCTGTTACTTAACAATTTTACAATATGAAAAACACATCAAATAGTAATAATAATTTCATAATTGAAACTGAAGTTGTATCTTTTTGTATTTTAAAACAGAAAATGACCAACAGCCTTCGAAGACAAAGGTAGAATTTTAAAACTATTTTGCCTAACTTATTTATTGCGATTTCTGCATAAACATCTGCACAAACACCTGCGTAATACATCTGTCCGGATTCATCTTCGTTTTCACTTTAACCTTTACTTTCACGCCATTACAGAATGCTGAAATCATTAATAAATTTACCAGTTGTTTTGAGCTAATGTGTTCATATTTTCTGTATTTTGAAGCACTTAGTAATTGGCTTTTTCAGATGAATAAACTTCCACTGGAGCTGTTGGACGTTATCTTAGAAAGGTCGTTTATACACTGGATTCTGAATTCTTCACCACACCATGGTAACAGAGATGTCATTAAAGCTCTGGCATCAGTCGACTTCTGTTGGTTTCAACGCATAACAAGACGAAGATTTAAGAAAAGAGTTTGGCAAATGCTCAAAGGTAGATCGGTTCCTAGTACTAGTGTCTAAAGCCGTTACTACTGATATCATCACGAATGCTCGTCATCGAATAAGTAATGAGTGAAATGCAGTGTCGAGGCTGCTGGAAACCAAGTGATTTGCTAGTAAAATAAATATGGTATGAAGTGTGTCATCAAATATCCCGTAAATGAAGGTACAATGTCAATAGTTTAGAATTGGAAAACATTTAATACTGCAGTTTTCTCACATACCGTTTTCCTGTTGCAGTTGTAGATGTTTTCGATTTCTACTGTATAAGTCTATAATAAATTTTTTCTCTCAGTTTCACTTTCTAACGAACACTCATTCATTCATTCGTTCGTTCATTCATTCACTTATTCATTCATCCATTCAGGGGACTTAGAGCGTCCCTCCATGATACCTACTCAGAGGCGCTCCCAGCCCAACTCTGGCGATCAAGAATGGTTTTCAGATTTTTGTAAAAGGTGTATGCAGATTCCCTAGTTAAAACAACACGCAGACCAATGATTGAAGCCACTGATTATCGTAGTGAGCCACCAGTATGAGAATTGTAGGAGAAAGACTGGGGGGGGGTTAGACATTGATTTACGTGGAGTTTGGGTGTGCAATGAAGACTTTACTGTGGGGTCCTAAGAAAGACTGGGGGTTAAACCCCCCAACCCCCCAACAATTCTCACCCTGTGAGCCACTACGATAATCAATGGTTTTCTAATCTAGAGCAATCATAAATAAAGAAACAATGACAGATAGATTCTAACAGCAGGGCTATAGGAATGTCCAGATGCATCGTTTTGAACGTGCATCTCACGAGCCACTGTCAGTAGTGTTGGTAAAGATATTTGCCTTCAGAAGAGTCATACATCTCTCGAATATTTCGGCCAAAGTGAAAGCCTGACTATATAATGTCTTGATAACAGATTTATTAGTTTCTTATCTATAGATGAGCGTCGTTTGCCTTATTGTTGGTGCTTCCCAAATTGAAGCATCCTGTCAAATTCACTAGACACAGAGGTTTCTCATTCATTTCACAAGAAAAGTTGCGGTGCTGTGATATTCAAAAGTAGTGATATTATTGATCATTTTAGATTTGTATGAACAAACCAGAAGAAGATCTGCAATCATTAGAGACAACCAAAGTTATCTCCTGGAGAATATTCAACAGATTGGCAAACTAACTGCTTGGCTGTTGTTTCTCAACTACATAACGGAAGAGCAAAGTCACTTCATTCAACGACAACGTTCAAACCGAGATAAGAACGCAGAGATCTTGCACTTGCTGCGATCCTTCGATCAGACTAAATATTCAGATTTCATCAGATGTCTACGACGAAGCAACCAGAAGACAGTGGCAAGGATCCTGGAAAACGGAGGAGGTTCACATTAAACATTTTATCTCATGGTCGTGACTAGCATGCTAATTATATGCCTCAAATAACCACCAGGACAGGCACTTGGTTCGAGATTTAGGTTCAACTCGTGCCATTAATTAATTCAGCTATAAAGACTACTCTGAACGTACATTGTCAGTAGCAAGATGAGAAGGAAGTGGCCGCCCGCCTTATGAGGCGGACCTAAGAATCGCTGACACTTCATGTCAGTGGCTGTCTCTCGGGGTTAGCTTAAGCTACGATTCTTCTACCCTTCTATAGTAATAGATAAACATTCATCTCGAATTTCATTAGGATCATTACGTGAACTTTAGGTAATTCTATATAATTAATTGTGCTCTTTGGGTGAGGTATTATTCAGTCTGTAATTTACTATAACAACTTCAGAATTACCTATGAAGATTGCGGATTAACTTGGGAGACCGGTATTATGAGCGGCTTTATGCTAGAATAAGGCAATAATTGAACTCGACCTATTGTAAGGGTTGGCTGAATCTTTTGTTCTTGTTGTTCGCTTTTTGAGGCAAATTCATCAATTTTCACATTATACACACTATAAATTTATCAATAATAATGTCTTCTCTGTAGCGCATTTTTAACGTCTCTTCTCTCTTTGGTTTTATGGCAATGTTCGATTGCATAATTTCGTGCATGATAGAATATTTTCCAATATTGCATTTATTAAATCAGACTAAAATCTAAAAAAGTCAATCATCTACAGGCAAAAGAATTTCCTTTATTTAAGTTCTTGACTGAATTATAACTGATTTGATGAAACCTTAACTAAGTACAATAACATCTAAAAAAATTCTTTCTGTCTGCTTTTAGTCGCGATAAAAGTCAAGGTTAAAAATCGTGGTTCGATTTGTGAAACTTTCACTGACCTGCAGCTGCTTCATCAAACAATCAACGACCTACGAGACAGAACCAAAGAAAGGTCACATCACAATGACAAACTCATTAATGAACTGAGGGATGAAGGCATTGAAATCCTCAGCTCGCAACTGGAAAGAAAGACTGTGGTTGTTTGGATCTTGTGTCGTTCACAATCGGCCCTTGAATATATTCAGAAGCTGTACGAATCGAATCAGCTAACAGGCGTCTTATTTGGTCTCGCAAATATTCTACGATCTACTTCTGAAATGATCCAACTGAAAGTGGTCATTGATAGAAAGCAATTCAAGAAAACAGTTGGCAAGTTCTTTTGAAAGCACTCATCATGAAAGAAATGTAAAACATATAATCAGCATAAACTCTCTCTTTGTGCCGTCGGCTCTAGGAGCCCTAGCGATCGTCATGCCACACAGTCTCCGTTGCCGTCTTGCTACTTCTCCCAGTAGCCCTTGAGTCGCACTTTGGCCTGGGAGTCCCACCTCAGCGCTCCGGCCTGGGAGTCCCTCCATCCGCGACCATCGGCGTGGTTTGGTGTGTGGCATAAACAGCTTAGCTTAATATATATAACCAGAATGTTGAAACTGGCAAGAAACGCTGTTAATTTATTTTAGTAGAGCAAAAAAGAATAAAATAGACTAGAGAGGCTGACGAAAAAATTTTTAATGAGAGAGAAACTTATTGAAAAAGAAATGATTGCAGAAAGCAGTTGGCCTATATTGACGTCAAGCTACTAAAACGCTGTATAATTATGTAGCCTAATATGATTGAGACTAAGATATGAGAAAAACCAAAAGACGGAATTTGGAGAAAAATACAATGGGTAAAAGTGGAAAAGGTAGAGAGACAACAGAAAGGCAAACACTCAAAATGAAAGTAAATAAGACAGACTGAATGTGATCTAATGAAAATTAATAGATAAACGGCCATAAATGACACCGGCAGCCTATGAAACTAGAGTTATTCAGATATTGAAAACTTACAGAGAGATAGTCAATCCAACTGGACAGATAGTATCCAAAATATATAAGAATGGATGGCAAGAAAATGGACATTTTAGTTAATGTAAGTAGAGCGAGAACTATATGAAGTTTAAATGTCTGCACCGGAAGAAGACATAAATCAGAAAGAGAGAATGCAAAAGCACAGAATTTATAATGATTTATGACTGTAACAATGGTTGGTGAGATTGACATCATATGTCAGCTTTAAAGGAACAGCGATGAACAGTTACAGATGAAAGATGAGTGAGCTGAACGGGCAGATGCTGATAAATAGCGATTTAGACGAATATAATCTAATGACTCCTATAGTGGCGTTAACATAATGTACTTGTACAAGTGGTCACTTCAGGTGTAACTAGTCAAAGTCACACAGTCCATTAGAAGCCATGTACAGCACTCACAGGTGAACGAGCGAGATCAAAAGGAAGTTAGGAATTAACAGTGAAACAGTTTTTTGCAGATGAACCGCGTCTTTCATGAACAGCAGCTACTGATAAAGACCAAAAATTAATGAGACTTACACGCAATTGCACATATATAAGATCAACGAGCAGCAAGTTTATCAAAATAAATAAATAAATACAATACAGTAACTATAAAAACATATAGACTAATAGATTCAATGAGCCTAGTTACCAATTGTACTCAATAGGCCTACGAATTCTAATGCTATAATGGAAATAATAATTACTGAATAAAATTTAATATTGGTTATTACTATGATAATAATTTTGATTTTATCTAGACATTAGTGTGAGGCTTTATTTGAACACACAGTTGTCAGATGTGCTTTTATTCTAACTATGTAATTAAAATAAAAATAACAGATATACAAATACATTTATATTGGAAAAATAAGTAAGCTTTGACAGCCGTTGTAACAAAAATATCAATGAAGTAATAAATATATAAACATTCAATTGATAGTGTTATAATTTTATTTTTTTGTTTTTAATTTAGTCACGTGTCCGATTTTAGTCAACTTCACTGAGTTAATCTACATTGGAAGAAATGAAGTCGTTCGTGGAGTGACTAAATTGCGAAATAAAATCTACGTTCTTTGTCAGTCTTTATCTCCTCATGTAATTCGTGTCTTTGAGAATCGTAATTCATTTCGTCTTCACAAAGAAATCGAGTTAAAAGAGATTAAATATCCCAGGGACATTGGATCCAGTGAGAAGGAAGATTGTCTCTACGTCTCTCGTCTCTGACCAAAGAGAGAAATGCGTCTGGAAGATCACCAGAGAAACAGATGACAAACACAAAATCATCAAATGGCTGACCATTGATTTTCAGCCAATGACTCTATCAGTGTCTGGCGATGGCCATTTGTTGATGATTCATGCGTCCATTCTGTGGATCTACGGATCAGACGCGGAACTAATTCGATCCATTCAGTTACCAAGAGACACCAAGAACCCAACTCATGCAGTGGAAACATCCATCGGCAATTTCATCATCATTCACAAGTGGATCGAAAAGGAGAAGAAAGTAGAGAGTGGGTCAAGTGGGAGAGAGACGGAGATGAGTTGGGTCGTAAGTGAATTGACCAGAAATGGACAGACCATCCGTCGTTTTATTCCTTCAAATGAAACACAAACACTGAATGATCCTCAATATTCTGTCAATAGATTCAGACGATCGAGTGTTCGTGGCTGACTATTGGAATGAGAGAGTGATTCTCTTGGATTCAGACCTTAAATGGAATCGAATTATCTGTCCAACAAACGAAGTCGAAGAAAAGCGAATCCCTTCAGCTTTTAGATTGTGTTACGACGACGAAAATAAGCAGTTGATCGTCGGTGGTTATTTGTATTTAGGAAAAGAAATTAATGTTTACAGTTTGAGTCGAAAATAAACTCACCTTTATCCCAAAGATTCTAACCTGCAATAATTTTATCCAGTGTATTCCGATTTATCCGACACACCTACTAATAAAATTATATTGTAGTATTGTTTACAGGCAGAACAAGAAATATTTTGACATTTGGTTCAATCATGCAACATCCGCTTTAAAGAAATCGCTTAGATTTACTACTTGTGGAACGTTCTGTCGATAAGTTGGCATGTCGTATTCTTTCTTAAACGCAGCGATTGAATGATTTTAGTGAATATTAATTTTCACTTAAGACAAGTATTAAATCGGCTAGTTACTATTTTATATTTGTTCTGATTTATATAGCACCATTTCATAATGACCCAGCAACGGTTGATGACGTTACCGGTACATCATTGGCAAAGAATCTGCATTGATTGGTTGGTGTTGAAAGCCGTCGATTGCTCTCCCGGAGCACAGATTGAGTTCAATTGATGAATTGAGGCCTTATCCGCCGCAAGCATAGGCCATCTCCGAAGTCACCGTAAACATTTGCCACTCTCAGCAGGCAGAACGACACCTTGTGATCCAAACAGCTCGACTACTTCGAGGCGTTGCATATATCTTCTTAAGAAACGTCGCTATATAAGTGACTCTTTCCCGGCGGTTTCGGCTGATGGTCCCAACGGCATCATCTCACAGCACTTATGAGCTTTTAGGGGTTTCGAGTGGATGACAACATGGGTCAACATCTGTACAATCTTCGTTTTAGTGAGTTCTACCAGAAGAAGAGTATGGCGTGATCTACGGAATAAACCTTATAGCTCTGAGCAACAGGGTGGGGGTATACGATCAATCACTTATTGAAAAAAGCAATGCGACATCCATAGAAACACGTATTATCCGTTGTGATGCAATCGTGATCTCGAGATTTCTACAGTGCCCCAAAACCTTATACACAGTAACCTGCAGCTTATTCACAGAAGCTCAGTAACAACTAAATCGATAGGCAGGCAAGGTCAGAAAGTTACAATCCAGATGCAAGGGTCTGGCTGGCAGATAGTCAGAGGCCTAAGGGGAATGGTTTCTAGAGGTATGGGGAATATGAGAAATGAGGATAGGGTTTATTAAAAGTAGTGTTTTGCGTTCATAGTGAAGGAGGTGCGTGGAGATTGCAAAAGGTGCATTTCTGGTGAGTTCGTAAGATAAGAGAATTATCCTAGTTCTGCAGGGAGTCTTAGTGCATACGGCTGAGTCACGAACAGTCGCAAGGCCATTCAATAACAATTAATGAGCTGAACGCGTATTATATTAAGTTCCTTCTTGAATGAGTGAAGACCTCAATGGGATGGCTCCAGCCGCTTTACACAAGTATTATGTATTGCTTAGTGCTAACTTTGAAGACAACTATTTAACGAATGTGTTTCACAACAGACGAAACTGTGATCCACTACTGTACTTATTTATTTAATGTGAATCATTTTGCTGAATTTAAGTTCGGTCTATCTACATAGCACATCGATAAGAATTGTTCAAGGTTGTTATTCGAACGATTGCTAACTGATGCTATTGTTGGTTGAGGAATGTTCATTAAGCTTCACCCTGCTGCTGTTGTACGTTTGGTGCAGCTGTTTGGCTATGACATATAATATAACGAGGAAAGAAAAGCAAGATCCTCTGATCTGACACTGTTCGTTAAAGCACAATCTGTGGGGAGAGAGAGACAGAGAGACGGAGAGACAGAGAGAGAGACATAGACAGAGACAGAGACAGAGAGACAGAGACAGAGAGAAACAGAGAGAGACAGATAATATATCTTCATCCAGGAAAACGACCAAGTCCCAGAGTTGAGCGAGCATTACGGTGTGGCAAACCATGTCAACCGAGGCAGTGGAGCCAAGAAGAGCCAGATCAATAATATGCCAAGAGTCTATAAACATCTCTATGTTCCTGAATATATATATACAAGTTATACAAGTAGATGAATATATATATATATATATATATATATATATATATATATATCGCGTGTACGTAGAACAGACTTGTCGTTTGTCGATCTTTAGTTTGAAGACTTAGATCGAGGTCATTCCAAAGACCTCCGTCACTTGTCATCGGCCGAGACGAATATTACTCATCCGCTATCTTTAAATCCATAGTGGATTGTATATCGGGAACCCCATTCAGTCCCATTTAGTGACGTACAGTATAATCTAGATGACATACGAAGAAATTACCATCAAAGATAGAAAATGCGCAGAGGAAACGATGTTTTAATCCGATGCGCAAACTTAGCGACAATAAACCCAAACATGTTAGAAATTATTGAGCACATCCTGCACTTAGACAAAGGAATCTGCCCAAGCCAAAACACGACCAACGTTGTCGGTGACATGCGCAGAACTCCTGGCTGGTATAATATAACGATTTATAAGGACTCGGCAACGGTTTATGGCTCTAAACAATGACAAAGGACTAGGAGCCACGTTGATTCGTTGAATTAAACTGCCGTAGAATGTTTTTCAAACGCCCTGATGGTCTCACCTGGCAGTCATCAGCAAGCCTCCTCCATCGTTTTGAATCTAATGCAATTCAGTGAATTACGTAGCCCTGTAATAATGATGCATGAGCATCAATCGATGGTTGCTTCCAGTGAAGTCGTAGTCTAAGTACCATTACATTAGAAAAGCCCGGTCAAAATCCGATCATCAGAGAAACCAGAAGCCAGGCTACGAAGATGAAACATGAAGATGAAACACGTGCGTCTTAAGTTTTAGCTCTGAATGGCATTAGAGAATCGACAGATTGCAAATAACTGGTCAGTGAATTCCAATGTTTCGGATCAATCGCTGAGGAAGTCCGACATTCCATCATTGTTTGGTGTAAGGTACAGCAAGAGTTAGTGTGATAACGACCTTGATGGAGTGCAGTAATTAATCTAATTTAATCACTTCTATAGCGCCGTTATCACACTCTCCAGGACATCAGTCGATGATCGATTAGGGTGAAATCGTTATCGAAACTGAAAATCAATTCGAGAAGTGAGGTCGAAATATTTGCTTGCATGAGATGTTAGCAAGGACCGGATAAAGATCGGCTGAAGAGGAGCCCTACAATTCTTCGTGCGCTATAATACAGATCTTGAACTGAATTTCACCTTCTTGCCACAGCATTCCACAGCCACACGATCAATGTCCAAGCTGTTCAATTGCGATCAATGTCCAAGCTGTTCAATTGCGATCAATGTCCAAGCTGTTCAATGGCGATCAATGTCGAAGCTGTTCAATGCCGATCAATGTCCAAGCTGTTCAATTGCGATCAATGTCCAAGCTTTTCAATTGCGATCAATGTCCAAGCTGTTCAATGGCGATCAATGTCCAAGCTGTTCAATGGCGATCAATGTCCAAGCTGTTCAATTGCGATCAATGTCCAAGCTGTTCAATTGCGATCAATGTCCAAGCTGTTCAATGGCGATCAATGTCCAAGCTGTTCAATGGCGATCAATGTCAAAGCTGTTCAATGGCGATCAATGTCCAAGCTGTTCAATGGCGATCAATTCCAAGCTGTTCAATGGCGATCAATGTCCAAGCTGTTCATTGGCGATCAATGTCCAAGCTGTTCAATGGCGATCAATGTCCAAGCTGTTCAATGGCGATCAATGTCAAAGCTGTTCAATGGCGATCAATGTCCAAGCTGTTCAATGGCGATCAATTCCAAGCTGTTCAATGGCGATCAATGTCCAAGCTGTTCATTGGCGATCAATGTCCAAGCTGTTCAATGGCGATCAATGTCCAAGCCGTTCAATGGCGATCAATGTCCAAGCTGTTCAATTGCGATCAATGTCCAAGCTGTTCAATTGCGATCAATGTCCAAGCTGTTCAATGGCAATCAATGTCCAAGCTGTTCAATGGCGATCAATGTCAAAGCTGTTCAATGGCGATCAATGTCCAAGCTGTTCAATGGCGATCAATGTCCAAGCTGTTCAATGGCGATCAATGTCCAAGCTGTTCAATGGCGATCAATGTCCAAGCTGTTCAATTGCGATCAATGTCCAAGCTGTTCAATGGCGATCAATGTCCAAGCTGTTCAATGGCGATCAATGTCCAAGCTGTTCAATGGCGATCAATGTCCAAGCTGTTCAATGGCGATCAATGTCCAAGCTGTTCAATGGCGATCAATGTCCAAGCTGTTCAATGGCGATCAATTTCCAAGCTGTTCAATGGCGATCAATGTCCAAGCTGTTCAATGGCGATCAATGTCCAAGCTGTTCAATGGCGATCAATGTCCAAGCTGTTCAATGGCGATCAATGTCCAAGCTGTTCAATGGCGATCAATGTCCAAACTGTTCAATGGCAATCAATGTCCAAGCTGTTCAATGGCGATCAATGTCCAAACTGTTCAATGGCAATCAATGTCCAAGCTGTTCAATGGCGATCAATGTCCAAACTGTTCAATGGCAATCAATGTCCAAGCTGTTCAATTGCGATCAATGTCCAAACTGTTCAATGGCAATCAATGTCCAAGCTGTTCAATTGCGATCAATGTCCAAACTGTTCAATGGCAATCAATGTCCAAGCTGTTCAATGGCGATCAATGTCCAAACTGTTCAATGGCAATCAATGTCCAAGCTGTTCAATTGCGATCAATGTCCAAACTGTTCAATGGCAATCAATGTCCAAGCTGTCGGGTCGTCACACACGTTCAGGGGCGTAGCTTTATATTGTGACCAATTAGACAATAATTTGTATTGTTCCGTCGCCACCACTTTTAAAATTGGTGGTGACAATCTCCACTACTTTTTGACCCTGTGCTGTTTGCAAAGTTCTGCCAATGATACCAAATTTCTGCCAATGATACCAAAGTTCTGCCAATGATACCAAAGTTCTGCCAATGATACCAAAGTGACTGTTGTTTAGCTCTATCGTGGTCACAGATTAGTCACACATTAATAGTTGTGAGACAATGTAGAGTTGTAGACCTGTACTTTGCCTGTTGCGATTGACCTTAAAGTGGCGGACACAGCATAGTACGTATATAGTGGAAGAGTAGGAGAGGGAGAGGGGATTAGACACCATCACCTTATGTTGTAAACTTAAGCCCTTGTGTGGCACCCATTCAAACAAGCAACGGTAGTGAAGCATCTCACCCGAATAATCCACTTGTCGCTTACATTTACATTTACGTTAGTCATCGTTGGTGCAAGTCAATTAGCAATTGGAGATATATTGCCAGGTGAATTAACAATTGGCCACATGCTGCGAGTACTGTGATGCAATCCGTTTGTCATGAGTTGTTTGTTTTTATGGAATGATCTAATCGGAAGCAGGCAATTTAAATGCACACCAGCGAGGTACATATACATTAAAATACAAAACAGCTGTCAATCAACCACAATAACATTCATACTATAAATGGGTCTAACTGTCTGGTACGTGCAGAGCAGTGTGTGGACTGAGAGCTTGGAGGATTCTGCGTTGTGTTCCAAAGGAAGGTACGGAACAATAATAAATTGGTGGTCGATATCAAGCTATCAAAATTTTGGGGACATCAGGTATACTGTATTTGGAAATAGGGACATCATTATCATCATCGTCGTCGTCGTCACCATAATCATAATCATCATCATCATCACCTTAATCTTATATTTCATCTTCATCGTCATCATCTTGATCATAATCATCATCTTATTCGTCGTTATCATCATTGTCATCATCATCATCTTCACATTCATCTTCATCTTCACCGTAGTCATCATAATCATAATCATCATCTCAATTGTCATCGTCTTCCTCATCATTATCATCATGATCATCATCATTATCGTTGTTATCATAATCATTCATTATTTTTGTCTTCGTCATCAGCATCAGTGCATCACCACGGTTATCATAATCATTGTTATCATCTTGATTATGATAATGGTTATCACGATCATGGTCATAGTCATAATCATTATGATCATAGTTGTTAGCGTCATCATCTTCATGCAATAATTAGACAAGGCACTTTAGAAGCTACTAATTACAATAATATTATTGCAATTATTATCTTGATTATCATTAACGGATATCATTATCACTATAATTATTACCATCATTGTCAACGTCGTCAAGTGATATTTTAAAAACAAATTAGGACATCTGAGTAATTTTTAATCGAGGGCTCTGTATAAATTTCTAATTAGACGCAGAATTACAATCATCCACATCCTCGTACTCATTCTCCTCATCCTCCTCCTTCTAATAACCATCCTCATCTTCACTCTTAGCCTTCCGTTATCGCTCCGTTTACTTCCCAGAACCTTTTCTTCCACGTTCTTTTCTCACCTTAACACCGCTCTATTCAGCTGTGCTGGAGTAGGGAGCACCTCTGAGTAGTTCTCCCTGAAGAGGCGCTATATAAATTTCCGTTGTGAATGAATGAATGAATCATCATCATCATCACAACGATCACCACCATCAATTTTGTCAATATCACAAGTACCAGTAATTGACAATTCAAAATCGTGAATATAAAAAAACTCAATGACTAACAAGCAATGTACAATTCTCACAAATGTAATTCTGATTAGGAACTTCTATTGTGTCGTTGTCTAATGCACAAGTCGTCATTCAATGGCGCACAAACTCGAGCTGTAATCAAAGCAATGCTTAATGTATTCTGCTGATTTTGTTGTTCAGAAATTGACAGTCAGCAAAATGACTTCTCTGCATTGTTTTCTGCTAATTGCCTTCTTCTTCCATTCTTGTCCACCATTCGCCACTGCCCAGTTTATGCTTGAATCAGTGCTGCCAACTGGAGCGCTGGACAAAAATGTCGCAAGATTGGCAAAAGCAGTTTACCTTTTCACAACTGACCTTCACCAAAAAATCCTTGAATCTGACGTTGACACAAACGTTTTCTTCTCGCCAACCAGTATCTACGTTGCCCTGGCGATGCTTTACGCCGGATCAGGTGGTAAAACCAAGTCTCAGTTGGCGTCAGCCTTACATCTGGATGTCTTTGAATCGGACGAGAACGGATTTTATGAAAGCATCAAGATTCTTCACCAGACGCTGAGCAGTACGGAGAAAAACTACACTCTGAAAATGGCGAACCGTTTGTTTTGCCAGAAAGGGTTCGAGATCAAAGATGAATATGTCAAGAAAACCGATGAATATTTTCGTGCTGAATTGGAAGCGTTGGACTTCAGAAAAGACTCTTCCGGATCTAGGTCTAAAATCAACAGTTGGGTATCGAGTATGACGTCGGAAAAGATTAACGACCTTTTCCCGAAAGGCGCTATCACGAGCGATACGGTTCTTGCTCTTGCCAACGCAATCTACTTTAAGGGTTCCTGGTCGTACAAATTCGACAAGCGAAATACGAAACCTCAGACGTTTTCTACATCCAGAAATGAGAAAATCGAAGTCTCTATGATGCATCTGGTGCAGTCGAAAGGACTTCGCTATTCAGCATATAAAGATAAATCGTTTAAACTCTTGGAACTTCCCTACAGTGACAAAAACGTTTCCATGATAATCGCCCTGGATGATAGAAACGGTGACTTCAATGGGTTGCTGAGAGTAAAAGTTGCAAACATTTCTTGGAAACAGGTGGTTAATGTCTTTACGGACGTAGAAGTGCGTCTGTCCTTGCCCAAATTCAGTGTCGTGGAGACCTTGAATTTGAAGAAATCACTTCCCGGTCTCGGAATAAAGAACCTGTTCGGGAATGCCGACCTGTCAGGCATCGCCGATTCTTCTCCTCCATTAGAACTGAGCGAGGCAATACACAAGGCATACATCGCCGTGGACGAGGAAGGAACAGTGGCAGCAGCAGCCACTGGTTTTGCAATTCGAACAAAATCTAGGTCTTCTCCCAATAACGAAATCATCGACTTCATCGTGGATCAACCATTCTTATTTCTTGTGGTGGAAAAGACAACAGGATGCATTCTTTTCTTCGGACATATCAAGAATCCACTGAAGTCCAACTAAGGAACGACTTGCGTCAGAAGTGAGCAGCCGTGATACTCGAGAATCGCTTCCTGTCACTCGTTCGACACATGAACACAAATTCACTTTCTCGACTTTTTATTTCGTTTAGCCTTAAACGAAAAAAAACTTTAAATTGAAAGTCAACTAATAAATTGTGGTCACACATCAAGCTTTCGATTTTTCTGTTTGAAAACAGACAAACTTTAAGAATAACATCCTCCAAAACTTTTGTTCAGTTATCTCTAAGCCCACTTAGAAATCCATAAGCATTACCTTTAATAGTTTGTTGTTTTATAATTTTTTTGAAAAATATCTGTAGGTCTTTTGTAAAACCCACAACCATAGCCTGCAAGAGTTTTCTTGATTTCAAGCTTTTTCTTATATATCCATAAGACTGCTTGAAAATAACAGAGTTTTATGAATGAAGAAATATAACCGTTTTTCTGGCAGTTTAAAGGTAGATATTTTAGTAGCATGTGGAACCGATAATTATTCTGTTCAAACGTAAAGAGTGCTGCCTCTTGTAAAATCATTCAATGGTCTCTTCTTGATCCCAAAGCTGCGGCGAGCACGGTGTACCACAGCATCATGCTGACACTGCTCCGGTACTTTGGCTAATTGCATCATTAGGAAATAACGTCAACTGTCTCAACAATTCCTGCATGTGTTTGTGCGTATACAGGCCCGGATTAACCCCTCGGAGGGCCACCCCCAAATTATTCGGGGGCCCTTAATCCCCTACCCTTTCCCTCAGCGTAGGCTACCCCTTTTTCCCTTCCCAAATTTTAATCCTTGTCTATTCAAACTTAATAATGTGTAGCCAAATAAAAGTATAAAAAACATGTTAAAATGGCACTTTATTATAGGCTCACTTTCTAAGACAAAGCTGCTGTTTTCAGCAATTCGTGACAGTTTATCAGTATCAGAATCAGTCACAGTGCGAAACAAGGATTAAACGTGAAAGAACGTTAGCTCTCATCCAATTTCACTGATTCATACAGTAAATTTAACTTTGAAGTGACTTCTTACAGCTAAGTGAGTGAACAAACTTCAATGCAGTAGATATTGTTCAGTTTAACGGTTTCAGATCTTATGATCTACACACAGTTTACATTTTTATACGCTTCGCAGTGGAAAAACTAGTCAAGAATGTCATCGAAAGAAAGAGATCACTCTCAACACTGTGAAGTTCCAGTTCAGTTAGGCGTTTGTCTTTTATCGTACTCCGTTCATCTGTCACTGACGGGTCCAAAACAGAAATGTATGTTGTCACCGCTAAAGCAGTTCATGATGCAGTATTAGAGTGCAAGGCGCACAGCTACCACCAACATTTCGATCCTGCCCTTCGTCTGATATGACTGTCTCTTTGGAGTAGGCCTATAAGAAAACTCTCTCCAGTTTCGGAACAGAGGCAACGCTATTTATTTCTTTGTCATTACGTTCTTTAGCTATAAAATTATGTTGTAGTAGTGTTTAACAGACAGAACAAGAAATATTTTGACATTTGGCTCAATCATGCAACACCCGCTTTAAAGTAAATACATAGGTTTAGATTCACTACTTGTGGAACGTTATGTTGATAAACTTGTAGGAAGGTCGTATGTCGGATTCTTTCTTAAACGCAGCCAATGGATGATTTTAGCTAATATTAATTTTCACTTAAGACAAGTATTACATCGGCTAGTTACTATTTTATATTTGTTCTGATTTATATAGCACCATTTCTTAATGACCCAGCAACGGTTGATGACGCTACACCACTGGCAAAGAATTTGCGTTGATTGGTTGGTTTTGAAGGCCGCTCTCCCGCCGCACAGATTGAGTTTAATTGATGATCCGCCTTATCTGCAGCGAGCAAATGCCATCTCCGAAGTCACTATAAACATATGCCACTCTCAGACGCCTTGTGATCCAGGCAGCTCGACTACTTCGAGGCGTTGCATATATCTTCTTAAGAAACGTCGTTTTCCCGGCGGTGTCGGGTGATGGCCTGGCGGCATCTCCTCATAGAACCTAAGAGCTTTTCGGCGTTTCGAGTCCATGACAACATCGGTCAACATCTGTACAATCTTCGTTTTACTGAGTTCTACTAGAGAAGTGAATGACGCGATCTACGGAATAGACCTGATAGCTTTGAGCAAGAAGTACGAAGGTATACGATCAATCACTGATTGAAAAAAGTGACATCCATAGAAGCACGTATTATCCTTTGTGATGCAATCGTGATCTTGAGATTGCTAAAATGCGTCCAAAACCTCACACACGGTAACCTGCAGCTTATTCACAGAGGAAAATCGATAGGCTGCAGGTAAGGTCAGAAAACGTTCCAGATACAGATGCAAGGGTCCGGTTGGCACACAGTCAGAGGGCTACGGTGGATGGTATTTATAGAGAGGTAAGGGGAAGATGAGAAAGTCACCTAGAACAAAAAAGTTACTGTTTAATAAGTGAACAGTGTCGGATTACTAGAAGAATAACAACTGTTGAGCTCCCGCAGTCTCGTAGAGCCCAACAGACAATCATCTTCCACATGGAGTCGCAGATTTTAAGGACCGACAAGCAACGAGGCTTGCAACACACGGATCCAAGCACCAAACATCCCTCACAGATAATAGAAGACGCATCGTCCAGGCATCCTCCGCCTCTGTTTCTGAGTAGGACTACATTATTCGCAGCCGGAAATTGTTGACAGTGTCACCTCAGTAGAGCGGTCAGGTCGAATAACTCGATTGGTATTTTCAAATGAAGCTTAAGAGTGACCTGAAACATTTTAGAATAGAGGATTCCAAGGCAGGGCCGGATTAACATTTTGTAGGCCTGGTTCCAAAATTGTATAGTAGGCCCCTATAATATAACATAATTTATGTTCTGACCGATCTGGTCAAAAAAGAGGTGAAAAGAATTTTTCGCGCTCATGTGCGAAACAAATTTGTTGACCTTTTTTGGTGTTTCTTCAAAATTGAGGGGGGAAACGCTATAGTGTATACCAACTGTTAAAGGTGGGGGTCTTATCCCTCTCGACCTCCCGGATCGCCGCCCATGTGTTCAATCAATAAGTGGTGACGATATTTAAATTATGGCACAGATATTTATGAATTTAAAACTGTTTACGACGTTCTTTCATAACGGAAATACTGTTAAGTCCATTAATTATGTCAACAAAATAGGGGGAGAGGGTTTGAAAAAGTTTGACAGTTGTTGACAAGATAAACTGACGTCAACAATAATTAATTTTTTAATTAATTAATTTTCAGCAAAAAGCAACCATAGATTCGGAAAGTCTTTATGAGTGATCTATTTCTGTTTTGTTTGTAATTTAATCAAACGCGATATTTTCTTTGTTTCGAATTATCTTGTTTATTGTTCCCAGATTAAATGAGAAAATGTGCTACAAATCTCTTAAATGAAATATCCTGGATTCTTTTAGATATCTATGATCGAAATCTAATATTTTGAGCTTATCTTCAGTGAAAGAACATGTTTCTTTGAATCGGTGGTTAATATTAAACTGTGCAGGCTTATTTAAAAATGGTCGATTGAACATATTTATAGTAAATATAATATTCGAGATAACAAATTTGGTCGTTATTGGTTAAGCTGATCTTTGGAGTGGGTGGTTGCACTATATTTACGCTTGGCACAGGGCTGTTTCAATGTGACTTCGTTTCTTAGTTATTTAGGAGACCCTCTGAGGCTCTGACTCCGGAGTGAAACATTAAATGCGTCCTCTTTTTTCCTTCTTTCCGTGTCCTTTGGCTACCCAATGTACCCATGTATCTGGCAACCCTTCACAGGGTTCATTATAGCTTGCTACGTTCCTGAATTTAACTAATATTAAAGATAAGTTTTAATGTAATATAATTTTGTTAATTTATTATTGTTCTATTTAAACTGAAACAAAACTTTTTTTATTTTTATTTCAGTGGCGGGGGGTGGGGGGTAAAAATGTTTGACATAATTTTTTAGGGGGTTCTTGAATGTTTGACAGTTGTTGACAAGGGGAGGGGTCAAAAACTGCCTAAATTTGTTGACATAATTAATGGACGACCCCTAACAATATCCTGAAAATTTATCCGTTACACAATTTCACACTCAATGTTCATAAGGGTTAAATTTTTCAGTCTATCTTGTCCCTGAAATAAGAGTTAAAAATTTTAAGGCAGCATACTAATGCCAATGGTAGGCCCCTTAATGACATGTTTGGTAGGCCTGGGTCCCGGGACCCAGTCGAACCATAGTTAATCCATGCCTGCTCCAAGGGAGCGCGAGACGTTGATAACAATCGTCCGAATTACGCATTAAAAACAAACGCAATTAAACGGCACAAGCAAGAAATAGCTCCACGAAAAAAAATAAAAGATCAGACTGAAAGTCCAAACCAACGCAAGTTATCGAGCAAGATCCTCGCATGACCAGCTAATTGATTGCAAGCGACTCGTCAGCAAACATTCTGCCATCTTAGCAACTTCACGTGAGCACGACAGCGCTAAATTAGCGCTCCAGCTTTCCGGCAGAAGACCATTTCAGGGACAGTCACGTTTGTTGGTCTCAAACCAATGGAACAATATGTGCCTGTACTGGACTCAATGAACGTGCCTGTCTGGTTTCGAGTCCTCCGTTAGGACCGTTACAGTATCTGGATGTAATTTTCTCTACCTTATACATTCCAAAATTGTACTTCATAATTTATGTCTATTGATTCATCATCATCATCATCATCATCATCATCATCATCATCATCGTCGTCGTCGTCGTCGTCGTCATCATCATCATCATCATCATCATCATCACCACCACCACCACCACCACCACCACCATCATCATCGTCGTCGTCGTCGTCGTCGTCATCATCATCATCATCATCATCAACCTGTGCTCAGTGGCGTCGTAGTTTCAAGCAGTATGTTATTTTTGACGACATTTCTCTCACTAAAACGTATTAATTTTTTTGTTCCAATTAGAGCGGGTTTTGTTGTGAAACGAGGATGAGTCTAAAGGCGGGATGGAAGCTACCCAGTATATCTTTTGTCTAGCCCGTATACGGCTTGCGTCAATTTTAAACACGCAAAAGCATGCGTAGGACTATAGCCTATAGCCTATATTGTTGTACTCTATTCCGGTGTTCAGGGCGAACTTTGTTTTCTGCAGCGTTAAAAATGTAGAGTTCGTTTGCATGCATCTTTAACATTAACGGAATTCCTCTGTCCCGGGTCGTGGCCACAACATTCTTGGGAGTCTATGTAGATCAGCATCTAACATGGAAGGACCATATAATAAGCATCTCTCCTCAATAATTGCTGGAAAATACTTGGATCATAGCACGTGCTGCATACCTTTTACCACCCTCAAAACGCATAAAGTTATATTATTCTCTAGTTAGTCTAGTATATCCTTACTTAGCTTATAGTAATTTGACATAGGCATCAACTTACACCACAAGACTGCGTAGACTTATTACACTGCAAAAACGGGCGATTCGTATAATGGCGTGTACATCATATGAGACACATACCAACCTTATATTGCATAACCTTAGGATAGTAAAATTATAACAAATCTAGCTATGTCAAACTACCATGAAGAATTTTTTACCGTTACGACCACGGCTTGCATGCCTCCTGCTTACATGGGCTTTTTCGTCTTGCTTCCGTAGTCCACACCCATTCTACAAGAAACTTAAAAAATATAGAAACATCTTCGCTCTCATTAACACTCGTCTATTCTGTATTAAAGTTATTGGTCCCTCTATTTGGAATAGAATTCCTCAAGAAATCAGGCAATCCCCTTCAATAATACTTTTCAAGAGTAAACTACGCACTTATTTGGTTCAAGACAATAGAAAAGCGTCTAAATGAGTGCAAATGTCTTTGTATGTTCAACTCTACTCCCTATACACTCGATGTGATTTTCTTATATAGTTGAGGTTATACAACGTTTCCATTTTTACTAAAGATTTTGTAAAGAAATCTAAATCACTGATAGTTTTTAAGCAACGTATCTCTTGGCTGCTTCATCTACTTGTATAACTTACGTATAGGGTTCCTACTTAGTGAGGTAGATAGAATACGTTATGGTAAGCTCTGCCTGCTCTAGTCTATATGACGTTAATGTCATTAAGAACAGAAATGTCATTAGCAAGCAAAATCAATAATTATACAGAAAACTAGAAGTCGCCAATAGCGCACTCATGCACTCATAGGCTATAATGGAGCTCATCCAGCGAATTCCCCATAGTAGTTAATGATGACACCATGTCCAGAGACTCTATAGATGAAGGTGCTTCAATAGTGTAGAGAGACAGTCCACGCTATGCCTCCACCCAACAGGCCATAAGTGGTGAACGATGACGTCCGGCTAACCTCTAAACCACCGTGTGCACGTAGAACATACATTTGTCGTTTGCCGATGTTTAGATTGAAGCACCAACTGTGACTTAGATCGGGGTCATTCCAAAGACCTCCGTCACTTCTCCTCGGACGAGACGAAATTTACCCAGCTACGGACGCATCCGCTATCTTTAAATCGAAAAGTGGACCGTATATCGGGAAGCCCATCCAGTCCCATTTAGTGACGTATATCTAGACGACATACGAAGAAAATACCATCAAAGGTAGAAAATCCGCAGAGGAAACGATGTTTGAATCCGATGAGCAAACTTAGCGACAATAAACCCAAACATGTTAGAGATTACTGAACATATCCTGCACTTAGACAAAACACGACCGCGGTCAGTGGCGTCTAATCCCCCCAAAAGTAAATGGAGAATCAACCCCCCCAAATTTGCCCCCTGAAAAACACATTTTGGTGTTTTCTGAGATTCTGCAGTGGGAGAGACGCCAATCATCTTTGATATTACGGCGTCGTAAAATAAACGAATTAATCAGTCATTCTGAGACAAGTAGGCCTACAGATTAATGAATTAATGGATGACTTAGCTGAATGTTTTCTACTTTAGGTCCTAACAGGTGCTGAGTTTACATGTAGATTGACAGTGCCCAAAGAGAGTCAGAGCAATTATCGCGCGTAGCTCGAAAAATTTTTTTGGGACCTTTTCGGATTTTAAATATTTTTGCTTTGTTGGATTTGGCTATATTATCACACGGGACAAAAGAGCTATCATGAAAAAATGCAACCCCCCCACTTTCAGTCAAAATATGTCAAACCCCCCACTTTTGAAGTTCGATGGAGATCGTTCTCCACACTCCACCATTGGTAGACGCCACTGACCGCGGTTGTCGGTGACATACGCAGAACTCCTGGCTGGTATATTATAATGATTTATAAGGACTCGGCAACGGTTTATGGCTCTAAACAATGACAAAGGAGTTGTGTTTATTCATGGAATTTAGAGCCGTCGAATGTTCTCCAAGCGCCCTGATGGTCTCAGCTACCAGTCATCAGCAAGTCTCCTCCTCCGTTTTGAATCTATAATCTAATTAATCTATGGCCCCGTAATAATGATGCATAAGCATCAATCGATATAATGCTTCCAGTGAACTCGTAGTCTAAGTCGCATTACATTAGAAAAGCCAGGTCAAAATTCGATAATCAGAGAAACCAGAAGCCATGCAATGAATGGTAGGCAAGATGAAACACGTGCGTCTTAAGTTATAGCTTAAGTTTTAAGTCTTAAGTTTTAGGCATTCCGATCAGTCACGGAGAACGCCAGAGATCCTAACATTGTTTGGTGTAAGGTACAGCAAGAGTTGGTGTGATAACGGCGTTGATTTAGTGCAGTAATTAATCTAATTTAATCACTTCTATAGCGCCGTTATCACTCTGTCCAAGACATCAGTCGACGATCGATTAAAGTGAAATCGCAATGAATACTGAGAATCCATCGCAGAAGTGGGGTCGAAATATTTGCTTGCATGAGATGTTAGCAAGGACCGGATAAAGATCGGCTGAAGAGGAGCCCTACAATTCTTCGTGCGCTATAATACAGATCTTGAACTGAATTTCACCTTCTTGCCACAGCATACCACAACCATACGATCAATGTCCAAGCTGTTCAATGGCGATCACGTTCGGTGGCGTAGTTTTATATTGTGACCAAATCAGTGCATATTTTAAGAAATGTTCACTACTGGGACAAAGTCGGGTGTCTGGTTCATGAGTGTTTAACCTCTTATGGAACAAGGACGACCTTTTCGGAAATTTCTTCCGCATTCGAAAAATCTCACGACTTTTTTTGGAAATTTTTCAGAAAAAAGTCGAGTTCATCTCTTCCTCAAAAAAATCTTGTCCCACTAGTTATACAGTTAAACTATGCCCTTGACCAAATAGAGAATAATTTTTATTGTTCCGTCGCCACCACTTTTAAAATTGGTGGTGACAATCTCCACTACTTTTTGGCCCTGTGCTGTTTGCAAAGTTCTGCCAATGATACCAAATTTCTGCCAATGATACCAAAGTTCTGCCAATGATACCAAAGTTCTGCCAATGATATCAAAGTGACTGTTGTTTAGCTCTATCGTGGTCACAGATTAGTCACACATTAACAGTTGTTGAACATTGTAGAGTTGTAGACCTGTACTTAGCCTGTTGCGATTGACCTTAAAGTGGCGGACACAGTGTTGCACGTATGTAGTGGAAGAGTAGGGGGAGAGAGAGAGAGAGAGAGAGAGAGAGAGAGAGAGAGAGAGAGAGAGAGAGATAGAGAGAGAGAGAGAGAGAGAGAGAGAGAGAGAGAGAGAGAGAGAGAGAGAGAGAGAGAGAGAGAGAGAGACAGAGACAGACAGACAGACAGACAGAGAGAGAGACAGAGAGAGACAGAGAGAGACAGAGAGAGAGAGAGAGAGAGAGAGAGAGAGACAGACAGACAGACAGACAGACAGACAGACAGAGACAGAGACAGAGGATTAGATGCCATCACCTTAAATGGCAAACTTACGCCCTTGTGAGGCACCCATTCAAACAAACAACGGTAGTGAAGCATCCCACCCGAATAATCCACTGGATGTGAGCAAAGTCGCTTACGTTTACATTTACGTTAGTCATCTTTGGTGCAAGTCAATAAGCAATTGGAGATATAATTATTGTCCACTGAATTAATATTGGCCACATGCTGCGAATACTATGATACAATCCGTTTATCATGAGTTGTTTGTTTTTATGGAATGATCTAATCGGAAGCAGGCAATTTAAATGCACACCAGCGAGGTACATATACATTAAAATGCGAAACAACTGTCAATCAACCACAATAACATTCACTCAACCACAATAACATTCATACTATAAATGTCTAACTGTCTGGTACGTGCAGAGCAGTTTGTGGACTGAAAGACTGGAGGATTCTGCGTTGTGTTCCAAGGGAAGGTACGGAACAATAATAAATTGGTGGTCGATATCAAGCTATCGAAATTTTGGGGACATCAGGTATACTGTATGCTTTGAAAATAGGGACATCATCATCATCGTCGTCGTCGTCGTCATCATCATCATCATCATCATCATCATCATCATCATCATCACCTTAATCGTCGTCATTATTATCATCATCATCATCATCATCATCATCATCATCATCATCATCATCATCATCATCATCATCATCATCATCATCATCATCATCATCATCATCATCATCATCATCATCATCATCATCATCATCATCATCATCATCATCATCATCATCATCGCCTTCACCTTCATCTTCACCGTAATCATCAGCATCATAATAATCATCTCAATCGTCATCGTCTTCATCATCATTATCATCATTATCGTTGTTATCATGATCATTCTAAGTATGATCATCTTCATCGTTTTGTCTTCGTCATCAGCATCCATCACCACTGTTATCATAGTCATTGTTATCATCATGATTATGATAATGGTGACCACGATTATGGTCATAGTCATAATCAATGATCATCGTTGTTGACTTCATCATCTTCATGCAATAATTAGACAAGGCACCATAGAAGCTACATGTACCACAGGCGTAATTTGTGGGGGTACGAGGGGTACACGTACCCCGCACTTTTTGGACTGGGGGGTACCGTACCCCTCACTTTTTGACCAATGCCAATCAATAATTTATTATTGTGATTTACAAGAGATCGCACTTTCAGCCTTGCTTCGTGTTTAAGAAATTGGTACCCCCCACTTTTTAGACCAAAGTTACGCCCTTGGAAGCTACTAATTACAATTATATTATTGCAATCGTGATCTTCATAATCAACATAGTTGCTAGAAATGATAGAAACTATAAAAAAACGGAAATTACATCGTCATCAGCATCATCATCATCATCATCATCATCATCATCATCATCATCATCATCATCATCATCATCATCATCATCATCATCATCATTATCAACAACATTATCATCACCTTCATTGCTGTCGTCATCATTACCTTCATCATCGTCATTGTCAACATCATCGTTAATAATAAGATCATAACCACGATCATGATTATTATAATTACGATCATCATCATCGTTGTAGTCTTCGTCGTCAGGATTATCATCGTTATCATAATCATTCCCATCATCATGATTACTATAATGATGATCACGATTATGTTCATAGTCATCTTAATCATTTTGACCATCATTGTTGTCGTCCTCCTCATCATCATTATTGCAATCTTGATCTTGATAATCATGATTACGGATATCATGATCATTATAATCACCATCATCCTTGTCATCGCCGTCAAGTGGACATTGTTAAACAAATTAGGACATCTTAGTAGTTTTAAATTGAGGGCGCTGCATAAATTTCTTATTAGACGTTGAATTACAATCATCCACATCCTCGTAATCATTCTCCTCTTGCTCCACCTTCTAATAACCATCCACATCTTCACTCTTATCGTCGTCCTCATAATTGTTGTCATGACCATCCTCGTTCTCATCCTCGTCCTCATCATTCTCCTTCTCCTCTACTTTGTCATCAGCATAATCATCATCAGTATCGACATCATAATCATTAATCAGGTCGTGAAACTATTCAGGACCTCTGATTACATATGAAGCGGCGCTGTATAAATTTATAATTTTAAACAGAATTACAGTTACCATCATCATCATCATCATCATCATCATCATCATCATCATCATCATCATCATCATCATCACCACCACCACCACCACCACCACCACCACCACCACCACCACCACCACCACCACCACCACCACCACCACCACCACCACCACCACCACCACCACCACCACCACCACCACCACCACCATCATCATCATCATCATCATCATCATCATCATCATCATCATCATCATAACGATCAACACTATCAACTTTGTCAATATCGCAATTTCCAGCAATTGACAATTCAAAATCGTGATAATAAAAAAGTCAATGACTAACAAGCAATATATAATTCTCACAAATGTAATTGTGATTAGGAACTTCCATGGTGTCGTTGTCTTATGCACAAGTCGTCATTCAATGGCGCAAAAACCTGAGCTGTAATCAACGCAATGCTTTATGTATTCTGCTGATTTTTTGTTCAGAAATTGACAATCAGCAAAATGACTTCTCTACATTGTTTTCTGATAATTGCCTTCTTCTTCCATTCTTGTCCACCATTCGCCACTGCCCAGTTTATGCTTGAATCAGTGCTGCCAACTGGTGTGCTGGACAAAAATGTCGAAAGATTAGCAAAAGCAGTTTACCTTTTCACAACCGACCTTCACCAGAAAATCCTTGAATCTGACGTTGACACAAACGTTTTCTTCTCGCCAACCAGTATCTACGTTGCCCTGGCGATGCTTTACGCCGGGTCAGGTGGAAAGACCAAGTCTCAGTTGGCGTCAGCCTTACATCTGGATGTCTTTGAATCGGACGAGAACGGATTTTACGAAAGCATCAAGATTCTTCACCAGACGCTGAGCAGTACGGAGAAAAACTACACTCTGAAAATGGCGAACCGTTTGTTCGGCCAGAAAGGATTCGAGATCAAAGATGAATATCTCAAGAAAACTGATGAATATTTTCATGCTGAATTGGAAGCGTTGGACTTCAAAAAAGACTCTTCCGGATCTAGGTCTAAAATCAACAGTTGGGTATCGAGAATGACGTCGGAAAAGATTAAAGAACTTTTCCCGAAAGGCGCTATCACGAGCAATACGGTTCTTGCTCTTGCCAACGCAATCTACTTTAAGGGTTCCTGGTTGTACAAATTCGACAAGCGAAATACGAAACCTCAGACGTTTTCTGCATCCAGAAATGAGAAAATCGAAGTTCCTATGATGCATCTGGTGCAGTCGACAGGCCTTCGCTATTCAGCATATAAAGATCAATCTTTTAAACTTTTGGAACTGCCCTACACAGGCAAAAACGTTTCCATGATAATCGCCCTGGATGATAGAAACGGTGACTTCAATGGGTTGCTGAGAGTAAAAGTTGCAAACATTTCTTGGAAACAGGTGGTTAATGTCTTTACGAACGTACAAGTGCGTCTGTCGTTTCCCAAATTCAGTCTCCAGCAGACCTTGAATTTGAAGAAATCACTTCACGGTCTCGGAATAAAGAACCTCTTCGGGAATGCCGACCTGTCAGGCATGGCTGAATCTCATCCATTAGAACTGAGCGAAGCAATACACAAGGCATTCATCGCCGTGGACGAGGAAGGAACTGAGGCAGCAGCAGCCACTGGTTTTTCAGTTCTATCAAGATCTTTGCCTCCTCGTTCCATCACGTTCATTGTGGATCGGCCATTCATATTGCTCTTGGTTGAAAAGACAACAGGATGCATCCTTTTCTTTGGACATATAAAGAATCCACTGAAGTCCAACTAAGGAGCAGCATGCGTCAGAATCGAGCAACTGTGATGCTCGAAAATCGCTTCCCGTCACTCGTTCGACACATGAACACAAATTTACTTTCTCGATTTTTATTCATTTAGCCCTAAACGAAAAAAACAACTTTAAAATGAGAGTCAACTAATAAATCCTGGTCACACATCAAAATTTCGATTTTTCTGTCTGACAACAGACGAACTTTAAGAATAACATCCTCCAAAACTTTGTTCAGATATTTGTAAGCCCACTTAAAAATCCATAAGCATTACCTTTAGGAATTTGTTGCTTTAGAACTTTTTGTTAAAATATGTGTAGGTCTTTTGTAAAACCCTTAAGCATAACCTGCAAGAGTTTTATTGATTTCAAGCTTTTTCTTAGATATCCATAAGACTGCTTGAAAATAAAAGAGTTTTATGAATGAAGAAATATAACCGTTTTTCTGGCAGTTTAAAGGTAGATATTTTAGCAGCATGTGGAACCGAAAATTATTCTGTTCAAACTTAGAGAGTGCTGCCTATCCACTCTGGTAAAATCATTCAATGGTCTCTTCTTGATCCAAAAGTTTCGGCTAACACGGTGTACCACAGCATCATGCTGACTCTGCTCCGGTACTTTGGCTAACCCTATCATTAGCAAATAACGTCAACTGTCTCAACAGGTCCTGCATGTATTTGTGTGTATACAGGCCTGGACTAAGCCCTCGGAGGGCAACCGCCAAATTCTATGGGGGCCCTTAATCCCCTACCCTTCCCTCAGCATAGGCTACCCCTTTTTTTAAATGACTGCTCAAATTGACAGCCGGTCTTGGTCTTGCGAGACCAAGACCAAGACTTTAAACCTCAAGACCGAGACCAAGACTTTGAACCTCAACACCAAGACCAAGACCAAGACTTTTGCTCTTAAGACCAAGACCAAGACCAAGACTTTTAAAAACGAACTCGACCGTACTCGAGACCAAGACCTTGGTCTCGAGGACAACAAGTTTGATTTCGAGTTAGTGCTCAGGCAAAATATTATACCGGCTTGCCAAATTACACAACATTTCAATTATTTTTAAAACGCACAGAAAATGAAATCAAACGGAATTTTACCAGACTGAGCTTTCGAATGAATTGTTTCTACGGTTGATAAAAGAATTAAATGTCGGTGGTAAAGGATCTCGCCCGATTAATGTATTCGATAAGGAACAGGGTCGAGGCGATACGGTCGCTATATGAAAACGTGTACACTGTACACTTACATTTTGCATTTAAGTCCAAACCCAAAGATGGAAGAACTGACATATCGCTTTGACATCAGTCTGACATCAGCTACATCAATATTTTTCATTAATATTTGTGGATTAAATCTGTGAACACCAAATAGTGTGGAATGATTATGTGACCCACAACAGATCATTTGAAACGGTTTCTTGTTTTCCGAAACGAAGTTTTTAAACGTGTCCGATGCATTATTGACGATAGCAGCCCGCGCTATGCCTCCACCCACAAACCATAATTGGTGGACAATGATGTACGTCCGGCTACCCCATAAGAACATGCAATTGTCGTTTGCCGATGTTTAGATTGAAGCACCAACTGTGACTTAGATCTGGGTCATTCCAAAGACCCCGGTCTCTTCTCCTTGGCCGAGACGAAAATCACCCGGCGTCAAACGCGTCCACTATCTTTAAATCGAAAAGTGGACCGTATATCGGGAAGCCCATCCAGTCCCATTTAGTGACATATCTAGACCAGAGTTTTTCAAACTGTGGTCCGCTGACCAAGAGGGGTCCGCGAAGGATATGACGGGGGTCCGCGAGAGCGTTCTGAAAATATTCATTAATGATTAACACTGGAAGGTTTTACCATTAACAGCCTGTGTTTTCAATACACTATTTTTATGGTAACTGTATCAGTGGTGCAGTGGCGTACCGAAGGGGGGGGGCAGAGGGGGCGAGTCGCCCCGGGCGGCACTTTTGCAGGGGCGGCAAAATGGGGTTCAAGAAAGATAAAAAAGTGAATTTTGGATTAAAAAATGAAAAAGTAGGAGAGAAAGAATGAAAGGAAAAGAAGGAAAGAAAAAGAGGGATAGAAAGAAACCGTCACTTTGGTCAAGTCAGCTTGGCTCCCGTTGATCGTTAGGGGCGGCATCACTCTCAGAGGTTTAAGTTAAACAGTAAGCAGAATTGCAGAATTGGAAGCGGAATCCCATTAATCTAGTAAACTGTAAGCAGAGTTACAGATTACATACAGCATAGTCTACTTTAAAGCATATTCTGGTTATGCCGCCCTTCGTAATCATGATATTATACGCCTATATTTGTATAGGTATCTAAACGAATTAATTACTAAGAATAAAATGTAATCACAAACTATCAATCCCCCTCCCTCAAAACTTTCATCACTTAGTTTAGTCCTCTTTTACAGTTAATTTTAAAATTGACCTGGTTTTGACAGAAATTGACTGCGTGATTTTGTAATTTGAAATGACCTCTTCGGTCTATCCTTTCAAAAGAGTTTAGTAATAGTATTCAGTTGTTTTCGAATCTCTGTTACTCGCTATTAATTTTTCCCTTTGGCGTTTTTGCTGCAGTATTGCTAGCTGTGAGAGAAGTTTTTCAAAACTGAAACTGATTAAAACTTATTCAAGGTGCACAATTAGCGAGACACGATTGACGAATTTGGCAATGCTGTCCATTGAAAGAGAGACGGCTGAAACAATTAATTTTGATGATTTATCATCAGTGACTTTGCAGCCGCGTGAGAGCTCACAAGATAAATATAGTAGCATAACGGTGATATGGTAATTATAACATAATGTGATATGTATGTACCGTACGTACACATCACAGCGAGTCAGCGACAGTCTCAAGTCATGCAATAAAATGTTTTATTATCTAGTAAAAATAGATTATAGTAAGTTGAAAATGTAGTCCGATAGTAAAACGGATAATTGCAAAATACAGCGAAAAGTGAAAAATCCAGAAAGGCTATAAACTGTATAAAATAAATTGTATATGCAATGCGATCGCCATGCAATATCTTAGAGAAAATAGCATATCGAAAATTAAGTGGCTGAGGGCGGCATCTTGGGTCCCCGCCCCGGGCGGCATTTCAGCTCCGTACGCCACTTACTGTATTTTCCATACGGGTCCAATTGGGTATTTAGCTATTCTTGGCGTACTGTATCCAGTGACGTAAGTGAGATATATGGTCAAGTTACATTTCTAGTCTAATAAAACGTGTGTGCTTTAATACAATTTAATAAATTATTTCTGCTTATCGCCTGTTAATCATTTCTGCACCCAAGGCAAGCGCGATACATGTGTACTGTGCTAGTCCATATCCTGATTGTCTCAAATCTGGACTTGTAGAAATTTGTGGGATTCGCCTGAATTTATTACTATTATCATTAAAACAGTTTCATATAGCGTCCCTTCAAGATTGCCTGCTCAGGAGCACTCCCAGCCCAACGACGATCGAACAACACAGTTTTGAGGACAGCAGGAAACAAGGTAAAATGACCAGTCGGTATTTGGCGGAGCTTGGTAGGAGACCATTCCAGGTCATACGGGCAGCCACAGAGAATTCACGGCGCTGCCGTTTTGCTTTCCGTGCGCTTAAAAAACAATAAGTTTAACTTACGCAACTGATCGGAAAGAGCGAGAACGCTGCGGATATGAAGTGGGACAGCAGAGCTCTTGCAGGTATGGAGAGGGTCAAGCCCTCAAAGCACCGCCGGACCAGGGCAGAGAATCAGTAAGTGGGTAGAGGAGCCAGTGGAGGGCATCTCTCGTATATACGCAGCTACCCTTGGGATGCTGCCTACAAGGCGGGTAGCAGAACGCAGGATTCTATTGTAGCAGGGTATGGATACGTTTTTGAAAAGTAAGCAAACATTGCTTATCCAAAATAGCACTTTAAGAATTGACAGTTTGTGCAAAGCAAGCACATCTTGTGGAAAAGATGTAATTGATTTCTTAAAAACTGACCATGTTCCATAATTATTGCAGGAAGTTAATAACAATTAATTTTTATTCAGTGGTACTTTTTATGACAATAGTTCTCAGCGTCATGAGCAAGCTTGTATTGTGGAAATGGTCTGCATGTTATTTTGATTAAATTTGAAGTGAAATTTAACTTTTTAAATACTTGGGTCCGCGAGCTATGCCTAGAAAAAATAGGGGTCCCTGGTCCAAAAAGTTTGAAAACCTCTGATCTAGACGACATGCGAAGAAAATGCCATCAAAGGTAGAAAATCCGCAGAGGAAACAAGGTTTGAATTCGATGCGCAAACTTAACGACAATAAACACAAACATGTTAGAAGTTACTGAGCATGTCCTGCACTTAGACAAAGGAATCTGCCGCAGCCAAAACACGGCCAACGTTGTCGGTGACATGCGCAGAACTCCTGGCTGGTATTAGTGGTATATTATGATGATTTATGTGACAGCATTTTATAAGAACTCCTGGCTGGTATTAGTGGTATATTATGATGATTTATGTGACAGCATTTTATAAGAACTCCTGGCTGGTATTAGTGGTATATTATGATGATTTATGTGACAGCATTTTATAAGAACTCCTGGCTGGTATTAGTGGTATATTATGATGATTTATGTGACAGCATTTTATAAGGAGTCGGCGACTGTTAAATGGCTCTAAACAATGACAAAAAAGCGGAATTCATTCGTTGAATTTAACTGCCGTCGAATGTTCTCCAAGCGCCCAGATGGTCTCACCCGGCAGTCATCAGCAAGTCTCCTCCTCCGCTTTGAATGTAATGTTATTTAGCCTACTTAACTACGTAGCCCCGTAGTAGTGATGCATACGCATCAATCGATGGATGCGTCAAGTGAGGTCGTAGTCTAAGTCGCATTACATTAGAAAAGCCAGGTCAAAATCCGATACTTAGAGAAACCAGAAGCCATGCAATGAATGGTAAGCAAGATGAAACAGGTGCGTCTCAAGTTTTAGCACTGAATGGCATTAGAGAATCGACAGATTGCAAATAACTGGTCAGTGAATTCCAATGTTTCGGATCAGTCGCCGAGAACGCCCGAGATCCCAACATTGTCTGGTGTAAGGTACAGTAAGAGTTAGTGTAATAACGGGGTTAATCTAATCTAGTGACATCAGTCGATGATCAATTAGAGTGGAATCGCAATCAAATCTCAGAATCCATTGGAGAAGCGAGGTCGAAATATTTGCTTGTCTGAGGCGTTAGCAAAGACCTGACAAAGGTTGGCTGATGAGTACAACTTATTGCGAACTATACCTTGTTACCTTGTGCTGTCAGCTCGTGGAGCTCTAGCGATCGTCATGGTGAACACTCTCCATTGCCTCCTATTCGATGACAAGTCCCGTAATTCCGCCAAATTCATACCAGTTACATCTTGTATCTCATCCATCCATCTCCTCCTTGGGCGACCCCGTCTTCTGCTCCCCTCACTACACGCCAGCATCGTTTCCTTCTCCAGACAATCAGATCGCATAACATGTCCAAAGAACCTTAGCTTCGCGCTCCGGCCTGGGAGTCCCACCATCCGCAACTATCACCGTTTTTGGCTTGGTGTGTCTCATGACGATTCTCTTGGCAAGTTAACAGGGGTGGTTTGCCATTGCCTTCCCCTGGTTTTGCCTGCCGTGCCCGTTCGTTCCCCTTCCTAGGAAGGGTACTAACGGTCTGCACCACGAGAAGGTTGGCACGGAGGACTTTGGTTCACCAGCCCAGGTCGGATCCGAGTCTACGCTCATCAGAGACGTCGGTCAGGTCGCCTCCCCGTTTTACTCTGTATTAGAGTGACTGGTGAACCTTCGAACTATAAGACTGATATTAAACTGAATTTCACCTAGGCCTATTTACCACAACATTCCACAACCATACGATCAATGTCCGAGCTGTCGCGTCGTCACACACGTTCAATGGTGTAGCTTTCTATTTTGGCCAGTTACAGATTAATTTGCATTGTCGGGTCGCCACCACTTTTGAAATTGGTGGTGAGACAGTCACCACCACTTTTTGAACCTGAGCTATTTCCAAAGTTCTGACGTTTCGTTGGATGCCAATGATACACGAGTGACTGTTGTTTAGCTCTATCGAGGTCACTGTTTCACCAACAGATTAACAGCAGAGGGAGGAGAGGAAGATGGGATTGTATGGCAAACTCGTGTTCTTTTGTGGCACGCAATGGTGGAGAAGCATCTCACAGGAACAATTCACTGGAAACGAGCAAGGTCGAGGCCATACAGTCGCTTACTTTTACATTTACATTTACATCGTTGGTGCGATCAAGTCAATTAATACTTGGAGATGAATTATCAGGTGAATAAATAATTGACCAGATGTTGCGAATGCTAGAATACAGTCCGTTTGTCATGCGTTGCCTGTCTGTTTGGAATGATCTTATCGGAAGAAGGCAATTTGAATGCACACCACCGAGGTTCGATGTAATTAAAATACAAAACAGCTGGCAACCACAGTAACATTGATATTATAAATAGGTCTAACTGTCTGGTACGTGCAGAGCAGTCTGTAGACTGAGAAGCTTGAAGATTCTGCGTTGTGCTACCCAGCAAAGGTGACAGTAGAACAGGAATACATTGGTGAGCGATATCTAACTACCGAAGTTTTGCGGAAATCTTGGTATATTGTATTGCTTGGAAATAGGGAAATCGTTATCGTCATCATCATCATCGTCATCATCATCATCATCATCATCATCATCATCATCATCATCATCATCATCATCATCATCATCATCATCATCATCATCATCATCATCATCATCATCATCATCATCATCATCATCATCATCGCCTTCATCTTTATCACCTTCATTTGTATCTTCATTTTCATCATCATCATCATCATAATCATTATCACCACCTTCATTGTCGTCATCATCATTATCATCATTATCGTCATCATCAACATCATCGTTATTATTATGATCATGACTACTAAAATGATCAGCATAATTATGATCATCATCATCGTTGTCGTCTTTTTCATCAGAAGCATCATTGCTATCATATTCATTGTTATCATTATGGTTGTGATAATGATGATCACGATTATGATCATAATCGTCATAATTATTATGATCGTCGTTGTTGGCGTCATCATGATCATTTTTGCAGTCGTGATATTGATAATCATGATCACAGTTATCATGATCATTATTATCATTCTCATCCTTGTCATCGTCATCTCGTGGAATTTGTTAAAAAGTCAGCTCATCTAAGTAGTTTTAAAGCGACAGCGCTGTATAAATTTCTGATTAGACATAGAATTACAATCATCCTCATCCTCGTACCAATTATCCTCTTCCTCTTGCATCTTATTCCCCTCCAACATCTTATTATTTTCCCCTTCTCCTCATAATTGTCATCATGATCACCCTCGTTCTTATCGTCATCATTCTCCTCCTCCTCTTCCTCCCCTCCTCCTTCTCCTCTTCCTCCTCCTCCTCCTCCTCCTCCTCCTCATCATCATCATCATCGTAATCTTCTGGATCGACATCACTATGGCCTCTGTTCATTTTTACGTAGCGGCGCTACATAAAATAGAATAGAAGTTACATCATCATCATCATCATCATCATCATCATCATCATCATCATCATCATCATCATCATCATCATCATCATCATCATCATCATCATCATCATCATCATCATCATCATCATCATCATCATCATCATCATCATCATCATCATCATCATCATCATCATCATTATCATCATCATCACAACTATCGCCACCATCTTTCTGTCAATATCGCAATTACCAGTAATTGACAATCAAATCAAAATCGTGCGAATAAAACTCAATGACTAACCTAACAACCTACAAATCGCACAAGTGTAATTGTAATTAGTAACTTCTATGGTGCCTTGTCTTATGCACAAGTCGTCATTCAATGGCGCAAAAACTTGAGCTGTAATCAACGCAATGCTTTATGTATTCTGCTGATTTTGTTGTTCAGAAATTTACAATCAGCAAAATGACTTCTCTACATTGTTTTCTGCTAATTGCCTTCTTCTTCCATTCTTGTCCACCATTCGCCACTGCCCAGTTTATGCTTGAATCAGTGCTGCCAACTGGAGCGCTGGGCATAAATGTCGAAAGATTAGCAAAAGCAGTTTACCTTTTCACAACTGACCTTCACAAGAAAATCCTTGAATCTGACGTTGACGCAAACGTTTTCTTCTCGCCAACCAGTATCTACGTTGCCCAAGCGATGCTTTACGCTGGATCAGGTGGTAAAACCAAGTCTCAGCTGACCTCAGCCTTACATCTGGATGTCTTTGAATCTGATGAAAGCGGATTTTACGAAAGCATCAAGATTCTTCTCCAGACGCTGAGCAGTACGGAGAAAAACTACACACTGAAAATGGCGAACCGTTTGTTTTGCCAGAAAGGGTTCGAGATCAAAGATGAATATCTCAAGAAAACTGATGAATATTTTCGTGCTGAATTGGAAGCGTTGGACTTCAGAAAAGATTCTTCTGGATCCAGATCAAAAATCAACAGTTGGGTATCGGGAATGACGTCGGAAAAGATTAAAGAACTGTTCCCGAAAAGCGCTATCACGAGCGATACGGTTCTTGCTCTTGCCAACGCAGTCTACTTTAACGGTTCCTGGTTGTACAAGTTCGACAAGCAGAGTACGAAACCTCAGCCGTTTTCTACATCAAGAAATGAGAATATCAAAGTCCCTATGATGCATCTGTTCCAGTCGAAAGGACTTCGATATTCAGTATTTAAACGACAATCAGTTAAGCTGTTGGAACTTCCCTACAGCGACAAAAACGTTTCCATGATAATCGCCCTGAATGAAAGAGACAGTAACTTCGATGTGTTGCTGAGAACAGAAATTGAAGACATTTCTTGGGGCCAGTTGGCTGAGGTCTTTACGAACGTACCAGTACGTTTGTCGTTGCCAAAATTTCGTCTCCAGCAGACCTTGAATCTGAAGAAATCACTTCGCGCTCTCGGAATAAAGAACGTGTTCGGGAATGCCGACCTCTCAGGCATGGCTGAATCTCATCCATTGGAGCTAAGCGAGGCAATACACAAGGCATACATCGCCGTGGACGAGGAAGGAACTGAGGCTGCAGCAGCCACTGGTTTTGCAATTCGAACAAAATCTAGGCCTTCTCCCAATAACGAAATCATCGACTTCATCGTGGATCGGCCATTCTTATTTCTCGTGGTGGAAAAGACAACAGGATGCATTCTTTTCTTCGGACATATCAAGAATCCACTGAAGTCCAACTAAGGAACAACACGCGTCAGAAGTGAGCAGCCGTGATGCGACAGAATCGCTTCCTGTCACTCGTTCGACACATGAACACAAATTTACTTTCTCGATTTTTTCCTTTTAGCCGAAAGTTTAAAATGAGATTCAACTAATAAATTGTGGTCACACATCAAGCTGTCGACATTTTCTGTCTGATAACAGACGTACCTTTCAGATTTTTATGCCTTAGAACTTTTGTTCAGATATCTCTAAGCCCACTTGAAAATTCATAAGCAGTACCTTAAGGAATTTATTGCATAAGAACTTTTTTGTTAAAATATCTGCTACAGTAATCGATTTGTAAACCCATAAGCATAGCGTTTAAGAATTTTCTTGGTTTAGTACTTTTGTTTAAATGCCTACAAGACTACTTGAAAATTCATAAGCACAACGAATCAAGAAAGATATAACCGTTTCCTTGTATTTTAAAGCTACAATGCTACATGTATGTATTGTAATAGCACGTGAACCGGGAATTATTCTTCTGGAACGTAATACAGTTCTGGTTGCCTATGGACTCTGATCAAGCCCATGCAACTAACTTTCTCTTCTTTATCCTAATGCCGCGGCTGTCACGATGTACCACGACATCATGCTCAGTCTACTCAGGGACTTTGGCATTTCCGTGGATGAAAGATAATTGTATCATTAGAGGAAAACGTCAACTCTTTCAACAGGTCCTCTTGCATGCATATGTTAATGTATGCAAGCACTTGTATGTATGTATGTATGTATGTATGACATTGTATGGGTGTATGTATGTATGTATGTATGTATGACATGTATGTATGTATGTATGTATGTATGTATGTATGTATGTATGTATGTATGTATGTATGTATGTATGTATGTATGTATGTATGTATTTGTGTATGTATGTGTGTATGTATGTACGTACGTATGTATATATGTATGGTATTATGTATGTATGTATGTATGTACTGATGTACATACGTATGTATGTATGTATGTATGTATGGATGTATGTATGTATTTACGTAAGTGTACGTACGTATGTATGTATGTATGTATGTGTCTATGCATGTATGACATTGTATGGGGGTTCCAATTTACTTCTTTCTGATTCTTCATTTCAGCAAATAGCAAGGACGCTAACTGAGGAACTAATGCACGTTTCTGACTGGCTCAAAGCGAAAAAAATTACTCCTTAACATAGATAAATCCAATTATATTTTATGCGTCTCAAGCCGTAAACTACTCCAATAATATAAGGAAATAATTCTAATTGACAATATGAGGATCCCTCAGGTCAACTCTCTAAAGTTCTCATGGATTTACATTGAACAACATATTAACTGATCGAACCAATTAAACTTATTTCAAGCAAAATAACCAAATTCATGGAAATATTTACACCCATCTCCTATTATTATCACAAGCAAAATCTTACTGATTCTCTATTATTCACGTATACTCTGATCTGTCTTTTGGTAATTTAGTCTTGGCATCAAATTATAAGACGAAGCTACTAAGACATTATGCACTCCAGAAGCGCATCGTTTGGGTTATCACTAGGTTCCAATCAATTCACGCACCAACCATCAATTACACAATGTAAAAAAAATTTGTTTCATTTAATTTTCGTATGTTTCCTTTGTAAGTATGTGGTGCTAATCACTATGATACTATTTATTTTTATATAGCATCAATATTTTTGGTATATATTTGGGTTTATTGAATTTCAGACTGTCTATCATTCAATTGTAATTGTTTCATGAAATATTGGTTTAGTATGGCTAAGTTTTTGTAGAAAATTTGGATGTTTTTCTCCAGCTATTTTGCTTTTGCATGCATGGAAACATTCTGGAAGTTTCTGTGATATTGTGGAATATTCTCCGATATTCTAGTGTATCCTGGAACATTCCATAACATTGTGGAACAGTCTTCTTGTAGTGGCTCGAGCTTCTAGTCGAACCTTCCATTTGGGTATATAAAGAATGCCTTGTGTGAGTTCGACAATACTGAAATAAAAGTGAGAGTGACATATCAGTTACCATTTGTTATCGGAAATAATGTCCTCTAGACATTGCAAGATATCAGCTGACTTTGTTATGTGTGTGGACATTATGTTGGTCTGACACTAGTAGCCTAAAATGTACTATTTCGAGAGGCACGAAATATTACATCGCATATGAAAAGTATTTCGGCATGCCGAATGGCGAACAGGACAAGCAGTGCTGGGTTAAATACTCTGTAAATGTATTTCAAATACTAAATACAAATACATTTTCAAAAGTATTTGAAATGCAAATACAAAATACATTTTTCAAAATGTATTTGAAACACAAAATGCAAATACTTTGCTGTATTTTGTATTTGAAATACAAAGTAACTGCACCTTAGCCTTGTTACGTAGTCAGAAATGTCTCATTAATAGTCATCATGCTGTAGAAACACAGTGTCAGGTTGGCAAAGTTTTCAAAGGAAAAAGTCCTTGTTCTGCTTTAACAGCCACAGTTTCTCAAGACCAGTATCAGACAGTCCATTGCGTTGTGGAATAAATATTCGTCCACCAACTGTATAAATGTTAAACGGGTGTAGACGACGGAGACCGTGTTGTAGGCCTACCTAAATGAAAATGTCCCTTACTACTGTTAAAGATGAAAGTGATATCGAGGTTTCGTGATGGGTCTTCAAGATACTGCAAAACTTGCAGATTTGCCTGACTACCAGATAAATCATTTGGATGAACGTCGCAGTTGTAAAAGTTGTCATGATCTGCATTGTTCTCAGTGGCCACAGTGGTTTCAGAAGATTGTGTTTGGTTGGCGAATACTTCTGAAGTGTCAAGAGGACCTTTCGGAATCTGCCTTTCTGGATTTAGGCACCCAACGTAGTTTGAAGAATGGATGGGTTACAGCAGCCAAGATATAGTCACTGCAAAATATTGGGAATGGGGCATTTGGCTATTCATTCTACACCTGTTGCATTAGAATGTCCAGTATCTCAATTATTGGGGGCACGTGCCTCGGCTGCCCCCCAGAGTCTACGCCTATGGATATAGTGATCAACACTGGTAACTAACTATACAAAGTTCACCAAAGATCGTAAGTTAGAAGACCACCGTGACTGAGTTATTATTACCGAGAAAATTTATGGCGTGAAATTATGAGAGCAAGTAGGCCTATACGTACTAAATAGTATTTCTAATGACGTATTTGATATTTCATATACAAAATACTTTGAAAAGTATTTCAAATACAAATACAAAATACATCATTTTAAATGTATTTGAAATACAAATACATAAATACTTAAAATATTTCAAATACTATTTCAAATACTTTGTATTTCATATACTCCCCAGCACTGAGGACAAGTCATGGGCACTTCATGTCATCTGTGGTTGCTACAGATCAATGCTGGAAGGATGGATGCGACGTAGCCGGAGATGTATGCAGTTTTCGATTCCAATAGTCTGGCGAGAGACGACGAACCATCTAAGCGACTGTTACTTCTGCATGGTGGTCTTAACTAGTTATAAAGACCACAGGTTAAGAGGAAACTATATTATCCAAAAATATCATCATCTATTGCACCTGCCTATTCCGGTATACCCAGGTGGTGAATTCGCAGATGAATCGGGCATAGAAACGTCCGATACTGATGACGTCTGGGAAGAAGGAGTAGAAGAAGAAGAAGAAGAAGAAGAAGAAGAAGAAGAAGAAGAAGAAGAAGAAGAAGAAGAAGAAGAAGAAGAAGAAGAAGAAGAAGAAGAAGAAGAAGAAGAAGAAGAAGAAGAAGAAGAAGAAGAAGAAGAAGAAGAAGAAGAAGAAGAAGAAGAAGAAGAAGAAGAAGAAGAAGAAGAAGAAGAAGAAGAAGAAGAAGAAGAAGAAGAAGAAGAAGAAGAAGAAGAAGAAGAAGAAGAAGAAGAAGAAGAAGAAGAAGAAGAAGAAGAAGAAGAAGAAGAAGAAGAAGAAGAAGAAGAAGAAGAAGAAGAAGAAGAAGAAGAAGAAGAAGAAGAAGAAGAAGAAGAAGAAGAAGAAGAAGAAGAAGAAGAAGAAGAAGAAGAAGAAGAAGAAGAAGAAGAAGAAGAAGAAGAAGAAGAAGAAGAAGAAGAAGAAGAAGAAGAAGAAGAAGAAGAAGAAGAAGAAGAAGAAGAAGAAGAAGAAGAAGAAGAAGAAGAAGAAGAACAGAAGAAGAAGAAGAAGAAGAAGAAGAAGAAGAAGAAGAAGAAGAAGAAGGAGAAGAAGAAGGAGAAGAAGAAGGAGGAGGAGGAGAAGAAGAAGAAGAAGAAGAAGAAGAAGAAGAAGCGTGGTTACGTGGAGTACCTCACTTCCCAAGTTTGCAAGAACTTGATGATCTTAAATCTTCCTAAATATGGAGAACAAAATTACACAGGTAGAAAAGAGAGCCTGGAGTGCATTTAAGAAAGTGGATGCTGAATTTCTGGGGAGCAACAAATCAGAAAACTACCAGGATCTTGTTGAAGAGAACTACTTGACAGTTACGGTGGTTTAGGATGCAGAATGTAGCTCAAGCTGCACTATTTACACTCGCATCTCGATTTCTTAAGACAATTTTTGACGCTGTTAGTGAGGAGCATGGAGAACGGTTCCATCAGGACATACAGCTGATGGAGAAAAGATATCAGGGAAGGTGGGATGAAGCGATGTTGGGTGACTACGTCTGGAACTTGGTTCATGAGGACAGTAGTAGTCATAAAAGACAAGACGTTCCAACGTAAACTTATGAAGTATTGGAAGACTCACTTGTAGTAACTCTTGATGGTAAACCGCTGTTGTTACATCAGTAATAAGCATGCACCAATTGCACCATGTAACCTCTATGCATGCGTAAGAACAGATTAGCTTGTATAATGTATATGTTGTCAATATGTTTTCTAAGTTTCGTTGAAGATACACAAAAACTAATGTGATATTCGTATTCAGCATGTCAACCTTCATATAGAAACATTAAAAACAACAGCGAAACAAAACTTTTCAAAAAATTTGTTACATAGTGTTATCAAGTCTCTGAGTCCATGCATCGGTGCACCTTTGACTGCACCTTTGACTTGATGTATAATGCATTCTCCATATATTATAAAATTATCTTTGACGTGCATTCTAATTTCACACCAAATAAAAGTAATAGGCCTACGTACCAGATTGAATTCTCACGCACGAACTTACGTATATTCTCAGTAGTTGCAATAGGCCCTGACATCTGGAATAACCTTCCCCATGAATTGCACCATATCTCTAACGTTTATGTTTTCAAAAAAGCCTGTTGCATACTTACTTAGCACCAAGGTACCGTGACTTCAGCCCTGATCCTTTGCTGTGTTATACGTTTTATAGTTCAGTATTTTTGTCTTGTGTACGTTGTTAGCCTGTCTTGATTAGGGTTTCATCATATCATTCGTCGCCTATCATTCTGATCCATCGTTATGGAAATAACTCTTGGCTACTCCCTAATCTTATTATTCTTGGATTTGATATTTTTAAGGTATTATGGAGTAGGAACATTCTTGATCCTTCTTGTTAGCTCTGCCATCAACTTTTTTTCTCCAACATAGAGGACCTGTTCTAGCGGGACTTAGGTTCTCTTAAAATCTCCATCTGAACCATTGCTCCAGTTGCACCTATCCTAAAGAATGCGTAATATTGGTGATTTATTGTTCATTCTTGTACGATTTCGCATTGTCATTGTCTGATATCAATAGGCCAATAAACGACGGACCAATAAACGACGATTGGTTGATTGAATACACACACGAATTGACTTGATTACATATTTAAAATGTTTTCATCGGCGCCTTCTGTTGATTCGTCTGTTTACTTGACCTGAATAACTAATGATGGGGGTGTGGATTGATTACACGTAACCTGACATAAGATCAATGTCAATTTCCTAGGCTATAATAATATTGTAAATAAGGGAACAATGTTACAGTTAGAACTTTGACCATCTGACGAGGAACGAACTCTATAAGCTAGGCACATTGTAGTCTAAGTGAGATTGACATTTGGGTCATTATCCGAAAAGTGCAGAATTGATGTCCCATGCTGGTTTTTTGAGTTTTTTCGATAATTTCTTCAATTTTTTGCCTATCCTTCAAAGAATGAGCAGATTAACATTTCCCATCATTGTTTTAGCTGCTAGATTTTGGAAATTTTGAAAAAAATTACTAAATGCATACAAAATATCATTGCCATCCTCTGCCCGAGACGGTGTACAATGCATTAAATTAAGCTTTTACGCAAATTTATTCCATTACAACCTGTAACAAAGGTATATTATTTTGATTAATTAGTAGCTAGCATATGCAATAATTAAACATTTAGAATCATTTTCGTAATATTTCTTTCTTTTGGACCTATTTACACTTGTCCATAGAAAGTGTAAATTTTTGGGAAGCCTATAACTTTTAGAGAACGTGCTTACTTACTAAAAGAAAAACATCAGGAACAAGATATTGTCAACTATTAATGGAATCACACAGATTTGTGTTGAAATTGTAATATTTTATTTTTAATTTAAGTTTGTGTGTTCCAAATTACAAGAAAAGTAAATTTCTGTTTCTTTACCATATAGTGTTGTATTTCCTGGTTTAGGTAGATTACAACATTGAGAACTTATTTTACTTGTCGCTTCTGTTGAACTGATTGAAATTACTTATTTGATAGAGTAATTCACGTGAAAATGTTTGACCGCTGTCATAAATTTCATCATTTTGTCATTACCATCCAGCGGTTGTTTTTCATTATTACCATCCGTATACATTAGATTTTTGCTATTTTCTCATGACAGTCGCATCTTGTCACGGATGGTAAGGATGCATTGCTCAGAGTGAATTATATGTCTTTTGTGAATTATTTGATATAGAAATAAATCGCAAGTACCGCAATCAGAATTTACTAGCAACTCTTAAAATGTTGTTCAACTTCAACTTGTATATAATGCATATAACATACAGTTATAGCTAATGCTGCATAGATTTTTTCTGCAGCTGAAAATAATATTTAAAAACAACTAATTTCGAAAAATGTCTTAATTTCTTGACATCAGACTAATATATTATGTCAAGGTCTCAAGGAAAGGCTTGTTGTATTCCTACTGAATTCTGGTGTCATCTACTTTTACGAAATTGCCATTTTATAAGCACCAGAGGAATATTTCAGGTCCCTGTGATTAAATATGATTACACAAAAAGGAAGGGCTGTAATGGGAAAAGAGGAGTTTTGACTTTATAAATTCTGAAAAAAATTAACTCATGATTAAAAATAGGCCTATAGTGGATTTCTTTCAAATTAGTTAAACTTAACTATGTACATGACTAAAAAGCACTTGCAACCAATTTTGGGGGAAAAAATTTTTTTTTCGGAGTCGAAATTTGTAACATTTCGTATAATGACCCATTTAGGTTTTGGTCTGACGAGATCCTGTCTCTATGTTAACAAGCCTAGACTCCGGTAGTAAATTACTTGTACAGGCCAGCCGAGAACTATGACTCCTATTGGATTTATACGTCGTTGCTGTCTATCTCGCGTCCAATACGACTGACAGAGTTGCCTTTTGAGTTGAAGGTCCTTCTGCATGAAATTTTCTGCCTTTGTTGAAGCTGCTGTTTCTGAAGAAGTGTTGTCGAGTTTCGCTTCTGTTCACTTTGAAGGTATAATTTGTTGTACATTATTACTTTTGAACAATATACTATCATAACCCAAGCGAGAATCTTAATTTATTAGGCACATCCTTTCTAACATAATATACATGTATGTATGTATGCATGCATGCAGGTATTTTGTATGCATGTCTGATGTTTGTTTGCATGCATGTATGCATACATAAGTATTATGTAATTTTGCGTGTATGGTGTATGAATGTAGGCCTAAGTATATAGGCCACGGGTGTGCTGCTGGAATAACAGAGAAAGAAAGAAGAGAAACAGAGATAAACAGACAGACAAGACAGAGAGAGGGATGGAGGCAGTGAGAGAGAGAGAGATTGAGAGAGAGAGAGGGAATCACACAACCCTGCAGTGCATGCTTTACCACATATGTGGATATAATGGACAAGAACACATGAGCAAACAAGGCATTCTTTAGTTGGCATGTAAGTAGGTCATCGGCAGTCCCTATTCGGATATTTATATAGCGCTTCTGTCGGGCGGGCCATTCAGAAGCTCTCCCAGTGCGAGGGACCCCGAGAGAAAAAGCAAATTTAAGAAAGGTAAAAGAGGAAGAGATCTCGAGGTTACCTGAGAGAATAGAAGAACGAACGAACGGAGGAAGCTCATTCCAAAGAGCAGGGCCAATAGAGGCAAAAGACCTAGATTGAGCCAGAGAAGTCCTGACACGGGGAACGAGGAGGTCCAAACGGTCAGAAGAACGAGGAGGACGCAGAGAAGCAGCAGAGTGAGGGCGATGAATTAAGTCACAGATAAATGGGCGACCGGCGAGATGAATCCTACGAGACTTCTCCGGTTGCCTGCCACTTTATCTGTATAATGTGTTATTGTTGTGTTTGTTTCATTTGGTGGCGAATAAATTACTTACTTACTTACTTACTTACTAAATATTTAGGAGCGAAACCAAGTTGAATCTTAGAGACAAGGATGAGGACAATGCGTCGCTAAGTGGTACACGAAAAAAACGCAAATTGTTTAAAATTTCTATGAGACTATGCCCATCTTTCTTTGATTAGCTATTCTACGTCCACTATGTGTTTCTTATCAATTTGTCTACCTACGGTCCTATGCAAATTGCAAGGGGCTTCGCGCTCGCCTGTTTTTGATCTGACCTTTGCCGGTGGTGCGCCAACATTCGATATTTTTTGCCTTGTGGTGCAATAAAAATAAAGTTATAAACCGCTGGTCTAGCGAGCAGTTTTAAGGTCGAGCTGTTTCCTGTTAGTTGTTTCTCTCCAGGATTATTTTTTTCACATGGCTTTCAAATTATAATCGATACTGTAGGGCTTAATTAAAGTTTTGAAATAGGGACAGACACATTATTTTGTAGTTGTCGGTTAAGTTTTCCGTCTCATGGAAATCCCAATGATCATAATTGGGAAATACCCAGGGCGATGCGCTTACTCGTAAGAGTTTCATAACCAGGATGTTATACCTCTAAGATTGTTATATAATTTCTGGTCTCTATCCAACACTAACATTAGTTAAATAATTTTCACTCACTTATTTGAATACTTGACCGAAATTAAGTCTATTTTTCTGTATGCTATTATTTTTTATCAGTTTCATATGTATTCATTTGTATAACCTGTATTGTTAACCACAGTGCGTTTGCAGGTACTCTAATACAGAATATACTTACTTACTTTCTTATGTTGATTCGGTCTTTCACCTCAAGCACGCACAGGCATCCTTCAGATGAAAATCAGTAGGCCTTTGTCGTGTTTGATTGGTGGAAGACAAGGTATAGGCCTATAGCGAAAGCGCAAATAAAATGGACAATTTTGGCTGAAATCTATTGGATCAGCGAAACAGTGATGTACGGTATTTTAATAACGCTAAGTATGTATTAATTTGGTTCTTGATTTCACTATGAGGTCGCAGTTCGGTGGCAAAGTTGAATTGTGATGTCAACACAGGATTGGATACCGTCCTCAACGAAACCCGTCTTAACAGCTCCTCTGCCTTCTCTCTCTGGAATCGGACCTCAACTGGACATCGACCTCTGACACGATGCTGGTACACTGCGCTTAGCTTTAGAGTATAGCTTTAGAAATTTGCGCTTTAGAAATTTGGAGTTTAGGCCCACTATTACGATTTTATTACGGTCACAACCGTCACATAGATACATAGCCTACATAGACCTACATTGCAGTAGTTCAGACGTGTCAGAACATAGGCCCTAGGCCTACAGCAAACGCGAATATGCACCATATGATAAACACATTAAGAAAAATAAATTTCTTCAGATTTCTATTTAAAACAGAGTACCACCAAGAACCTTCGAAGACAACGGTAAGATTTTAAACTATTTTTTCTAAAAAAATCTATTACAAATATAACGTCTTCGTAGAACATTTTCACGAAAATATTTCCGGATTCCAACCAAACTTAAAACGACACGCTTGAGAAGATGAAAATTGAAGCCTTCATCGGAAGAACTACTGTAGGCCTAGTCCATTTTTAACATTTTGAGATATTCACAAAACAAACTGAAAGTCTACAAGTATTTTATTTATTAATAATATCGAAAAGAAATTTGGCATTCACACGGATGTGTTATGTCTCTATAACATGTTAAAAAAGATATTTTACAGGTAGGTGGCGCCACAATGTAGAGGTTTAAATTTTGCTGCGTACTGCAATTTCGTATGTAAACTTCATTTTTTCGCCGTGCATAGATAGTAGGCCTACTCAATGAATAATCGCAAATTTGTTCAACAGTAACAAATTATTGATAATAGCTGCAGCTGCTATTAAGCTAAAAATAGTGTTAAAATTAAAAGTAGAAATTTTCTGCCTTGTGTGTTTGCAGTTCACGATTCATGCAAGAACCACTTAAGTCCTAGGACTCTTGTTGTTATTACATGAACACTATATTTTCTTCCCATTGTTACTCTGGACTGAAGTGCGTTATCTGGGGAAAAAACACACTTGTAGGCCTAAATACAGGCTCTACAGCATTAAGTATCACAGGACACAGTTAACTCAAAAATGTCAAAAATGAACTCTAGGCCTAGTGGTTCTTCCGATGACGAATTTTTCAATGAAATAGCATCTAATCTAGTCTAATCAAAATTAACCTTGTGTATTCAAATTATTTCTATTGCGCTGTTATCACAATTCCCACACGTCACTAGGTGGTCGCTTCGAGCAAAGTCGCAATCATAAACGTAGTCCTAATCTACTCGAAAAGACAGGTCCAAATCCGATGGATAAGAATCCAGAAGCAGTCTATGGTGGCTACGCAAGAGTCTAAAGTGACATCAAAGAACTTGCAGAACGAACTGAATTGGGACGTGAATTCTAAATTGTCGGCCCGGCGACTGTTAAGGTGCGCTGAATAATGTTTGTTGCATAAGGTTGCACCATGATGGCGACAATTTTTCAAAGAAGCGTAAGATGCACTCGTCTCTTTCTAGTCATTGCAGAATACCGTACCGAAAACATTGATTGTGTTCATATTTTTTGTATTCATCATCATCATCAGTTCCTGACGCCAGCCATTTGGCGGCGATGGGTACGAATAAAATATGATCTCCATTGTCCTCGGTCATTTGTCAAGTCTAATTCCCCCCTCAGTGTTAGTCCAGGTGATGTTATGTCCTCAGTTATATTACCTATCCAGCGTAGTCTTGCTCTGCCTCTGTGTCTTTTCCTTCGAATCTTGCATGTAGTGCACTGTGTGGGATTCGGTCAATTGGCATTCTCTCTACATGTCCAAACCATCGGAGTCTTCGTTGAACGACTTTGTCTAGCAGAGTTGTTTTGATGCCTAATGATTGTCATCATTTCTTATTTTCTGCAGTCTTGAAATCCCTGCATTCTTCCTCAGCCAGCTCATTTCTGCTGCAAGAATTTTTCTTTCATCTTGTTTTCGCATTGTCCAACATTCCGATCCATATAGGAAAATGGGTTGTATCATTGTCTCGTATATTTTTGTCTTGGTTTTCTTTGTTAATTCTTTGCTCCTCCATATCCTGTTCATTATTCCAAATGCTTGTGAAGCGCGTCCAATTCTTCTTTGTATATCTTTTTTATTGCTGCCATCAGCGTTTATTAGCCCTCCTAGATAGACGAATTGTTCTACTTGTTCAATAGCCTCTCCTTGGATTGTGATAGTTATTGTTGTCTCTTTGGTCTTTTCAATCACCATTGTTTTAGTTTTCTCTGCGTTGATCAGTAGGCCAAATCTTCTACTGGTTTCGTCAATCTATGTCGTTATATCTTGTAGTTCTGGCTCGCTTCTAGTGAGGAGGCCAGTGTCGTCAGCAAATCGGAGATTATTCACCAGCTCTCCATTTAGCTTTATTCCTGCCTTGGTATTGTTAAGGCTGGGTGACATTACTGCTTCTAACACTAGGTTAAATAAGTATGGGGATAAGATGCATCCTTGTCGTATTCCAGTTTTTGTGTGAAAGTTTTCTGTGATCTTTTTATCTACTTTTATGGCACTTGATGATTTTCGATATATCTCTTGTACAAGTCTGATCAGTTGCTCCGGTATTCCTGCGTTTTGCTTCGCTCTCCACATTCCATCATGCCATATACTGTTTTGTATTAAGAAGCATTAATTAAATTACTTTTTCAGCTGAGCGATCTTCCACCAGAGTTGTTGGATATCATCTTAGAAAAGTCACTTCTGCAATGGCTACTTAATTCTTAGCCACACCAGAGAAACGAAGATGTGATCAAAGCTGTGATCAAAGCTTTGTCATCCGTTGACCTCTGTTGGTTTAAACGAATAAGAAGAAAAAGCAGCTTTCATGAAAGAATTCGGCATCGGTTGAAAGGTAGATTGGTCGCCTAATATCATTATGTAACTACCGCAATAAAAGGCGAGCAACGCTTTCAATTTATTTACTTTAGAAGAATTGTATTTTTGACTTTCAATCAAGCATTTTCTGGAAAGTAAAACTGCGACAAATGCATTCATTATTTCTTGTCACCTGCGCGACAGCTAAAATATGTATGTACTTAGTTCATTTTTCATTTTTATGCTTCGAATGCATGCCAGCATAATTTTAAGCATTGTTGTCACTCAAATTCGATCGATGCGGTTTTAATATTAAATCTCCATAACTAAACACGCTTTCAACAGGAGCGCTTGATGCAGGCACACTCAATGCTATAGTTTGTCAGAACAATTTTATTGCATTTCCAGAAGTCCAAACAATCGCCTTCATAGGCGCTGACTTTTGCTTTTGTCTCTGGGTGCCTGGTCCTCCCTCTCCTTCCCTTCCCGCTTCCCACTCACCTTAGGTAGGTGAGTTTTACCGGATTTTCAGTTAAAGAAAATTGTGTTCTTGTCAAAGGTTACGAGGTTAGAAAAAGTATTGGAAAATAGTGACGGTGTTTCAGTGTTGTTATTTATTTTTTAAATAATAAATAAATAAATAATTTATTTATGTACGGGCTGTGACTGTAAGATCGTGCACAAAGTATTGGAAAATAGTGACGATGTTTCAGTGTTGTTATTTATTTTTAAATAATAAATAAATAAATAATTTATTTATGTGCGGGCTGTGACTGTAAGATCATGCACTGTTGGGTACTTGTGTTGTAGTTGTACTTCTCAAGTTGTGAGATTACTGAGTTGTAAGAAATTTGAATTCAAGGTCCGAATTCTTCTGGGTGCCAGGCACCCACTGAACTTTCTCTCTGGGTGCATTCCCACCCAAGGCTCCCAAGAAGTCGGCGCCTATGATCGCCTTCATCAAAGTCACCATGGCTTTTGATATTGAAATACGTTGCAACTTGCGATTATGAGGTTCTCGGCTTCACCGAAGATCCTGTACTGTAGTGACCAAATTGCTTAGATTTTTTGGTGTCGGAGGACTACGTGACGTTGAAGTTTCGGTTGCTGTAGCCGTATCTGTGGCTATCGTGACAGAGTGTGACGTCTGTGCACCTGTGCCACAACTCCCAAAGAAACTTAATGGGTCCCAAACAAAGCATGTGTCTCATTCGCACGAGACATAATCATATCCGTGCAAATTTAAAAAATAAACCCACTTAATTTAAACAAGAACACACCAGTTTTAGGCAAGTTTTGACTAATGGAGCAATAAAAAAATATCCACTAATTAAAGTGCTTTAAGTAGCACACAGAAGTGATTCGCAGATGACTATCTAACTGACCTAAAGAAGCGCGTTTTGAGAAAGATTGAGTGTTTGCTTAACAGAGCTGCATGCAACATGCGGCGGATGACTGTTCCGAGAGGAATATAAAAATTCAGAAGTGAACCCCATTCACACCTGAACTCCATATATAATGAAACGCTCTATAAATTCTATTAGCGATTTGTCGTTCACTACTCACCTCTCTGCATGAAGTCTTTGCAAGTGTTTAACAAAGTTTGATGTTGTGCCGGGTTCATCTGAAGTGATAGTTTCTTACTACAAAATTGCATTTAGCAGTAATAACATTAAATTTTCCATTGACATTGAAATTATCATAGCTAAACTTTACTACAACTAATCCAACTAAATCCGACTGAAGCTCATTTTGATGAAAAATGACATGCGGATATGCATTCCAAGAGGCGATGGCATCGGTATTCTCTTAGTTAGATGCTCTCTTACTTAACACAACAGCTAATTCTGTATGCCTTTCATTTAGGATATCGAACTCGCCCCATTGTGGCCATGTGATGATATATTTGAAGCTTAAATCAAGCCATATGGTAACTGTGAGTCTTCTCGTGCCTCAGAATAACCGAAAGGTGCGATATGTTAATATACAGAGTCTCAAACATACATGTATACTAAAAATGCTATAACCATCTAACTGAACCCCTTCATCTTTGCTGAATCCTATAGCTGCAACCTACGTGTAAGTAAGACTTTAACGTTTCATTTGTCGCCTCGGTGTGTAAATACGGTTGGCGAACCTTTTCCCTCAACGATTGAACCTCTCTAACTGACTATCTGCGGTCAATGTTACTGTCAACACTTCTTCTGTCGACACAGTCCTACTAATCTCAATTTATTAGGCCTAATTACGCCTATTTAATTGTTCACTGTTTCATTTAACTCTACGTATAGCTATATACCTATACGGCCTTAAATCAAATAAAAACACCGTCCGAAACGTTTCAGTATCTTTCTTAGGCTATCACAAAAATCTTCAAATTATAATACACAGTTCAAATACTATGTCAGCAACACTTTCTACAGAAAATCAAACATCGACTTGTCACCAGAAATCATCGCGCGTGTGCTTATCCAATTGCCGCTGTGCACTACTGTAACAGGCCGCGCGCCTAAGCTAAGACAATACATTCCAACGATATATATATATATATATATATATATATATATGTGTGTGTGTGTGAGTGTGTGCGTGCGTGCGTGTGTGTGTGTGTGTGTGTGTGTGTGTGAGTGTGTGTGTGTGTGTGCATTAGCATTGTATATATATTATATATGTAATATATATTTATATTCAATACTTATGCAAAGCGAACTAAATAATTATTTAATGCAGCATCTCTCACTGTATTAGAGCTTGTTTTCAAAACTCAGTTGACAGTTACAGTGTAATCATTAAAAGTTGAGTTTGCCACGAGGGGCGAGTTGAGCCGAAAACTTGAAATAAATCTTTGACCTGGCAGGGCTGGCAGAGATTTTGCATCCGATTTTTCGATTGCTAGTTCAGCACACCAACCACTACACTATCGCAACTCATTGATGTGTTAGAATTTTAAGGAATATGTTTACATGTGCCAGGATGTTTTGTTTGTGTTTATAATTTCAGATGAAGTAACGTTGATAGCAAATCAAGATTTTGAACCCAAACAGATGACATACAGGGAGATAATGGATTTATTGGAAGCACAACGGTTGGAATTTATGAGAAATATGACCGAAGGGCATCAGCATAGATTCGAAAGAATAAAATTTCGAAACTATGGGAATGTAGATTACACACAGGCGATTCCGTTTAAACGAGGGGACAAAATGAAGACCATTTTTCCTGCAATCATCGGGTGACTATATGTTATTTAGCAGACAATTAAAGGTTTCATTCAAGCGGCAATTCGTTAAAATAAACAGACACAGTAACTAAGTAATAATATCGCAAATAGACTATTATGCATTAAGGTTATAATTCGAATGTTGGTGAGTAATTGGTGACTGAGAATGTAGTTTTCAACATGCTATCCTAGGAGGAAGGTGTGCAGTTGGTTAATTTTTTTATACTTCCTCCGAAATATTGTTAACTCCACCACCATGTATATGTAAAAAATTACTTGGTATCTGTCTAAAAAGAAGAAAACACTCAATGGAAAAGCTTGGTTTTTACGAACGTTATTAACGTTTTTGCAGCGATAGCGTCGAATGGTGGAAGGTGAGGCATTTGGACAGTGGAAAAATCGGATTCATACCAAGAAATCGCGTTGTCATAGGTAAGTGCCAGAGTTGGTGATGCTCTATATTTAAGATGTGAGTCATTCTTCGGGGGCAATGTAGGCTCGATCTTTGTTATAGCTCCAACACATTTGACTATCCAAAAATAGCTTTTACGGAAGCCCCAGTTATGAAAGTATTGCTTCAGTAACGCTGAGTATGTAATACTATGTATTAATTTGGTTCTTGGTACTATAACTTTCATTATAAGATTATCGTTCGGTGCTGGTAAGCCACTGACTTTTATGATGTCGTTATCGTAAATACCCATGCCTCAATCGACAGTCACTTCAAGTAATATTGTCGCGATACCGGGCTGGGCAAACTAGAGGATGGCCGATACCAGCCCGATATCTAGTTGGGGGTTCCTAGTCTTTGTGACTCTCTTTGACTCTCCTTGACTCTCTCCTGCGACACTGCTGCTTCCTTTTATACCTTCCACGTGGGGTCACGCGGCCGAGAAGAAATTTCCGCTGGCGAGGCAGAGCGCGGCCGTGACATAGGACGCGCGGCATGACGCGCGGCAAGGCGCGGCCGAGGCAGAGGACGCGCGGCAAAGCGCGTGGCAAGGAGGCCGCGGCAAATGACGTAAAACAAAGCGGCAGAACGCAAGGCTACGGAACCCAAAACCGCTACAATATCGTAGTCAAAATCGTAATCCGTTTGAGAGAAATAAACGAAATCTAGCTGACAAGGCAGAGAAACCAACGGTGCGCCAATAATTATTCAAACATATGAGTCGTACGTTTGGATCTGAATAACATTAGATAATCAAAATAACGCGCAGAACTCACAGCGAATCCTATAGCTGCTGAGGAGCAATCACGAACACCAGACAGTAGGGCATAGTGACCAGAAAGGATTATGTTTGGCATATCTTAATTTGTTGCTCGTGTGCATAGGATAGTGTCTGGCATAGAAATCATGTTTCTGGTATGCTGCTTAACTTTGCTGCCATGGCTCTGAAGTTATTCCAATATACCACATTATGCGACTATTGAGCTATAGTCCAGGCAATTTACAGATGAACCTGGGGAAAATTGCTTCATAAGATTTTTAAACGGTTTTCTGCTCAGAAACCGTTGCTGAATAACATATCCAAAATCGGACAAAATCGGTCAAGGGAACACCCCAAAAATGAATTTCAAAATGGCGGATTGGGGTTTCCTAAGAAATACCAATGATAATACCGCAACGGATAAAAACGAATAAAAACGGATTTGCATTTAGACATGGGCAAGAGTGCTTCAGAAGCTTTTTAAACGGTTTCCTGCTCAGAAACCATTGCTCAATAACATATCCAAAATCGGACAAAATCGGTCCAGGGGAACTTCCCCAAAAATTAGTTTAAATATGGTGGATTTAGGGTTTCCTCAGAAATACCAGTAATAATAGGGACCTAACAATAATTTGCAGTTAGACATATGCAAAAGTGCCTCAGCAGCTTTTTAAACGGTTTCCTGCTCAAAGACAATGGCTGAATGACATATCCAAAATCGGACAAAATCGGACCACGGGAACACTCCCAAAAATGAATTTAAAATGGCGGATTGGCGGTTTTCTAAGAAATACCAATAATAATACCAATAATATGCAGTTAGACCTGGGCGAAAGTACTTCGGAAGTTTTTTGAACGGTTTCCTGCTCAGATACCATTGCTGAATGACATATCCACAATCGGACCACGGGAACACTCCCAAAAGTGCATTTCAAAATGGCGGATTGGCGGTTTTCTAAGAAATACCAATAATAATACCAATAGTTTGCAGTTACACCTGGGCGAAAGTGCTTCAAAAGCTTTTTAAACGGTTTCCTGCTCAGAGACCATTGCTGAATGACATATCCAAAATTGGACAAAATCGGACCACGGAAACACCCCCAAAAATGAATTTCAAAATGGCGGATTGGAGTTTTATAAGAAATACCAAAAATAAGAGGGGTCTACCAATAATTTGCAATTAGACATAGGCAAACTCACCAACCAAACTCATCAAACTCACAAAACTCATCAACCAAACTCACCAAATTCAGCAACCAAACTCAACATTGTTGACTTTCGGGCACACTAGAAACAACCCAAAAAAGGAGGCACTATTGTAACGCCTTTTTCAATAAGGTGGTATTTGCCATGGTTTTCACCTGCGAAAGTAGAGGAAACTTCAACTGCTCGACGGCAAAGTTAGATGTAATAAATTTGATGCAATCTTTCTTCCACACGTATGTTTTAGGACTGCAGCAACCTTTCTGGTTGTGCCAAAGTTCATTTTAAACCAAAACATATTTCTTGCTATGCCCTACCAGACAGTCCAACGCTGTGATGAAATGAAAATCTATTGTCAGTTTCCAATCTCCTTGAAATCTCTGCATTCTCATTATTATAAATTAAGTGTTTCGCAAAGAAGCTTTGCGAACCACTTAGGCTTCGTTCTAACTGCACACAGCTGTTCTTGCAAAATAATCACCGCTTTAGGAAACCAAGTTCATTCGTTACGTCAATACAATAGAAGTCTCGTTACCAGGTTTGTTGGTATTATCTGTCAACCGACTCTAACTAACGCCAGTGCTGCGCAAGACTTTGTGCTAGGCCCTGTCTCGTATGCTGGAGGAACATCGGACCTCGAAACCCTAAATAGTGTAAACCACCCTTACCAAAATGCGGATGACACTTATTTCACAGTTGCCTCTTCTGAGGTGGAAACAGCAATCGGTGAATTTCAACACATATCCAGTTAGGCCTAAGACAATAATCGTCTCTTCAATAAATCAAAGACACTGGAGATGGTATACTCCAGGAGGGACCTGATTGGCACCTCAGTCGCTCTGGTTATCTCGGAGGCGGAGAATAGAATCCGGGTCTTGGGAGTCACCTTGCGTTCGGATCTTGTCTTCTCATGTGGGCATAGGCGTAGCTACATGGAGGCAAGAGGAGGCATTTGCCTCCTCTTGGTTTTGTGGATTTTTAGATTTTCCATGGGTTATAGCCCTGCGTCCTCAAGTACACCCCATTTTGCCTCCTCTTGATTTGAAGAAGAAAGTAAGTCTTCGAATGTGTTAATGACTAAAAAAAGTCATCAACTTTTTTCGTAACATAAATGGAAAATTTTGTTTCTAATTCTCAGAGCGAAATTCTTAAATTCTCAGAAGTTTTTGCGACCGCCCTTCGGACGCTGACAAATTATCCCCACACCTCTGAAACAAGATCGCCGCCACTGCATACAAGTTTTGACAAGCAGTAGTTGCCTCCTCTTGAAATGAAGTCTGGCTACGCCCCTGCATGTGGGCTGAATATCCTATTGTCTTCCTGTTCTTCAACTATGTACATGTATGTTCTCGAGGTGCTAAGTTCCCATGGTCTTCCTTCTATGTCTCTATGTCTAAAAGACCCCAACCCAATTACCAAGAAAATATTCACCACATACAGAAATAAATTCAAAAGTATAAGAATAATTGCAGAACGTAGTTATTATCAATCGGAGTTCCTCAAGCACCAGAGGGATTTAAAATCCACTTGGAAGATAATCAGATCCGCCTTACAATTGGAAGAAAGTCGAAAAAAGATTGATTCACTAATAATTAATGGAACCAAAGTGGAAGACCCTGAAGTTATAGCAAACGGGTTTAATGATTACTTCATTAATCTCCCAAATGAACTGGCTAAAAACTTACCTATTTCTACCCACTCCTTTGTAGATTACCTGCCCTCTCCTAACGTTGCCTCCTTGGGATTGTACCCAACCTCATCCGAGGAGATCTTGAATATAGGCCTATCCTTAAAAAAGACCCATACTAAGGGACTAGACGATATTGACCCTTACTGAGCCTTACCCACTCTACACCTAATTACCCAACCATTATCTGAAATTATTAACAGCTCACTAAACAACGGAATTGTCCCAGACTTATTGAAAGCTGCTAAAGTTATCCCGGTCTTTAAAAAAGGAAATAAACAGACCCTTGAAAACTATAGACCTATCTCAGTCCTGCCTTTTTTCGCAAAATTCTTAGAGAAAATTATGTACAATAGACTCAGCTCCTTTATCACAAAGAATAACATAATTCACAATTCTCAACATGGTTTCCAAGCTGGACATTCCACCTTCATGGCCCTCTTAGACATGGAAGATAAATCACAAAAGCAGTTGATAATAATGACTACTCAGTTGGAATCTTTGTCGACCTAGCCAAAGCCTTCGACACTGTCGACCATGCCATTTTACTAAATAAACTCAGCAACTATGGAATTAGAGGAACCCAAATCAACTGGTTCATAAGTTATTTGGAAAATCGCACTCCAAGGGTAAGCTGTAATGGCTCTCTCTCTGCCCCAGGCTATATTAAGTCGGGAGTTCCGCAAGGGTCGAACCTGGGACCGCTACTTTTTCTACTATATTAATGACATTGCAACAGTATCTTCTTCACTCTATCTCATATTATTCGCAGATGACACTAATATCTTTTACTCAAATAGCTCTTGGATATCCCTTATGGAAACTGTAAATATTGAACTTTCTAAAATTAATAAATGGTTCGTCGCTAATAAACTAACACTCAATATTGACAAAACTAATTTAATTATTTTTAAGTCGCATAGAAAAATTGAACCTATAAACTGGTCAATAACTTTAGACGGCGTTCCCATTAATAAAGTTGAATCTACTAAATTCCTCGGGAGTCTTCATTTACCAGCATCTCACCTGGAAAATTCACATTAACTACATCTCATTAAAAATCGCAAAAAACATTGGAATTATCTCTAGAGTTACCCATTTACTCCCCACAAAAATCAGACTAAGTCTTTACTATTCCCTGATCTTCCCATATTTAAACTATTGTAACTTAATATGGGCCTCTAACTACAACTCCCGGCTATTAAAAGTAATAATCCTAAAAAAAGGCAGTAAGGATGATTGTAGGTGCTGGGAGGAATAGCCATTCTGAACCTATTTTTGATGAACTAGGTCTCCTGGATCTAAAAAGGATTAAAATATTTCAAATTGGATCACTATTCTACATGTATGAACATAAATTACTCCCCGCTACATTCGCGGGCTACTTTACTCTAGCCTCCACGATGCATCAACATTACACTAGAACTGCTACGCTACATAGACCAATCAAAGCACGAAATAACATAAGATTAAACTGCATAAAATCAACAGGTCCGACAATCTGGAACACTCTGCCGCTCGAGATCAAGTCCGCAACAAATAAATACGAGTTTAAAAAATCATTAAAGCTATTTCTTTTATCCCAGAAATTATGTCATAACTAATCAGGCACCCGCTTATTGTACCTACTGAATGTCACTACTGGGACCTGGCCCCGGAACTTATTCTTTATTTAAGTATAGTTAAGTCGTTTATTATAATTGTAAATTCTCTCCTAATTTACCCTCAGTTCTTTATTTCTAACCTCCTCCTAACCTTGGAGAGAAGATAATCTTAAGCCATCATATAATTTGTAATTACCACTAATTGGGTACCCCTGTTTAGCGGGATTTATATCCCTTAGGGACGCCCTTTGCCGTAGATGACAGAATAATATATATAAAATAACCCAACAAAATGAAACTATACTATTCAATAAAATAAATTAGCTTATATTACATTTAATTTTGATGTACACTTGATGTAAATTTGATGAAGTTTTGATATCATTTTGCATGTACTCATGGTTCATCTAGCTACTAGATGCATTATTTAGTTTCTCTCATTTGGACTCTTGTATATGATCCTGATGTTGATCATAGTTTCTTCAGTAATGATGTCAAATTAGTAGCTTCTCTATTGATGTTATCGTTATTGTTAACTGTCATCGAAAGCAATAAAGAGATTGATTGATTGATTGATGTCAGTAGCTAAAATGACAACCACTGCACAATAAATTAATGGTTCTAGGACGTTTGGTCAACGGACGATTGGTCAACGGACGATTGGTCACGGACGATTGATCAACGGACGATTGGTCAAACGGACTGTTCGTCAAGGGGACTGTTGATCAAGGGTCCTTTCGTCAAGAGGACGGTTGATCAGAAATTTTAATTTTAGATATTGGAGACGCTTTTAAAATATGTCACTTCTCTTATCAGTACAAACAACTGCACTGGCACAGATATACGATAACCCTTTGAAATCGACGACCACTAATTAGGCCCTATTATCCCTAGTCAGACTAACCGCGGAATCCAATCGCTGCTATGTGCAGTCATCCAACGATGTGGTCCAACGACGTGGTTGTTGATCGAAGGGCTGGAGAAAGCAGAAGGGGGCGTTCTCGCAAGGCGCAACTGGAGTCCAGGAAATTGGTACCAAGAAATACCGTGACTTGGTCGGAAAAGTTGGGGGATATGGAAGAGCGAACGTGCTAATATATATAGGCCCCTATATATGCCATTTGTCTCACAATTAGGTACCTTCGTGTTTTAACTACAAGACTACATTTGATATAAAACTACTACATTAAAGTGTATTATTTTGAGGAATAACAATGCCTATCTAATTCATAATTTATTTTCAATGATTGACGATTTTTTGATCAACCGTCCTCTTGACGAAAGGACCCTTGATCAACAGTCCCCTTGACGAACAGTCCGCTTGACCAATCGTCCTTTGACCAATCGTCCGTGATCAACCGTCCGTTGACCAACCGTCCTTTGACCAAACGTCCGCATACCAAATTAATGTATCACTGGCATGGTGGGGCGAATGTTGAAGATAGGACGAGATAGATTAGAACAGGCGTAGGGGTTTTTGTATCTCAAGTTTTTGTTTAAACAAATCTACTGAATAATATACCTACAATTCCTCTGCCTCCTCTCTCTCGTCTCTTTGAGAAACCAAACTTGGATCTCCACGAGACATATATCTCTGAACTACATCTCTGAAACGATGCATCACTCGTGAATAAGACGGTGCCCTGCTCATAACTTTGGCCTTAGAGTAGCGCTTTAGAAATTTGGAGTTTACGATTACGATTAGATTACGATTACATAGATACATACATACTAGGATGCCCCAACAATATTTTTTGTTGAATATTTATACGCAGTCCCTCTAAAAAGTTTCTTTATGGTCCCATAATAACGCCTGTAGGCCTAACATTTTATGACATTTCAAAAATATTTAGGGGTCCCCGATGACTGTCACATTTTCCCCCAAATTGGTATAATTTGTGCCCGACATGTCCAATTTCTAAACGCTTTTAGACATCAAATTTTGAATCTCTTGATAACACGTTAAACACCAATGGAGCGCTCTTAAATAGTAGAATCTAGAAGTATGTAACTTTATTCGATACATAGGTATGGTTTAACGATCAAATAATAAGAAAATTGAACAAAACATAAGATTTTTGAAATTTCGCAATATCAGTTACTACTACTAATCGTTAGGAGTAATCATCATTACAAATCCTTGATAATGCAATAAACCATGGTATCAGCTCCTCCTTACCTTCATCTGATAATTCTTCATCACTGTTTACACCTTCAGCTGCTTAATTCTTCATAACAATCTACGGTTCATGGGGCTTTCACCTCCGGACGTTTCACCTCCGGACGATTCACCTCTAGGGGCTTTCACCTCTAGGGGCATTCACCTCTAGGGGTTTTCACCTCTAGGGGCTTTCACCTCCAAATGTAAAATGAGACCTTTTGAAGAGATTTATTTACGCCGAAAACATAACAGACGGATTCAAACCTTCAAACTATGAAACTAATTATCACTGAGCAATGAAGTAGATTTCTTAGTGTCGACGTGCAAACTATGCAAACTATGCAACTAATTATTGTGTCATAAACAGGCAAAGTCAGGCAATAATACTAGGCCTACGTAATGAAGCAGATTTCCAACGCCGAAAACGAAACAGGCAACATACAAATACTGCACACCGTGGTATTATATAATTACTTCTCGTTAAGAGCCTACAATTTAGAAATTGTTCCATATCTTCTTATCAAAATTCATTTCTTATGCGCCTATGGTTAATTATGGTTAATTAGGGCATACAGTCACTGGCGCGCGAATTGGTATGTTTTCGGCGTAAATAACTTGCGTAAATAAATCTCTTCAAAAGGTCTCATTTTACATTTGGAGGTGAAAGCCCCTAGAGGTGAAAGCCCCTAGAGGTGAAAGCCCCTAGAGGTGAAAGCCCCTAGAGGTGAATCGTCCGGAGGTGAAACGTCCGGAGGTGAAACGTCCGGAGGTGAATACCCCTAGAGGTGAATCGTCCGGAGGTGAAAGCCCCTGATACCCAATCTACATAACAATCTACATAATAGTATTCGACTATCTACAGTCTACATGTCTACAAGATTGTCACGATTGCATTTACAAAAGTCGTGCCTATGTTCTTCAACAACTTGTAGAAGAGACTGTTTCTGTTCTTCGTTATTCTTGAATTTTGTTGTATACTGTTACATACTGTATAAGAGCGACACAACGTTCAGCACTCTCATTCACACAAGCCAAGTTATTAACAACTCATAAGCGATCTTAAGCTTATACGATTGGCTTTCGGGCCACTCTTCAACTGGAATATCGAGAAAACTGTCATCGATGGCGGTAGTTTGGAAGAAGTTTCGAGAAATAGATAATTCAGTTTTTGTGCGAGGAAGAGACTGAACCACTTCCAATCCTCGATCATCTTTCATTGGTCGAGATAAGCTGCGCTTTCTCTTCAGAAGATAGATGCTGAGAGAAGAGAGAGGGTCACTACCTCTTGGCTTAAGTACCAAGAATGACACAATATCATCTTCAAACCTGTGGTCTCCCGAGCAGCAACATCAAGCATCAGCAGCGACTTGACACGAGAACCACGAGTTGACTACAAATCTGCTAAATCTTTGGATGACCTGAAATTCACGGGCAATCAGCTGGATAACCAATTCGTTTCCCTCAGAAAGCTATTCAATCTATTGCCTTCGCCATCCAATTCTCTCTGTGAAGGGCACCAGGCTTGCGAACCGCTGCCGAACTGCTCAATCCAGCCATGGATGCGGCGAGTTCAAGAAACTCTAAATAATCATCTCGAGGATGGCCAAGTTGAAGCTGTTCAGTAATGAACTCCTTCAACTTGTCAGACGCAGCCATCCACAGCAGATTGCGACCAATGGCTGTCTATAGAAGAGTGCAGGCTTCATTAACTCTGCCAGTATTTGAGGCCGTTGCGTCAAAGCACATGCCGATACAAATGCATCGCAGTGCCATGACCTCAAAAGGTCCAGAACTGCTGCTGCCTGTCCTGACCCAAAGGCCAACTTTGGCACACTGAAAAGTATTAGTACTTCTATCAACTAGAGAAGAAATCAGGACTGATAATCTGTCCACTTTGTCCGCGTGTAGGCCTACTCCAGTGATGTGAGAGATAGCAGCTTGTCATCCCAGTGCATGACAGATTTACAGGCTCGATAGTTGTCCTTGGTTTGCTGGTCAGCTTCATTGCAAAAATGCTTCTTTGACGGTGACAGTACTCCTAGAAAGCACTGCTGACGCTGTTGAGCAGCCTGCTTCGTTGACTAGAGAAGCTAGGATCATTGTGAATAATATTGGAACATTTGTGTAAAACTATTGCAAAATACACATTGAAGCCAAGAAATCGTGATTTTGTATGTTTTCTGTATTCTTCATACTTTAAACTTTATTGATATATACAATAAGGTTATATGCTGACATTTTTTGTAGATTGCACTATTTAAGAGCTTTCTAATGATACTAGGCATGTTATTATGGGATCAAACTGTGGTCCTCCGACAATTTTCAAACTCACCGACAGCATACATAATTTAGGACAAACTACCCTAATTCTATGAGCCTTGGGGACCCCTAAATATTTTTAAAATGTCATAAAATTTTGCAGGTGTTCTTATGGGACCATAAAGAAACTTTTTAGAGGGACTGCATCAAAGTTTCATAAAAAATTTGTTTCCTTGTTTGTCTTGGGACACCCTAATACATACACTGCAGTTGTTCAGGCGCGTCAGAATATACAGAAAACGCGAATATGCACCAACTGATATGTAGATAAAATATTGTGAAAAAAATGAACTTCTTCAGTTTTTTATTTTAAAACAGTGTATCCAGAACCTCCGAAGAGAACGGTAGGATTTTAAACTATTTTTACTAACTAATCTGTAACATATGTAACGTTTGCGTATAACATTTTCACGAAAATATGTCCCGATGAGATGATGGAATAAAGTCTGTTTCTATATTAACGGATGAAACGAATTAATCCTTTTCAATAGCATGGCACATGATCTAATCTAATCTAACTTAATCTTGTGTATTACAATGATTTCTATAGCGCTGTTTTTACAATTCTCACACGTGACCTGGTGGTCGCTTCGAGTAAAATCACAATAAAAAAATGTAATCTACTCGGAAAGCCAGGTCCAAATCTGATAGATAAGAGAAAACAGAAGCCAGTCCATGATGGCTACGCAAGTCGAAAGAGAAGAGTCTCAAGTGACACCAAAGTACTGACAGAACGAACTGAATTGGGTACGGAATTCTAAATCATCGGCCCAGTGTCTGTTAGGATGCATGCGAAGCTCATCAAGATTCACATTCATTGATCGAGTGCAGTATAATTTGTATGAGGGGTGAGCGTGGATCACAACTCGGTCGGTCAGTTATATTGTAGTTCCTTGTAGACTGTAAGATAGATGTTGAAATATATTCTTGTCTCAATGGGCAATCGCTGCAATGATTTCAATATGAACGTAGAATAATGATATTCAGAGGTCTTTGCTATGCTCTAGAAAGACATTTCTCAACCACTTGCATCTTATATCGGATTCGAGCATCTGAGGCATTCGCTATTACGCATACCTTCTCGAAAAACGTGGTGTCTGCGCTTTGCTCTAAATTTAAGATTTAAAAACTTGGAATTTACGACTACGATTGCCTTATCTTGGGATTTTCCTACGACTTTCGTCCTTGCACAGTAGTGTTTCAAAATTTCTGCTGTTGCGCAAACACGGACCGTCCCAAATTGTTCCGCTAATCAATTGCTTCTATGCAGCATCGGCCAATTCACGATCACATTGTTTGTGTCACCATAGTATCATTCAGTATATTTTGTTTCGTATGATATGTTAAAAATCCGCGGCAGACGTAATTCGTCACAGTGTAGTCACGCTTAATTTCGGTTAGAGAAGACAACTTGGAAGAATCAAATCAATATTTTTGAATGCTTAAATGTTTGAAAACCCAGAATTATTATTATTACTACTACTATTAATATTATTTTTGTCCCCGAGGTACGTATGATACCTCGGGAGTTCAAAAATTCGGGGCATTGTTCTGGAATGGCTAGTCTTCGCAGATGGTTTATCAATGCAAAATGTGCTAACAAAAGCGACAGCATTGAAGCGTTGAATTGCCATAGATAAGCGCTGATAAAGAAAGGTAGTCTCTCTGTTGTCTCCTGATATTTGGGCCAGGCGGTAACCAAGGAGGTGCATCAGTGCGAGGCCTTCCTGGTTTATTGGACCCAGAGTTTCAAAGGCCACGGGCACAAAACAATACTATGACAAAATGGCAGCATATTTAGATGTTTTTCTATCAGCTGCTACTCGGCAGCAGCACCCGCAACCTCAGCTGATCTGGTGCGGTATGATTCTGCCAGGGTGTCAATAACAGTGGCGTCCCAGGCAAGGCATTTACCACCCTCTCATGGGATAAGAGTTACACCATCAGGACGTCTCCCATCAGACCTGACAAGTCTAGTGGGCTCCTTTGTGGATGGAAAGCCAGCTTTGGTGAGGCCTCGCCAAATGATGTCGTTTAGTAGGGCATGTCTGGCAGTACGACCTGGCCCGAGGCTGCACGGCATCCCAGGTGAGCCGTCCTCTTGGACCGTCGCTCCACAAGGGCATTTGTGAGGAGTACATAAATCGGCCCCGAGGCGAAGTCCTGTTGCGATACGGACTGCCTCGTCATTTATCCTCAGTCCACAAGCACTTATGGGGAGCGCAAGAAGACAATCACCCGCGTGCGGTGAGGCGACTGCCCTTAGCCTGGCAGCAGCAGCAGCAGGCAGCAGCAGCAGCTGTTGTTGTAGTAGTAGTAGTAGTAGTAGTAGTAGTAGTAGTAGTAGTAGTAGTAGTAGTAGTAGTAGTAGTAGTAGTAGTAGTAGTAGTAGTAGTAGTAGTAGTAGTAGTAGTAGTAGTAGTAGTAGTAGTATTACAAGCTTTTCAACGCGCGCAGAGTCATACAGAAATGTAAATTGACTTGTTATTTCCAATAAGTGTCTGACTTTATTTTATCGTCTATACAGAGTTTGTTACAGTACAGCCTATTTACTAATGCTGTCGTAGCATTCTAGGATTTTATTAGCAACTAATTTTGATTTCTTTTTCCCGATGTGACCGAGAATTTAATTGTATTGGTTCTTGGAAATATACCCCGTGATCGATCGAGTCAGTCGATCAAGTCGATCGAAATTCGGCCAAGTCGAGTCGGTCGAAAAACCTTCGACTCGATCGACTTGCAAGTCGAGTCGATCATATGTTCTGACAAGTCGAGTCGATCGTTGTTTCCTCGACTTGACTCGACTATGAAATATTTTCTTACTATTTTAGCTGCTACTTCACAAAATGACTCACATGATGTGATGACGTAATGCTTTGTAAACGCACAACTACCGTATTAACCTGATTTGAAGTTCAGTGCAAACAATGAGCCTCTTGGCTATTTCGTATAGTGGAAGCTGCAGATACTTTTTTTCACAGTTTTACGGTGAAATTGGAAAGATTAAGATAATAATCTATACATATAATATCCATATAGTGTCCGTCTGTCGGGGGACGTTACGTCACAAACGGGTGCTGTTCTATTGTGAAACATAAACCGTTTGTCTTGACGACGGCGGTCTTGACGACGGCGATAACTAACGATACATATAGGCCTATAATAAGACGTCATAATATGACGGGCAAATACACTAGTAATAATAATAATAATCTTCGTTTAATATCTTCAAACTGACAACAACGCAGTATGATTACAAATCAGTAGCCTACATGTTATTCGATAAATCTTAACTACTAACAGAACAGACAGCCTGCAATACAAAGATGCGTTAAAATGCGCTAGTTTAAGGAAATTTCAGCTTGTAGTCAGCATGATGCAAAAATAGTTGTTATTTTACATCATCATAGTCAGTAACGACGATCTCAAAACTTTCGAATGTCTGTATGTTAGGACGGGACTGAATGCTTCGATTTTGGCCAAGAGCAGTGGCTCGGAAAGTGTTTAACAGTTGCGTGAGCTAACCTCAAGCAAAGTACAGACCTAAGGTGGATAGAATTATACATTATATCCGATATAACCAATAAGAATATTTTGCCATTTTTTACAATCAGTGGAAAAGTTTATTATACTAGGCGCACATATTCATGAAATGAAACGCGTCTATAGCACAATAAGTCAATAACTACTTTACCAAGCATCAAATACAAAGCGCCAGCCAAAAGTTGTGTGAGCATGCTTGTGCTTCGGCGCTACAGAGCCAAAACTTGTGTGAAAATTGGCACCTTTTGCGCCATGGCTACCGGGCCCCTGGCCCAGAGACACAGTCCAAGTCGACCAAGTCGATAGTTTATTTGCCAAGTCGATCGAGTCGTCGAGAGGTCGACTAGTCGACAAAGTCGATCGAGTCGATCGTCGGCCGAGCCAAGTCGATCGTAGCAGCTCGACTCGATCGATCACGGGGTATACTTGGAAACTAGTAGCTTACGCTAACGGGTAATGGAGCCTTTTAACCGAAGCTGCCCAGTACAGGATTGATAGGTTATTCTGTCTTCTAATCTGGAGTCGTCAGATTCTCAAATTTTATACCAACACATTCAAATTTAATATTGATAACAAAGCCTATGAAATAAGACCCAATCGTAATTATTCGTAATGGTGCAATGAAATATGGAAGTTTTAACGTTTTGTTAGTATGTGTCTACTGTAAAAATTATAAATAATCTGTGCCAAGAAGCATAAGAGACAGAAAAACTCTGAATAAGGTTTGTGGCAAAAGGTTGCATGATGGTTAAAATGTTCAAAAGGCCATAAGGGGAATTTATATCCTTCTATTCACTGCAGAATACTGAAAACATTGATGAACATAACTGTTGTTCTGAGCTAATGTGTTCATATTTTGTGTACTGTGAGGCACTTTGTTATTTGCTCTTTCAGCTGAACGATCTTCCAATGGAGTTGTTGGACATCATCTTAGAAAAATCGCTTCTGCACCAAATACTTAATTCTTCGCCCCACCAGAGAACCGAGGTTGCCATCAAGTATTTGGCATCAGTCGACGACTTTTGGTTTCAACGAATAAGAAAACAAAGATTTAAGAAGAGAATTTGGCATCGGTTGAAAGGTACATTGGCTGCCTAATATCATTATCTAAACTACCGCAATCTATAATTGAACAATAACTGCGAGCAATGTGTTCAATTTATCTACTTCATAGAAACTTTATTTTTAGCTTTTAATCAAGCATTTCGTGAAACGTAAAATTGTGTAAAGTGCACTCGTTATTTCTTGTCACGTGAACGAAAGCTAAAAATATACTTGAACTTAGTTCTTTTTCATTCCTGATGCTTCATATGCATGTCAACATAATTTTAGGCATCTTGTGCTTCAAAATCAAATATATAATTTTTACAATCTTAAAATTTTAAGAAACATTACTTTAAGGCCTATTTAGCAACACATAGAGACCTCAGCGCTGATGCGAGGCGAACAAAGATTATCTGTTTATTAAAAGCAATATGTGTTGCTTTAAATAAGGCGTTATCAACACGGGGTGCTCGGTAGTCTAGTGGTTAGCGCGCTGGACTGTCAATCGAGAGGTCGGGGGTTCAAATCCCCGCCAGGGCAGAAATTTGGTTCGAGATTTCTGTTCCACTTGCACCCCCTAGCCAACTCAGCTATGATGAGTACACTGACTGTACACTGTCAGTGGGAAGATGAGACGGCGAGGGAGAGGACTGGCCACCCGCCCTCATATGCCGAGGATAAGAAAATGAAGTCGCTAACACTTCATGCCCATGGCTGCCTCAGGGCTAGCTTAAGGGACTGCTCTTCTTCTTCTTCTATCAACACCTTGTGAAGTATTAGATATATTCAAGATTGAATATTCTTCTATGAAATAGCAGTCAATGTATTAACTACGAACATTGCATTTATGCCTTCTGTATCATTTGCTCACTCAAGTGCTCAGTCATTTGCTCATTTAAACATTAGATCAGTATAGAGCAGGGCTGTAGTGGTAAAATTAGAGGTGAGTATACGCTACCGGTGAGCAGCGGCGTCACTAGGGCTGGTGTCACCCAAAAAATAATCTGAAGACCGCTTTTTAGGAATTCGTCTAAGAAAAATTTCTGACCTTTTAGCAAGTTTATAAACATTTTTGACTTTTTTCGATTTCGTCTCTGAAAAAGTTGATGACCTTTTTTTAGTCGTTCGCCCTAAAAACCTTTCAAGACCTCTCTTTTTTGTCAAAATTTGATTGCTAATTGGCTATCCGGTCTCTTGAGAGGTAAGTATACGCTGTCTACCCGCGTATACCCTCGTCTACAGCCCTGGTATAGAGATTCCGGGTACTAATTTCTTACAGCAGGTGCAATAGAAATGTCTAGATATATAATTCTAACTACGCATCATTTGAGCCACTCTACGTAAAATCGTGAAGGTCTTTGATTCTAGATGAATCCAGGCTGTAAATTCTTTTAACCAAAAAGAAAAAGCGATTGTGGCTTGGCGACTGATTTATAACGTACTAAAGTTGGGCTCTATTTGCCTGGTTGCTGTTTTTCAATTTGAAACTTGCCAACATGGCCACACTAAGCTCATACAGGACCCATATTTTCCTATGGAAACCGTATACAGCCCATATGGGTCCATCTAATACCCATGAAATGCTGGTAGGGTAGCTAAAGGTCTCTTGTTGACTTCGGAAAAGTTTCGCCGCTCAAGTGTGATATTGTAATGTAACAGAGATGTGATCTCAAAAGAGTGATATCACTGGTCTTTTTAGATGTCTATGGAAAAACCAAGAGAAGATCTGCAATCATTAGAAACAACTACAATTATCTCTTAGACAACATTCAACCGAGTGATGAGTTAATTGCTTCGCTCTTGTCTGTCAACTGCATAACGGAAGAGCAAAGTCAATCCATTCAACGACAACTTTTAAAGTGGAATAAGAACGCTGAACTTTTGTACTTTTTGGGATCCTTCGACCAGACGCAGTATTCAACTTTCGTCAGATGTCTTCGACGAACCAACCAGAGTCTAGTGGCAAGGATTGTAGAACACGGAGGAGGTTCACCGTAAATTTATCTCGTAGTTCATACGTAACATGTTTTTAACAATATTAATAGGGCTGAAATCTCCCCTATGACAGGCATTTCTTGCAAGATTTCGGTTTCACTTGAGCCTTTAGTCAGCTCAGCTATAATGAGTACACTGACTGTACATTGTCAGTGGCAAGACCAGATGACGATTGAGAGGAATGGTCACTCGCCCTCGTCTGCGAGACTAAGAAAAATTAGGGTTTTCTCAAAGACTGTCCTTCGTCCCTGTTATAGTTTTATCGAATTGCACCATGATCACTGTGTCACGTTGAAGTAATTCTATTTACCTTTGGGAGAAGTATTACTTGATTTTTTTTAAATCTTAGCTCCAGTAGGCCTAATAGTTATGAAAGCTCGTTTAATTTTGTCATAATAGCGATGTAATGATTAGCTTCATAAAAGAAAGAGGAAATAATAGATTAGTGTCAGGATTGGTGGAATCTTTGAAAGAACTTTATACAACCATACTTCCACATTGTTATGGCCAGAATAAAGAACCTGAATTACTTTTTAAGAAACCCAGTAGAGGTTGAAGCAAATGTAAGATGGCATATGATGAGGTTATCTCAAATCTGTTAGACTTACCTGTCCAGGTTTCTAAGAATTTGCACGTAATGAATGAGGATAAGCAAAGGAGAAGAAATTATAGTCACAATAAAAATCGGTGGAGAGGAAATAGAAAAAGAAATCTCCTATTCAGGGAGCACGATCATGACAGATGCCAAGTGCCATATGAAACTTAAATGAAGAATAGCACTGGGTAAAGAGGAATTTACAAAACGGAAGGAGCTTTTGAGAGGAAAATGAACAGGAGTCTTAAGAAAAGAATGGTAAATACACTGGTGTGGAGTGTGGTGTTGTGCGGATCAGAGACATGGACCACGAGGAAAGAGGACATCAAGAAATTGGAGGTTTTCGAGATGTGGATTTGGAGAAGAATGGAGAGGATCAGCTGGACAGAAAATAAAACAAATGAAGAAGTGATAGGAATGATTGGAGAAGAAAGATCCTTGATACATGTAATTAATTTGTTTATTTTTTGCTCTTGGATTTTTCTGACAAATTTAGTGCAGCATTTCGAAATACATAGCAAATTGGCAATTTTACGTAATTCGATTGGACTAAAATATGAGATTGTCATTTATTTAAAGGCGAACTACAATTACGTCTAAGCAATAGTTCGGCTTTACCTTTTTAATGGTTTTCATTTTAATTCCAATTGGCCAAAGTATTTCCATTATATCAGTTTTTGAATTAATTTGCCTATAACTGATTTAAGTAAAGTTTAGTTACTAAAACTAATCACAGAATTGAGATTTTTTTCTTTTTGCTCATAGCCGTAATAAGAGTAGAAGTTCAAAATCACTGTGCAAAGTGTACAACGCACATGGACACACAACTGCTTTGTCAAAAAATCAGCGACCTTCGAAACAGAAACAAACCAAGATCACATCAAACTGATAAACTCATCAGTCAACTGAAGGAGGAAGGCATAGAAATTCTCAAATCTCAACTAGACAGACAGACTGTGGTGGTTTGGATCGGGTGTCATTCACAATCAGCCCTTGAAAATATTCAGAAGCTGTATGAATTGAATCAGCTAACAGATGTCTTATTTCGTCTTGCAAATATTGGACCAACTACTTCTGAAATCATCCAATCGAAAGTGATCAACATTGATAGCAATCAATTCAAGAAAACAGTTGGCAAGTTCTTATGAAAGCATTCATCATAAAAGAAATTCAAGACGTAATATAGGGTGAATGAAATGGCTAGGACAGCGTTTCCCAAACATTTTTGGCCAGGGAACCCTTCTCATCTTTTTTTATTATGGCGGAACCCCAACCTGAACTAAACGTATTAAGGCATACCTAGTGTCTGAGAAGCATACTAATATAGGCCTAACTAAACACAGAAACAATTTATTTTCTCTTATATCAAATGGTAAAATGTTTTTAAAACCAAGACTTATGGAGCACAATACATGACGTACATGACGTTTTAATATGTGTACAGTGTTTTATTTTTCTTGTGACACTTTTTTATATTTAGTTCAATGCTAAGAAACTGGATTCTTATGTCAGGTGCAGCATTTAGTCAATTTTCTATATTTGATTTTCGTTGCAATATACTATAAGAATCCAGTTTCGCACAAATGCGTTGTGGCAAATGGCAGAAGCACGCTTACTGCACATTTCATGACAGTGGAGTATTACTTAATTAACCCGATCCAGAAATCATTTGTGTGCTAGCTGTGGCATTTTTCACAACTGCTTTTGTATCATTCATCTTCTCATCCATAATCGTAAGCAATTTGACATTTCCATCAGATTTGTACCTAGGATCTAAACTTTCGCAAAAATCTTTAAATTTTGGCTATCAGCAATGTAAAAGTTCAGTGAAAGTCTGCTTCACTTGCGAGTCCGACGTTATCTCAATAAGAAGTTCATAATCTTTATTACAAAAGTTTGCTGGTTTTCGGCTACCTTGAATGGGTTTCGATTCCAATTATTATTAATAATAATGATGATGATAATAATAATAATAATAATAATAATAATAATAATAATAATAATAATAATAATAATAATAATAATAATCTTTTTCTTTAATTAAGCTCGTGCAGACGCACTGGTACAGTGAACATACATATAGTAGAAACGGCAGCCACGCAGGGCGCCTTACATACATGTATTAAATAGAAGCACATGATAACAGTTTTACAGGCGTCGAATACAACTGCTTATGCGGCAGCCACACACGGCGCCAAATCATTTAACCACCGCCGCCGCCTAGCGAGTGGAAGGCAGAATTAACCTTAAATTAATGGATGTCTACGGGGTTCGATCTTCATAGGAGGAAAGTATTTAACCAACTTCGCTTCCGGGTCGTGAATATGATCTGCAATTTTTAATCGAATGTTTTGATCGAGAACACAATTCATTTCAACTAAAAACACTTTTATAAGGTTGGAAAACACTGTCCACATTACTAGCTGAACATTAGCCCAGAACCCTTAGGCCTAAATTTTCTTGCTTGAGCCAACGCTATGTTAGATTTTTATATCAGCAAATTAAATTACTTAATTGCTAATACTGTTGTACGATTATCAGACTCAGCTGTACTTTTTAAAAACTTTTGCGTTAATCATGTTCGGATTCGTTTCGACGAGGTAACGATAACAAAGGTGGCTACGTCCGTACTCAGACTTACAGTTCTCACCTACATAGGTCCCTGCAGAGACCTCTATATTCTCTAATTCGATATAATTACTGGAAAGTTCGGATTATCGCTCAATGGGGCAAAATACAAAAGATACGACTAACTTTTATAATACTTGTATTTTTTAAAAACTGTTTGGAATGTTTTATTCCAATAAAATTTCTCAATGAAAATTTCTTTTAAATTGCAACTTCTTGCCGAACCCACTTTTGGAAACGCTGGGCTAGGACAATGCTGTTAAACGTTCAACAGGACTCTTCACTGACAAGTCTAGAAAGGCCTTTACTTATGTGAACTGAATTCATGATAACTGAAAGAGATGCTGCGAGATGGGTTGTACAAAAATCAATTATAGAGAAAGAAACCTTATGTAGGCCTACTAGAATAGTTTCTATGAAAAACTACGATAACGTCAAACTACTTAATATTGCTTATGTAGCCTACTATGTATGATGACAGTAGGACATGAGAGAGAAACGAAATGGCAGAATTAACATCAAGGTATAGAGGCAGCAGAATTCTTACACTCACTCCTAAAGTAAGTAAAATAATAGACGGACAATTTGATGATGAAATAGATGCACACTTAGTTCGAGAATTCGCATTTTACGAATTTTACGAATTTTAAAAATTCACGAATTTTAACGAATTTTAAAACTGCAGTTTTAAAATTCGTAAAATTCGTTAAATAATAAAATAATAGAATTAATTGCCATGGCAACGAATTTTATTATTTGTTTACTTTTCAACTTTTAAAACAAGTAATGTCAATGTCATAGGCAGTGGCGGCGATCTTGTCTGAGAGGTGGGGAAGGGGGGACAAAATCGGCCTTGATCTGGTCGACGACCATTTTTGGAAAATCTTCTGCAAAAACAAATTTATTTCTACGAATTCATCTCCGAAAAATATCGATTTGATGACCTTTTTAGTCCTTCGCCTCTTTTACAACTTGTTTACAGTCTCCCCTCCAATGTCTTTACCTTTCCCCCCCACTTTCACAAATTTCAGACCATTCTTGGAAATTCATAAAAAAAATTGATTTCTCAGAAAACATTTTATGACCTTTTTTAACAATTTCTTCTTACTTTCTGAAAATTTCTGGGGGGGGCACTTCTGCTCAAAAATTGAGTTTTTACCTCAATTGTTCAAAACGACAGTCAAAACCTTCGCGCGCATTTACATTTCTTGGCCTTTTTTGGTGTTTCTTCAAAATTGGGAGTGGCAAATGTATGGCGTGTCCCCCGCTTTTAAAGGTGGGGGGAATGTCGCCCATGGTCATAGGCAATCAATCAGCCATAAAAGATAGCTGACTAGCAACACAATATTACTGATATTCAGTTACTGTTTTACTTGGAGTCCTGAACTTCGATTTCTATCATAGTTGGGGACTTGGGGTGTGTGACTGTGAGTGCTAATCAGCAGAACGAAAAACCACCAGTGCCCCAGCTCCAGTGTGACCAGTCGATCACTAACGCAGCTTACAACCAAACATTGTTTATAAGGGTTGGCAACGTTCACCGAGCTGTGTCTTCTACTTCATCGTCCTCTGAGTTAGAAACAGCCCACTGCTCCCATTCGACACTGGTTTCTGTTTTTCGCCATGCAAGTGCTCCCGAATTCGGGCAGAACAACCAACAAATTCCTTGTCACAAAAACAACATTGTAAATTTGGATTACCCTCTCCTCTAAAATTATTACATAATTCCATTCCGGTCCATGTTCCTTTCATCTTTAAGAAATTAGATTTTAACTAAATTAACTCGTTACGTAATAAACTTTTTTACTGAATTTTACATTAAATTCTAAGCAGAAGCTTAACCCAACAAATCATGACGTCATCACATTTGTTGTTGTTGCTAATACGCTGTCAATGTAAAAAAGGCCCAACAATGGCCCAACGAATTTTTACGAATTTTAAAATAGACAAAAAATTCGCGAATTTTTACGAATTTTAAAATCAAATGTCACGAATTCTCGATCTATGGATGCACACATATATATATACATTTATATATAAATATATCTGAAAAGACTAATACCTAAACAAATAAAAGTAGGAACTGATAATCATTATTTAAAATTTATTAGGATATTAATGATGATTTCTTTCTATTTTAGTCGTGTGTCCGATTTCGGTTAACCTCACTGAGAGAATCGACGTAGAATGCGCTAAAGTGTTTGGAGTGACTAAACTGCAAAATGAAATCTACGTCCTGTGTCGACCATCTCCAAATGTAATTCGTGTCTTTGAGGATAGACATCTATTTCGTCTTCAGAGAAAAATCGAAATTACAGAGATAAAAAATCCAATTGACATTGAATCCAGTGAGAAGGAAAATTGTCTCTACGTCTCCGGCTATCAAGCAAAATTCGTCTGGAAGATCACAAGAGACACAGATAGCCAACACAAAATCATCAAATGGCTGACCATTGATTATCAGCCATTTACTCTGTCTGTGTCCAGTGATGGCCATTTGTTGGTAGTCAGTGCGTCACCGTCCAGTTTGATGATTTACGAATCAGACGCAAAACTTCTTCGATCCATTCAGCTACCAAGAGACATCCAGAAACCTCGTCATGCAGTGGAAACATCCATTGGGAATTTCATCATACTTCACCACTGTTTGGAAGATGAGGAAGAAGGAGAGCGTGAGCCAAATGAAAAAACGAGGAGGACGAAGTTTGGCATAGTTGAATTGACCAGAGATGGACAGATGGTCATCCGTCGTTTTGTTCCTTCAAATGAAACCCAAAAATTGGATGATCCTTACCATCTTTTACTGGAATCAGATGATCGAGTGTTTGTGGCTGACGAAGTTAATGGAGTGATTCTCTTGGATTCCAATCTTAAATGGAATCAACTTCTTTGTCCAATAAACGAAGAAGATGATGAAGAAACTAGGATCCAACTGCCACAGAGATTGTCTTACGACGAAGAAAAGAAACAACTGATCGTTGGTGGACATTATTTAGGAAAAGTTGATGTTTACGCTCTGAGTCTAAAATAAGCAAATATCCATTTTTATATATTAAACTATATTAGATATATTATAAATTGGATATTCTGCTATCACTTGCATTTTTTCTGGACGATTGGTCGAATTTGACGACTGTGAAATTTCTCCAAGCGGTCAAATGGAGTTTAATTTAAAGCTGCCACCCTTCTCCTCAGCAGTGAGGATAAACCGGCGGCGAAATGTGTACAGTTGTGCGTATTATTTTTGCCCCGTATTGCTATGTGCTCATGTGATTTGTCGTTGGGTGACCACAATACATGGACGATGACGTCCAGGTGTACTAATGGTGTAGCATTACTTTTTCAAAGCCTTCAACAGTTTGGCGGAGATTCTCTAATAGAGGCAATGTCCAGAGACTTTCAAGGGCTCCACAGATTTGCTCAAGTAGCGTTTATTCCAGCTGTCCTGTGATGTTTTATGGGTCCAACAAGACACGGTCAATTGATGGGACCAGGAAAGGTGATCCTTTCGGTCTCTGTAGTTCAGCTTCGTATTGCTATCTTTTCTGAAAAGTTCGGATCGGATCTACTTTGTCGCAACCTTGACGATCTGACATTCGGTGGTTGCAAGGAGACAGTTGAAAACTCAGGACATGGGATTGCTATTGAATTGTAGCCAATGCGACATTGTCTAATATTATATCAAGATATCGATCTGTAGCGTTTCTGAGACGCCACAGTCGTTTAATTATATATGTATTATTTATTTTATTGGCAAGGCATTATAAGCCCCTGTGTATTAAGTTTTCCCGCCATTATTTTATGCCCTTGCTAGCCTGGATGTTGAGTCATCCGAGTGGCGCGAAACAGCAGAGCTGCTGCTGCAGCCGCTGCTGCTGATGATAGGTTGCTGCTGCTGCTGCTGCTGCTGATATCATAGTCGCAGTTTCCCACCATTCGTGATCTGTGGTTTACCCTGGATGATGAGTCACCTTTTTGGCGCGAACAGCAGAGCTACTGCTGCGGCGGCTGCCTGTGCAGTTTCCCGCCATAAATGATGCATTGTATGTTTGGCGCCAAATTCTGCTATAAATACTGGACGCTGCTGCCATGCATTTGCAGTCGAGATGGGCCAGTGATAGAGAGAGGACTGTTGAAGTGCAGTTGACATATTATTGCAGTGGATGGAGTTACAGTTTGATAATTATAGTCGCTGTTGCAGTTTAAGATTTGTGAATTAGCTAGCATTGCGAATAGGCATTGGTTAGTGCGAAGCTCGTATTCGGCGTGGAGCTTGGAATTATCGTTACTGTATTATTTCGTCGGAAAGCATTCGTTGCATCGACTTGGAGTTATTTTCTTTGATGGATATCGTATCTCGTACTCTCGTGGATATATACGCACTTTGTCCGGAGTCTTGTCCCACTTGTAAAATTTGGGGTAAATATTCATTTTCTTGTGTAAATTATGATTATGATTGCTTGTTTGTGCCTAAGTAGTTTTAAGTGTAAGGTCTAGAGTTGTTAGCGTAGTATTATATAAATCGTATTACTGTTCATGTCATTAGATTGTCATTAATTGCTGGAACATTTAAATATATTAAAGATGTCATTAAACTCTTTGAGATCGTTGGATTTAGAGGCCGATCCTAGTGATAGGCAGGAGCGTGCTGTACGCCCGTATTCTTCTCTGTCTCGGCCTTCTTCGGCCATGGGCCAACTGCTAGAAAGCATAGCTAGTAGCGTAGCTAACATGCAGTCAAACTTAGCCTTAGGACAACGTGCCTTAGATCATAAGTTAGACGGTATGAGTGAAGACTTAACTTGTAAGATAGATGATGTTAGAGGCGATGTTGCTGACGTAAGAGGTAGCCAGGTGAACCTAGCTGTTAATCTAGAAGAGCTGAGAGATAGCCAGTTAGAACTGAAGGATAACCAAACAGAGCTTCTAGGGCGCCTAGAAAGACTTGAAGAGGCTTCTTCTCAGGGTTCCGCAAGTCGTAATCGGACCCCAGACCATTTCTCTCGTATGGCCGCTGTACATAGCTTAGCCGCGCCTAAACCACTCGTTGTGCCAAACTTAGAGTCAAATGTTGCTAGGGATAATTTGGATCCGCTCGGAGTCAGTTCCGAACAGGGACCCAGTGCCCCTCCACCCTCGTTCAGAAGGAGTGAACGTTTGCAAATGAAATCGAGGCTAAATTATAACGAGCTAGGGAACCGCTGGAGTAGAATCCCAGCAGATCCCGTTGATGCTCAAGGATCAGATCAACCCACTGGAATACAGGTTCTTCCTTCCATGGACTTGCGAAGACGCGTACCCGCCCCATTTCAACAGGCTGACTTAGCACCCAGTGCTGGGGGTGGGCAACGGCGTAACAGATCGATAGTTGACTGACTCACTGACTGACACAGTAACAATGTCTAGGTCTGACCAGCTGATAATTTTAATGCTGGATGTATTTGTATTTCATGTCTGTCTTTCTCTGTAAAGCTTTTCTCCTAGCAAATAACGTCCATAATACAAGCAATTTTTGTCCAATTCTATTAATATTGTAACACGCTCTTCAACACTGCTACGCTGCATCATGGTAATTATGTATCCCCCTAATTTTAATTATACTGCAACACCAATGAGACAAAAAATTTAAAAAATAGTAATCATTAGTTTTGGCGATAAGCATTAGGTTAACAGTAATCTTTATAAATAATAGAATCAGAATGTCAATAGATTTATTGTTGTGCCTTGATTGGGGTCTGCATTTGTATATTGTATTTCTCGTTTAATAACCCGGAACTACAAGACCGCATCTGGTTAGGCCTACAGTAGGGTGGAGTGAAAATGGCAAAAAAAAATTTTTTTCTGAATTTCAATTAGCTACATATGTCAAAAGGTGCCAATAGATCAATAGAACACTGTGTAAAAATTACAAGAATTTTGATTAATGTTTTGATCGCCCTTCGCAACTTTTTATTTTGCAATACTAAGCGACATCAGAACGATATAGGTAGATTAGTGTCTACAGTATCTACACTCTAGTCTACAGTCTACACTCTAGTCTACACTAGAGTCCACACTGCTCCACAGTCTAGGTAAGGTAGTCAACTAGTCAATAGTCATCTTAATGCAATCAGATGCCTTGATTATTACAGTATCTTTGATTTCAAAGTCACAAACAGTTACAAGGTGAAGTGAGAGAAGTCACGTTTTGACTCGAACGTGGGCATTAGCTGTCGAGAAGCGACGCGTGCACGGATGAAGCCATCTCGCGATTTCTGTCCACAAATAGCTATCGCCGCCTCGGTCACCAGCTTCACGTGTCTTTCCACAGCTTGCTTGTGGCTGGGGAATTTTGGGAAGGCGACTGTTGGAGTCACCTCCGTCGTGATGAGATCCCTTAGCTCAGTGTCTGTCATTGCCTTGATTACAGGAGGCTCCGAGATAGGGCAGACTGCCCAGTCGATCATGTCGAAGTATTCCACAGCGTTGAAGTTGAGTTTTGCGGGAACCTTGAACCTCCGTATTTGTCCATTGGGATCTGCTTCAGCTCTGGCCTTCATCACTCGTCGCAGGCCCAGCTCACGTATGTGTGGTCGATGGTCCGTCATCATGGCTAAGAGGAGATTCTCCGGGTGAGCGAAGTATGCGTTGCGATGAATGACGGGGTCGACGATCTTCTTGTGCTTAGGGCTGAGGTATCGTGACTTGACGAGGATCTGGTGAAGGTGCCTAGCTCCATCTTTGCATGACGACTGGGCTTTTATGGCGAACCACGTTGGAGCATATACGCGAATGATGAACGTCACCACCGTTTTCAGATTCTCTGACGGTTCCATGTCGCTGACATATAATCGGAGGATTCTATTGGCTGTCGTTAGCCATCGTGAGTGATTCATGCAACCAGGGTTTCGCATTGCCAGATCGATGCTACATTCACCTTTGCTGATACTATTGCACATTTCCAATAGATAGCGCTGATCTGTGCTCAACTCCTTCGGGTCGACACTGGACAGTTGCTCGGTCAGTTGTACTGGTGCAAATGAAGAGACAGGCTGTTCGCTACACGTCACTAGCCTCTTTCCGATAGGTCCAGAGAATCCGCGCGGGCCTGTAGTCTCGCCGTCGAGTGCCTGAAATAGATGGCGCAGGGGCAGCTCATTGGCATGGAGCAGACATACCAGCCACTGCAGAGGATGCTGGAAGGTCTCTTCCAGTCGCCGAATAACGCCCGCTATGTGTCCCGTGTTCACATTTGTGCCGTCACACCCTAAAACTTTAATGTTCTCTGTCTTCGCATTCCGCTCTTTCAAACTAGCGACTAATGACTCAGCTATGTCTTTGCTGGAGCCTGATGGCTCAGTCGTGTGGCTGAAGTATGAAGAACCCGGCTCTGCGATGATGCTTATTTGTTCTTCCGTGAGGGTTTTTTTGTGGTACTTGTTGTCGTCGCCGAGAACTTGTGTCAAAGTTTGATCCTTGCGGCCATCAAAGAATACTCCCTCCATGCCAGTGTGAGTGTGGTCGAACTGATAATCATTCTGCTGAAGTTCCTTACGAGTTTTGCTGCGTTCTCGGCGGATCTTGCTTCGATCGATTACTTTAGATCGGTCGATCGGCGACACGAGACCAAGATCATGCAGAACTGATGTTGCTAATACAGCAGCCGATCTATCCGAGACTCCGGTCTGATCGCAAGCTTTAGCGAGTGAAGGTAGCGACATTGTCATTCTTTGACATTGGCGATTCTGCTTTGGCTTAGTTTTAACTGATTCTGGAATGTACTCAATCTCATCGACAGTGGCACTGTCACTGTCAGTGTCCGACGAGTCCGTGTCGTCTTCGGCAGAATTGGCATCGTCGAAATGCTTCATTTAAACGCCCAATTAAATGGCTACAATGCCAATTATTTCAATTGGGCGAAGGGCGATCAAGCAGTTGTCAGAAAATAATATCATTTGGCAGGATTGTTACTATGGCCATTTGGCACATTTTTAATAGTCTAGCTTATAAAAAGGAAAGAATTTTTTTTCTCACTCCACCCTAGCCTACAGAGAGTACAACTAAGATGCAACGAATAAGCTAGTTATGGTTTGGATATAAGAAATATAAGAGTCGGGTGATTAAATTTCTGTCATCTTTTGGGGATGACAAAGTTATGGGGTCTAGGTCGTAAATTATAAGGTTACGCATAAAGCAGAGCAAGGAGTTGATGCAGCACATGGAACAGATTCGCTATAATGTCTTGAAAATTTTTAATCTCAATCGTCCGCAGTTGGTCGCTGAATTGGGGAGGATCGCTATCTTTAGCCTTAGAAGAAATCTCTCTATTTTATCTCGCTCAGAGGCAAAGGCAAATCCCCTCCATGCGGAGACGGCATACAGGAGTTTGACAATCGTAGTAGCTCTTGCGACCTGCTGAAGAGATGATGAAAGGAGGCCGTGGGACCTCAAGAGTTTAATTTTGGATTCTGTGAAAGAAGATCGAGAAGGGTCTTTTTTGTAATCGTCCTGTAATTTTGTAATGCAGATTTATATATCGCCTCTTCACAACTTAATAGTGCTGAGGGCGATTTATGGCAAGCGAGGTAACGCGACCTTATAATAATTATGGTCACCATTTAAGCTCGCGCTACCGTGCTCTCCAGAAATCGCCCTCTGCACTGGTTACTTGTATGACTGCCCTGGCTATGCCCTGGTTACAAAACTGTCTGGCGCCGCCACTGCCTCTTTCGAGAGAGACTCACCAGAGACGCTTCCGATCTGGTATCACACAGCCACGCTTACCAAAATAGTTTTGGTAAGCGAAAGACCAAGGAGTTTATGTCGTGGGTTGCTAGGCAATCTATTCCAGAAAGTTTGACCAAGTTCGGGCCGGTGGGAAAATCAGGTCACGTTGCGCGAAAGAGAATCTACAACCGGAAATGGATGAGACCGGGATACAACTCCCTAAGATGAGATGATGAAGCACAGGCTGCAAGTGCAAGGCAGTTAAGCAATTCAGTACTAGACTTTGAAATGACGTCGATCACGAATAATAAATTATGGAAGTTCTACGACAAATCTACCGGCTGGCGACAAAATACGCCTCTTCTGCGTAGACTTAGTGAATCAATGTGTTTGCACTCATGTATCTAACTAGCTTTGAAACCTGCTGTACAATATCATTGGGACCAATAAAATGATTGATTGATTGATTGATTGATTTAATCGAGAGTTATAGAGACATTGCGCCTTCTGCAATCGACGAGTGACTTCTGAACGGTGAGGTCTCTTATGCTGAGGACTTAATCGTCCGTCGTCTTTCCTCCTACGCGACGCAACATAACTCTGAACACGAAGTCAAATACAGGGTGAGCCAGTAGGAATGCAACTAATTTGAATGGATATAACTTGAACAATTGTTATCCGAACATCGTGCCCAATATACTAAATTGAAAGTAATCATCCATTCTACTACTGTGTCAAATCTTGCACTGATATACGGCACCGTTGTTATAAAATTTCGGTGCGGCGCACACCTCTCAATTTTGAATGTAAATATTGAACATCATGGCGCCGCTCACGGAAGAGGATAGAATTTTCATCCGAATTTTAAGAGCAGAAAAAGGATACAATGCACATCAGATGATGATAGAATTCCCTTCTAGAAAATGGAATAAATATGCTCTACATCGATTGATTAAACAAATTGATGCTACGGGAACGTTAGCTTTAAGCGTGAGGTTGCGCCTGCTCGGTTTCTGAAGGGCAGGAAGCACTTCTCGCAAAGTGTGATGGTGTCGTTGGCTGTTTCAAAGCTTGGAAAGATGGCGCCATTCTTAGTTACTCCAAAGGCTAAGGTGAACAGTGTTTATTACTGCGATGAAGTACTCGCAAGAGGACTGCTACGTGATATTCGCCAACTGTCTGGAGTTGATGGTTACATCTTTCAGCAAGATGGAGCGCCGGCGCATCGTTCACGTCATACGGTTGCCTATCTGAACGCTAACGTGCCAGTGTTAATTGAACCGGAGAGCTGGCCACGGAACAGTCCGGATTTAAACCCGGTTGACTATTCGATTTGGGGTTGTCTTCAGCCAGGGGCGCCTCCAGGATTTTTTTTGTGTACGCACAAGGATGAGATCACGCGTAGACCGGGAACGAGGTGAGCAAAGCGAACCGCGAGCGAAGCGAGCTACTAGCGATTAGGGGTCTGGGGGAGCGTCGTAAGCTCCCCCGCCCCAGCCGCCAACGCTCCTGGGAGAATTTGGGGCCAAATTAAGGCTATTTTGGGATACCTGAAGTACAGGAAACTATAATAATAACTTGAGCATTATTTTCCATGCAAGCATGGGTCAGCAGCGGATTTTTCAACATGTCAACTGGTCTGCAAATTCCCCACCAGCCCTTTCAAGTTCCCGACCAGTGGATTGTGTCCTTTTTAGTCCCACCAGTCGCCAAAATTGAAGAAATTATAAAAATCTGAGTTTGTTTTATTATGACCTTGAGGCTTGAAGTTGAATTTTCTCAATAATAACGAGTCATTATGGCGCTTTCTGCATTAGCTACAAATATGTCCTTTTCCCAACATCTCTGATTCAATGCTTTTCGACTTAAATTACCCACGAAACGTGTCTTTTTTCAAAATATCCCCACCAGCAGAAATTTCTTAAAATCTTTGTGATGATGCAATTGCACGCTGAGGCTGCTTGCCCGAGCATCTGTACATTAACGTGTAATCTTCAGGGCTGTAGTGGTAAAATTAGAGGTGAGTAAGCGCTACAGGTTAGTTTTCCGAAACAAATTAGAGGTGAGTACACGCTACCGAATAGTCATCCGAAACACTGAGGGGAGGGGCTTGGGAAGGGGTCTGTGGCCCCTGCTCAATCAAGAAAATCTGTCGAAATATGGAAACGATTTGGTGAACGTTTCAGCTATTGAAATGACGGAATTACTCAATTTCTGATGCATCACCTATGCTGATATTTACCACGATGGGGACCAACTACTTAACTAGTAGTTAAAAGTACTTCCTAGCTACTTTCAAATTAAGTACTGTTTGACTACTATAGATAACAAGTAGTTAACTCTTACTTGTAGGGCATAAGCTAAAACACCCCCAGCCTGGCTTCCTCCGTCAAAAAATTTAACTTGAACTGGGGCAGGTACATGGATGCAACCAAGTGTTCCTTGTCGTATACGTTCAAAACCGCGAGCAGAAAACCGCGCTGTTTACAACCGCGTGTAGTTCTGTATAGCGCGCGGTCATAACCGCGCGAATCATAGCCATAGTAAATGTCAATAATACTAAAAGAGAGCAACTACTTTGAAGATACGTGGATTGGAAGACCATATTAGAACATTATGCCTGAACATTATGAACATTACGCATGATTGACTGTATCGGATTAACCTCTTCGTTTTCTTAACCTTTCATTCTCGATGTAGAACATTATCAACATTATGCAAAAATGACTTTATCGTATGGAAAAATAAATATGGCGCGGTTATGACCGCGCTCTATAAAGAACACGCGGTTTTACACGGCGCGGTTTTCTGCGCGCGGTTTTGAACGCAAGCCTTCCTAGTCTGACAGGATGCCTGTAGTCAAAGCTATAACCAAAGGACTCAACGGAGCTACCAATTTGTCTGTTGATTGCCGAAGTTTTTTTATTTCAGACCCATTATTGTCTGGATGAGATGACCCAAATATGTTGTCCTTTCACCCTGGATCAAATCCATGGCCTGTACAAGAGAGTTCATTAACTTGGCATATGAAGCTAGAAAGAGCATGTCAGCATCTTTCATCGGTTCTTGATTCAGTGCAGCCTGGCAACGCTTTACCTTTATCTTTTATCTCCCTGATCTTGATCTTTATATTATGTAGGCCTACTATCTTCTTTGGTCTGCCGCTCGCCAAAAAACAACGTAGATTGTTTCATTTTTTTGGATGGAGGCTGAGGCATAATAATTAAATTATTCTGACTGACAATTGCTTCAATAATCAAAACTTTTGAAATTCCGCGTCGTTGTCGTCGGCGTCGTCACGTAAATCAAACTGGAAATATTAAACGGCATAATATGTCAAAGTACTTCTGGACGTGAGTACACGCTCTCACAGAGGTGAGTATACCGCAAAAAATATTTTGTGAGGTAAGTATACGGGCTCTAGAGGCGAGTACACGCTGTATACCCGCGTATACCCTCGACTACAGCCCTGCTAATCTTGATGCTAATTCTAAAGCTAATGTCCAGGTTTTTCTTTGGTGTCCATTTAGTATAGCAAATTTATGCTTTCTTTGCTACAAGTTGTTTCATAGTTCAACAAAGTAAACTTGGCAAACAGACTATAGTAATCATTGTTCCTGCCCTCTTTAAAATTGTTGCAATAAATCTGCACTGGAACATTACCGAGGTAAGACAATGCTACAATTTCTAGAAACCCACCATATTCGTCCTTTCTCCTCATAGCCTCAATACGATGTCGAGTGACAAATAACTTTTACCAATATCTTTACCAAGCAAAAACGTCAAATCTTTTCCTACTCTCATAATATCGGCTGCATTTAATTCCAGGAACTCTACAACTTTCTGTCTCAATGTATCAGCAATTCATATTTCCTTAATTTCTGCAGCTGATGAGCATAGCATGCCCTTGCGTTTTCTACTGGACTTTTGTAACGACAAATCTGTGCACACAGCGAAACACCTGAAAAGATATCGGCCATCTCCACAGTAGATATCGGCCATCTCCACAGTAGACGTTACTGTGGAGCTTGCTGATTTGAGAAATGTATAATCCGCAACTTCACTAGCATTTTGAAGTCCTGCAACAAGTTAATAAATTTTTAAGCGAAATATTAAGTTAACCTACGCAGTTTGCATTACGTGTAGGCCTAACATAACATCTATTTGACCGTGTAGGCCTACAAACCGATAAATAGTTCTATCGATTATTTGGTGCGAATTTCTCATACCCGAGGAATTCCATAGACCCTCCGACTATAAGTTTTTAACTCACCAATACCAACCAAGCATTAGAGACACGCCAAGTCATTTAACCACTTATCAACTATTCAACTAAGTTTTTTTATATGGTTTTTCTCAATTTTGAAAAGTTTATAATAGTCTATTTCTGTAAAAGCTCAAGCAAATTTCTGACAAAAATTAAAGTAAATTTAAAATTTTTTCGCAAAGAGCAAATTTCACCTACCATCACCATCCGGTAATTTCCTTTGATGCACCGTAAAACTGTATACCTCGTCTAATGATGGTATACGACTACGAGCAGAAGCATTTCGAAAATTTAATAGGGTTTGTCGAAATAGTTTTGGGGGTTGTCCGCTGCTTGTCATTATTTTGTGATATAAGACTTAATTTAGATTTCTAACCAACAAGTTCCAACAATACAGATCATACTTGAAGTCTTGAAGATTAATTATTGAAAAAGAACCGCTGTAAATAATAACGTCACACTACGCTTTACAAGTTAGTAAGTTACCGTACTTAGTCTACTAATTCACTAGATGGTGTTAGACTGTTAGTTTACCTAATATTAAAACTAGTACCTAAGTTATTAATTATAATTTTATAATCTCTTATTTATTTGTAATTTTTTTTCTTAGCCGTTCGCGCTGTACGCACTTGCGTAAGTGCGTACGTCTCGAGGCGCCCATGTCTTCAGCAACTGGTCTATCGTGAACCGATACGTGACGTTGAACATTTGAAAGAAGTGATTCTTTGCTGCTGGGCTGAGATAACCCAAGCACTGGTGGACTCAGCCATCGATCAGTGGTCGTCTCGTGTTGATGCAGTCATTAAAGCACGTGGTGGACATATTGTGTAGGCCTATTTGTTTGACTGATGGTAAATTCACTCAAGATGTTAATTGTTAGTAGGCTACTAAGTGATTGCTTAGAATTGACATCTTCAGTTTAAGACTTTTGTTTTTTCTTGCAGTTTTATGGCAAGAAAATGGCACATCGAATATTAATAGTATTATCTCAAAACTTCGTAAAAGTATCTCGTAGATATTTTACAGAGTGATAAAATGGATAATTATCTTCAATCTGATATATTGGACAAGACGCTCAGATAAAAAGTATTCAAGTTATAAGGCGTCAAAGTTGTTGCATTCCTACTGGCCCACCCTGTATATTGTGCCAACATTGACGTACCTTGCATTAAAAATGTCTAATTGTCCAACTGGCAAGTATACTAAGAAATGAATCCTTGTTACGGGACACAATGTGTTCGTGAAATTCTTACTTACATTAATCGATTACTTTGTCAGAAATCTTCGAATAAGAAATTCTAGTAAAGTATGTGCAGGTTATGCAGCCAAATTCTGTAGATCGGATGGTTTGCAAAGTTGAAGGACTGGGCTTATCTACCTAGGTAATCTCTACGATCACCGTTTTGCTGACACGATTGGAGAGCTTTTAGCTGCAGCTTAAACGATCGCAATTGTGTGGACACATAGTTCGACTTTTGCTTGCTGGAATCCAGCACAAGTACTGTTACCTTCAATGTACTTCTCTAAAAAGCGCTCATTTAAAGTGCTAGCATTCTAAAATCTGGAGATAGAGCAGGTACTATGATAGCTAAGGTATCGTATGCAGAATATTTATATATGTATGCATGTATCTGGCTTCATGTAAAGAGCCTTCTAGAGAACCTCATAAAGGCGTTAAACTTGACAATAAAACAGGCGTGAAGAGATACAAAGAGCGTCTTAAGATTGCTTCAAATATTTATTTAGCTGGCTGTAATTTGCTCCGATAACTCAAGTGTAAAGCACACAGTGCTCAGTTATAGGAATTTAGTATTCATTAAGTTCTGGCTAGTGAACTGGTTTGCAGGCGTACTTGTTCTTGGTGAGATTTCTTGCTTTTATTCGTGTAGAAGTAACTGAATTAATTTTATGTGAACAAGTTGAAGCTCAATGCAAACCGTAGGCTAGTCATGTAAAGTATTGCGCAAAGCCGAGATTCCAAAGACCAGTGCTCGCAGTTTATTATTGACAATTAAAACACTACAGCAGCGGTGCTCTGTAATTTGCACTCCTGCTACACGTGTTTTATGTATTTATTGCATATGTAATTAACAACGTCGACATAATAAAGTGTTAACACAGACGCGGCAACTTTCTACTTCCGCATCCAGATTTTAGGCTTAAGGTTCGACCCATTTCTATGAAGTTATATATTGAAAGCACACTGGAAGTTAAACATCGGTTTAAGAATGTATTAGCATAGAAGCAGCAATTTGTTCGTTTTCCATTCTATTTGAAGTTCAGACTTGAAGGTAAACTTTAATCGGAAATAAAAATTTAAAATAGATTGATAATCGGACAATTGTATGGTTTTAGAAACTCTTCAAAATAGACGCATATTCTCAAAAGTAAACATAATTTTTTATTCAACTCATGATATCAACAAAACTTCCGGACTTTATTCGCACATCCTCGTCACCTTCTATCTGAAAATCTAACTTTTAAACCGATCTGTGTAATACGTACTATGACTAGTGTTTTTTCTGTTACGCGCTTTAGTGCAAGATGTCATTTTGTTTAGGCGCGTTATAAATGCCAGATTATTATTTTTATTATTATTATTAGGCCTATTGTTATTATGATATCGCAACGTAGAAATTGTTTTTTGAAGCGCCAAATGTTGCGTGAACTATGGTACAATCTCGAAAACCGGCATTTCAGAATGTCTTAATGCAATTTATCGTGAGCGCAAGCATAGGCGTAATTTGTGGGGGTACGAGGGGTAACAGTAGCAACACTTTTGGACTAGGGTAGGCCTACCCTACCCCCCACTTTTTGAACAATGCCAATCAATATTTTATTACTGTGCCTTCCCAGAGATCGCAGATTCCGCCTTGTTTCGTATATGTAAGAAAATGGTACCCTGCCCTTTTTAGACCAAAGTTAAGCTCCTGAGCGCAAGTCAGCATTTCTGAGGCACCTCTGCTGAGACGTTTCTTAAATCTATGTACTTATGAAATCGGTGACAGATTTTCTTATCAATATTCAGGTAACTCCAAAAAATTTGCCTTAGCGATGCAATGAGAAGTGAGCGGTAGCTATGATGATGATGATGATTATTATTATTATTATTATTATTATTATTTTTATTATTATTATTATTATTATTAAAGCAGTTTTATATAGCGCCCTTCCGGATTGCCTACTCAGGAGCACTCCCAGGTCATCCACGGTCGAAAAACGCAGTTTTGAGGACAGTAAGAAACAGGGTGAAATGACCATAGTTTTATAGTGGCATGTCATCAAACACGTCCTTCTTGCCATTTCGGCGAAATTGTTTCTTAAATGCAGAATTCGCAAAGTGACTTCTGAAATTTTAGCGTTTGCTGTTTTTGAGTTTGCGCGTAGGATTTATTCTTTGTTTCTGATGCAGAGTTTGTACGTTTTGATGGAAGTTTGGTCGCAAGTCGTCTTGGCCTACGTAGCTGTATGAGAAAGGATGGGCTTCCTGATTAGTACCGTACCCCGATTTAGTGGCTAGGAAGCATGGGCGCCTGCAGCATAGGTCAAGGGGGGTTGCGTGACCTCCCATGCAAAAATCCTGCGGGCGTCCATGCTATAGGGAGTTACCGACTGATCTAAAGAGCTAGCGACTTACTTAACAACTTAGTGGTGCATGAGAGAGGATGGGCTTCCTGGTGTGCTGTCGAGTATGAGATCTAACGAATCAGCCGAGTAATTTTCATCTCGGCGGAGGAGGAGCTACGCGCTTCTTTGACGTGATCTCGACCGTTACTCACTGGTGGGATACCTGTTCTACATGCACCTGGCTGTCCAAGAAATAGCCGAACGTGCATACATCTATGATCAGTGAGGATCTGCTGGGGTTAGCATTACCGTGAGACAGCTATATCCTGTCGTCGCTCCACACTTTCGACGTAGCGTCTTCCAGAGTATACGAGAATCATTCGTAGGGTTACGTGTGTGTGTGTGTGTGTGTGTGTGCCTACCACCGGTGACTCTCCTAGTTTCTGTACAATGTTTAGATTACTGAGAAGTTTCTGTTCTTAATGCAAATTAACATCTTATGTATTAGCACAAAGAGCACCTCTGTTTAGTTTTCTGTCCAAGTTGCGCCTTATGAAGTTATAATAATATTACATTTACAATAGTCGGATGTCAGTAAATGAAATCAAGACTGTCGACGCAGATTGATGCAAAGACTAAACGTGACGCTGTTAACAGTGGATGGGCATCCGTTGGTTAAATCCACATAATTGCGTTGACCGTCACTGGTAGGCCTAATTCTTCTAGTTTTCTGTGCATAGTTTTGGACTCATTTCAGCAGTCTTTGTAGCTCGTATAGAAGAAGTAGCTAGGTGACACGATGGCCAATTAGCTTGAGTGTCCACTTTGTAAAGGCGGAGCTGTGCTTGTTCTAGCCGCCTCTACGACGGTTACTGTGTAGGGAGCATGATGTTCAGCGCTACTGATTGATGCTTAGTCTCAATTGATGAGCAGATAGTCATCGATTGATGATTAGATAGTGGCGCTAAAAATATAAAAAGTTAGCAGCTGTTTTGAGACAGCAGCATCCTCTCCAGTTATATCCTTTTAATCATAGTCGAGAATCATAATCCATTGAAGACGCATGGTTGAAATACAATTGGTCATGAAACCAGAGAATTAGGCTACGGTTGGTAAATGAGTTGAAAGAGGCGAATATTTCATCGGAAAGACACCAAAAACCAACAGATTATACTGAGCGGTGCAGTGAATTCAAATCGTTGGCCCAGTTACATAGAACGCCCGATACCCTAGTAGTCCTAAGTTCTGGTGAAAGGCATAGATCGGCTAATTTAAACACAATGCCTTGTGAACAACGAGGCATCTTAAAACTGGATTGTTTGTTAAACTGGCAGCCAGTGCAATTGATGCAAGATGGTTGAGATAGGCTCATATTTAGTGGCCTATAGTAATGGCTCAAGCCATTTGCCATTTGTATTTGTGAAAATCGCTCTTAGTGATGCCAATGAGAAGATGGCTACAGTAATCAGGTCGGTTTGAAACCAAGGTATTTTTAATTAAACAAAGAACATTCATTCTGTGAAAGTGGACTAACTTGCATATCGAAGGGGAATGACTGAGAGTAAAATGATATTGGCACATTCACACAAAATAAATGTTTTGGCGTCTTAGATAATGTGCTTTCGAATGCTCGCAATGTCGCTTCATCACTAGAAATGCGATATTACATCTGCATCTTCATTTTTCAGATTTCTGTTTTCCCTCTGCACGTAGTAAACAGATGAACGGCCTAACAACGAGGATGTTGACAGTTCTACTGATTTGTGTGGCAATTTTTTTGGAAAAGGCGAACTCCGATGTGACCGGTAGTAGTTTTTATGATAATTATATTCATGTAATTTTTCAACATAGACATAATTAAAATATTAATCAAACGAAAAGTTATGGTAAAAGTTCCGATAATATTTCGCACTCCACTATCAAGGAGACTTCCTTAGAAGAATTGTCTCGAGAGGCTTTCGTAATCGTGAGATCAATAGTTCTAATCCTTGCAACACATTTAAAATCGGTTACTTTGCACGGTTTTCTTTCCATTTATCCTCTCTTCCAATAAGTGATGGTTCGATGACAAAGTCATTCCTTTCTTCAGCTACCTGGACAATGTCCTAAGTGATCTTGTTTAAACTGTTTGCCATTGTAGGAAACACCACTCAAGACTTCGCCGTGCGATTGAACAACTCCTTTGCTAGCAATCCAAAGGCAGGACGATTGGAGATATACTATTCAGGAAGCTGGGGAACAGTGTGTGATGATGGGTTTACAGCTGTCAGCGCAAGAGTGGCATGTGCCAGTCTGGGATTTGGGTATGCTTTCCGGGTTGTAATAACTACGCGCCATTTAAAAATGTTATAGCACTTTCAGTCATATTAATTGCATAATAAAAGGGTCTAATAATTACGATATGGGTTGATGTTAATAATTAAAGAACGAAAGCTTAAACGCAGCCTTATGCAATAGTAATTATAATTGTAATTTTAAGTGTAATTGTGAGTGTTTTTATACTGCTGTCCACACAAGACCACCATGATACAGAATGGCCTTCAACAGCTTGTGAAGACATGGGCATGAAAAGTAGAAGAAGCCCATATCGTACATTGCATGGAAGCCCGTTCAAGAATGAGGAACCGATCACAGTTACACATCAGCATAAGGATCTTAAACGCGATACATACGTCTTCGGATGGACAATTGGACATCCAATGCAGTGCGTGCCGTAGGCCCTACTATTTAGATAAATGACCATACTTCGGAATTCATTCATTCATTCATTCATTCATAATTGACATTTATATAGCGGCTCTTCAAGGAGTACTACTCAGAGGTGCCCCAGACTTCAGCACGGCCTAATAGAACGGTTCTAAGGCGAGAAAAAAACGTAGAAGAAAAGGTTCTAGGAAGCAGGCGGAGCGATAAGGGAAGGCTATTCCAGGTTAGAGGGTTCACCACCGAGAAAGCGCGATTCTGCCTGGTAGAGGTACGGGCAAAAGGAACAAAGAGCAGGCCCTGCTTAGACCAGCGAAGGGATCGAAAGCTTCGCATGCTGAGTACGGGGCGGCAGAGCTCGCGGAGACAGAGCGGAGCAAGGTGAAGCAAGCAGCGCCAGACTAGGGCAGCCAACCTATACATGATACGCTGCTCAAGAGGGAGCCAATAGAGAACATCGAGCATGTAGCTCGAGACATGGCCAAATTTGGTTATGCGGCCGATGAGGCGGGCTGCAGAGCGTAGGACCCGATCCAAGCACCACAGTCGGCTAGCAGGGAGACCAGCATTAAGTGAACAACAATAGTCGGGTCTAGATATGACAAAGGAGTGGATAAGTGTGGATTTAGCAGAGGGAGTAAGCGAGCGAGCGACAGTACAAATTAGCCGAGAGACAGAGTTTAAAATGGGTTGAGGTTCATTAATCCGAGAGAGAGAAAAGTCTGTACAAGTGGCATGTAGGTGTATTTCGCCCTCCTCTTGGAAATCTTCCCTCACTACTCCTTTTCATCAAGTGTACGTGACCTAGGTGTTACGCTTGATAGCTCTCTCTCGTTCAAAGATCACATCTCTAACCTCACACGTGTTTCCTACTTCCACTTAAGGCGTCTCAGGGCTGTTCGACGATCTGTCTCTTCCTCTGTTTTCACAACGCTGGTCCATGCTTTCATTTGCTTCAGAATTGACTACTGCAATTCGCTTCTAATCGGTCTTCCTAAGGTCCGTCTCATGCCTCTGCAGTCAGTCCTAAATGCAGCTGGGAGATTAATTGCCCGTCTTCCACGCTACTCACGCATTTCATCCTTCATGTTTGAGAAACTGCACTGGCTTCCTCTCTATGCACGTATTAAGTTCAAAATCCTTATTCTGGTGTCAAAGACACAGCGGGGTCTCGCCCCCAAATATTTAATTGATGTAATTCACCGGCCTCTTTCTGTCTCCTCGCATCGTCCACTTCGCTCCTCAAACAGATTTGATCTCTCAGTTCCTCATACTAGAACAGCTATGGCTCAGTGCCTCAATTGGTCCCTCTCTCTGGAATACACTGTCTCCTTCTACTCGCTCTCAAATTTTAATAATTAACCCCTCATCTTGTTTTGCTTTCCTCAAGACTCATTTATTTTATCTCGGCCTTGCGCACTGGGAGCGCCTCTGAACGGTTCACCCTACTAGAGGCGCTTTATAAATGCTTGAATACAATACAAAAAAACAATATTATGAAAATGTTTATTTCACTTAAACAGTTGGTATGGTTGGTAGCTGGTGCTACAGTTAAACTCCTCAAGTTTTGCTGAAAATTTACAAATTACTGTAAAAGAATTCGTGCGTCATTATTTTATAAACTTGTAAACCGAACCGAATTCGAATTCATCGGTCAAGTAATAATGAAGTACTTCAGCTACATAAAGCAACACGATTGCACCAGCTTCGACGACCATTCGGTTGATAGTAGCATCTGTTCTAATCTAGATATTATCTATGGTACTTTCCATCTTTCTGTTGCTGTCTTCTAATCTCTACGACTGTCTTTAACACCCTGGCCAGCTCCCTTTTACTGATATCCCATCCTAATCTAGTTTAGCACGGAGCCAAGGAACTGCGTTTTGGATTCGGACTGACCCGAATTGCTGGAGTTTTTTCAGGTATCTATAAGTTTTGCGGTCATATCTATTCCAGACAAGTCGGTCTTTCTGAAAATTACCTGGCGACTTTATCCCGGATATGGCAATGTATCTTCTCACTAAAAGGATACGACAAACCTTATCCTCTTTTCACCACACCTCCATTTACTTCCGTTGCGCATATGCAATATACATGCAATATACTACAAGCTTACTTGTTCAAAACACCTGTATGGTAGGCCTACAGTGCTATAAAAGATCTCAACAATCTATTTACTACCTATATATCTTGGAGGTCTGCTGCTAAATACCTGAAAGCTTGAGTGTTCTAAGGCATGCAAGTCACTTGAACATTATTACTTGGTCATTAACACTAGCCTTTAACTTTGGACGTTTGGTGTTGCCACTAGTTTGTATGCTGTAAACGTAATTTTATATCGCATTGGAGTTTGTTTTGGGCGGAGTTTCTGTGCTGGTATATTTAAATACATGTGCGCGCTCACGCTTTTGGTTGACTGCAGTATTGTGTATACATTCTTTCTATCACTCTGCACATGGGCTCATCGCCCGTTGTTGTCGATCGTGTGTCTCGTTGTCTTCCTCCACTCGTTTCGATCCTGTGCCACCAGATTTAGTTTTCACACGTCCAGTTTGCACCAGTCTCTGACATCAGTCACATCACCAATCCATTCTCTGATGGTCTATCTGTAATTCCTGTGCCGTTGACCACTCCGAACACTATCTATTTAACCAATCTGGTGTTATCCATTCTACAGATGCGTCAAAAGAAATTAAGCTTCCTTCCCATTATTAATTCTATGATGTTCTGTTGGACTGAACTCGTCTTCGAACTTCTTGCTTTGATATTTTCTGCTGCCATCTTATGCGTAGGATCTTTCTGTAGCAACTCATCTCAAATTTCAATAAATATTCTTGTCTTCTTTATGCTACGACTTTCTACGTCCACAATCACAAGCGCATAATAAAAATGCTGAATACACATGTTTTGACGATCCTCACCTTAGAGTGCACACTAATCTTTTCACTCTTTCAAACGTTACCAGAACCCGCCATTGCTCCACCTGCCTTTATGTATAATGTATATGCATATTGGGCGTGCGTATATAGGCTCGTATTGTATTGATTCTTTGCGATGCATGTATAATTAGCTGATCTGTACAAGTGTAGGGCCTATAGAACTAGCTGACGCAGAAATTTGATAGTCTGAGACAGCAGTCGTAGGCCTATATAATACATGATGTTAGGCCTTTCGGACAGTAATGATTTGCATTGTGTGAGCTGTACAGAAGAACCTAAAGACTTATCTGAAAAAGTTGCCGAAGTGTGTGAATTTAAATATTAGCCACGTATAACCACAGTGAGATATTTATACGAAGAATTACGGCGAGTTCAGTAAAGAATAGGTGATAAATTAGGCCAAAGAGGCCAGAAACCCACGCGTACAAAGGACAGCTGAATCGCTTATTGCAAATGTATTGTGACTTTGCCAGTCGTTTCTTGATTTTATTTTATGTGTTTTGTTTATACTTTGTTTGTGTTTAAATCAGTTACATCGGTGCAGTAATTGGTAATAATTACGGAGTTGGAGAAGATCCAATATGGTTGGATTATGTGAATTGCAATGGAAACGAAACTGGAATAGAACAGTGTGTCCATAGTGGATGGGGCGCAAACAACTGCAGTCACAGTGAAGATGTCTCAATTAGTTGTCGTGAGTACATGTGGCAACTCTAAATCTAATGGAATCGTTCCGTCATTTTTGTCTTTCTAATACGAGATTAAGCTATTTACAATCATTTTTAAAATCTGTGTGTCACACTGACTTTGGAATTCAATTGTGGTATACTGATGCTCTTTCTAGTTTCTGTTAATATCTGATGAAACCAGACATACGTTTCCACTGACTTTTAAGTTACTGCCTATCGGATTTTGACCATGACATGCGGTTTCTAGTTCTAAACGCCCACTTAGTGATGAGCATCTAGGAATTCCTTAACTATCACAGCTCTTAAGTTCGGGCGACACGAATTTTTTGGAAAGAAATGCAGGTGGACGAGGTTAGGTTCCAAGTTTAGAGCGAAACTTAGGCAAAGTTGGACATCTGCGAACGTAACGAGATAGATGATTCAGACGATGGATCCAACTACATTATATTGCACAAGAGGTCAAGGCGCTATGAAAGTCAATCTTCCATCTGACTAAATATCGTTGAAGCGGACTGTCCATGTCCAACACGAAGATCAGGTTTTGTCTAGGCTATAAATCAGCAAAATTCGTATGTCAGTGATGAACAAGAAAATGTTGGTTAAGCTCAGAGTGCCGTAATGAATATACTATACAGGGTGGGGCAAAGAAAGTGGGACCGCCTAGTATAATATCAAGTAATAAATTTCTGTGTAAGTTTTCTTCTAAGAAAAACAAGTAAATTGTTGCCAAGTGATAATTTATGCGAAATCAGAAATCAAATTCAATGTGGCCTCCTCGGTTCTCGGCAGTTTTATTTAAACGTCTGCGCCACTGGCCAATGCTTCTGTTTATAAACCGCTGAGAGAGTTTTTGTCACTCTTCAACAATGGCCAGTTTCAATTGATCTATCGTTTCAAATTTACGACGAAGGTAGAATTTTTGTTGAAGAGCACCCCAAATAGCATAATCTACAGGTTTTAGGTCCGGGCTATTTGGTGGCCACATGTCTGGTTCGATGAAAGTGACATTAATTTTTCCTGAAAAGGGAAGTTGATCGTGTTTCTTGCCGTGTGCGGAGGAGCTCCGTAAATATGGCATAAACTATGAAGTTGGCCACCGGAAGTTCACGAAATAGTGACGTCACACGTAGAGTTAGTGAGTAAGGATATTTTTCAGTTTAAAAAACCGCCCAAAACATAATTTGATATTCATTCATTCATTTGAAAATTTATATAGCGCCTCTTCAAGGGAACTACTCAGAGGCGCTCCTGACACCAGCACGTTCATATAAGACAGTTTTAAGATTTGCAAGAAATAGGCCAGGGGTGACCCCAGGGCACATGCAGAGCTCTAAGGGAAGTCTATTCCAGATTACCGGGCCCACCACTGAAAAAGCTCGACTTTGCATAGTCGTGGAACGAGCAAATGGAACTAAAAGTACCCCTTTTCCCGCTGAGCGCAGGGAACGTCGGCCTTAGGCACCTGAAACTGTGCAGCAAAGTTCTCGAAGGTAAGCATGGGCAGGGCCCTGACAACATCGCCATACTAAGGCAGCGATCCTATATTCTATGCGAAAGCGCATAGGAAGCCAGTGAAGGACCTCCAGTATATCTAGAGACTTGGCCATGTTTAGGAATATGTCCAATGAGACGGGCTGCAGAGCGCAGAACTCGCTGTAGAGATGCGACTAGATGGAAGACCAAAATAAAGCGATGAGCAGTAATCAAGGCGGGCTGTGACGAAGGAGTGAACCAGTGTAGCAGTGGCACTGGGTGTTAGCGAACGAGTAACAGTGCGAAGCTGGCGCAGTTGGTAGTAGCAGTCCCTAGTAAGACGGTGTATTTGTGGAGCAAAAGTAAGCTCCTGGTCAAGCCAGACACCAAGATCACGGACAAGAGTTGAGAAGGCATAGTTGGGGAATTCAATTGCAAGAGCAGTGAGGTCAAGTTTAGCGAGTTGCTGTCGCGTGCCTAGCCAAATAAATTTGGTTTTGGACGGGTTCAAGGGTAGTCGATTTGACGACATCCACGCTTCCAGGGCATCTAATGTCCCACTCATAACCCGGACTGTTGGAATGGCATTGGTAGAGAGGCAATGCATGTATGCTTGGACATCGTCAGCATAATTATTGCTGGCTCAGAACCGCATGTGAAGCCAGAAGCGTCGAAAGTCCGTAGGTATAGAGAATGTATAAAATAGGTCCTAGAACGGAGCCTTGGGGCAACCCGTACTAGGGGCGGATCCAGAAGGTCTATCAGGGGGGGGGGCAACAAATTATACATACATACCAACCTGGGAGGAATCAATTTTTGGGAATTCATCTCCCAAAAAAGTTGATGACTTTTTTTAGTCATTAACCTCTTTTATGTTTTCAGTCTACATGTACTGTGTACATTATTTTACTCATCCGCGCCTACGGAGGGGGGGCACGCTTGTGTAAACATCATCAACATCTTAGAACACCTGTGTAAATATTAAAGAAAAATTTCAAATGGGGGGCCATGGCCGGATTGGCCCCCTCCCCTGGATCCGCCCCTGACCCGTACCGTGCAGGGACCCATGAAGACCTAGTGGTGCCTTGGATCACACAGAGGGAACGTTCACAAAGAAATGAATTTATATATTGCACAAGTTTGATGAGGCGGTCCCACTTTTTCTGCGCCATCCTGTATATGAAGAAAGAGACGAACAGAGCGTGTTCAGGTCGTTCATGACGCCATCTGCAAATCAGCTGCTTGCTGACGGTAATTGTTCCAAGATGAAAATGCACCATGTTCAGTGGCGGCGTCGCCTATGTTTGTTGTACTGCTATTGCCGTTCCACTTTTAAGGTTTTATGGCAAAAACATAATTTTGCCGTTCACTTTTACCCAGACCCTCTAATTTGCCGTAATACTTTTCAAATCGTGGCGCCGCCACTGACCATGTTATCGTGCAAAAGTGGTTGTCTATTCGAAGAAATGGATCTTCAACCTTGAATGGACATCTTAGTAACCAGACCTGAATCCGATCGAAAACTTGTCATGAAATGGTTGTCGAAATATCCAAGAGAGAGCTGATAGAATCTGTAATAGCAGCTTGAAACCTCGCTGTCAGCCTCATCAAGCTGGTTCATTCCATCGTGGTGCAAGGCCATTCGTAAGAGCAAAGGATGTTCAATCACGTAGCCCCCTACTAAGCCATCACTGTCATGTGTCAAAAGGCCCTTTTTAGGGCCACCGCATAAAACAAAACAAAAACTGTGACAAACAGTGTAAAAACTATCAGATTGCATGTTTTGTTTTGCTATACAACCAGCCCTGTTTGCTTTGAAAACCATGTTTTCTTTTGCCTTGAAAACCTATGTGCCACTTGCAATGTTTAACGTAGTTCATCGCTATACAGCCAACAATTGTTTAAATGAATTGTAGGGCCTACTAGCAATGTCATACCACACACAGTTTGCATGAAAATGAGAAAATGCAAAATTTTCAAAATTTCTCTTCCCTAAGTTAGGCCTACAAGACATTCGCACACCTCTCTCAGTCTCAGCATCGAACGGATTCACTATTATATAGTACACAAGTCAATGGAGAGAACGGAAACTGTTATGTTTGATCTCGGTTACAGAATGAAAGACACGCAGGCGTTCTATTATGACGTTCTATTATACTGAGGAAACAGTGGGTTCGTTGGAGAGAAAAAATTGCTTATATATATATATATATTTATATATATATATATATCTAGCATTCTCTTAGTGAATTTTGGTCATAACATCAACTCCGACAATGATGCTGAACCAGGAACGACCAAATCCATTCTCGCATTGCTTGCACATTTTGTGAAGTCACACACGTTAAACACGACGTCCTGAGAAATGTTGCACTATAATTCGAAATGCAGAAACACAACTTGATATACCTGGTCACAGTTTCCATTCATATTATTATGATTGTGAATAGTTTTTTAAACATTTTTAATTACCGGGAGTAGTTTTCACAATTATAATTTCCTATATCCGCTGTTTGTGCTCTGCGGTCTGATAAACAACACCTAAACCATTATTGATCTGTATGAAGCCAGCAGATTACAGTCTGTCCACCGGACCAAACTAAAATCTACAGAATTAACCATAGCGGCATAAGCGTTGAGCCCTGAGGGGCAGTTGATTTCATTTTGACCCATCAATTGGTGATCATCATTCGAGGAAAGACTGAAACCATTCTATCCGTTGTCTGTTAACTCAGTAAGAAATGTCTAACCTCGTAAACAAGATTTTCTGGTCCACTGTATCTAATCATCACGCTCACGTCCTGTAGAGCAGGCGACGTGCATGTTTAAATATAATAATTATTGCATCACAGACGTAAGTGACGATTCTTAGCAGTTAACTGTCTTAGCCGGCATTTCTTAATATCTGACTTTGACATTCTAAATATGTCAGCATCTATTGTACAGCTATTGTCTGTAAGGTTAGAAATGGGCGGGCTTTTTCTATTTCAACCGCGTAACATATCGCTATTGGCCTGCCTAACAATCTATCTGCGCTCATATAATTGGGGGTCCATAGAGTAGTGGTAACATCACTGGCGTGAAGAGCAAGCGGTAGCGGGTTCAACTCCCGCAACCCTCCCAAATTTAGGTCCACTCAGCCTTTCATTCGCGAGATGGCGCGTTGTTAAAATGAGATGTAGGACGTGATGGGCGCCTTGCATGGCTGCCGTGTACAGTTAAATTCGACTCCTGTAATAATTTGTGATCATCCGTTCATAATGATTTGTAATCATACTGCGTTGTGTCAGTTTGAAGATATTAAACGAAGATTATTATTATTAACGTGGAATTAGAGGGGAAAATTACTTAACCGTGAAGATAGTCGCTGGTTGGCCGCCTTGATTAGGAAGGGAAGAAATGGTAGAAACAAGAAGATATTGTGACGTTTTAAAATAAAGAAGAGTTGGAAGTGAAGAAATACCACTTCTGAAATAATCGACGGAGCGGGAACGAAACCGAAAGACTTTCTTGTCAAATTAATCCTGGTTTTTGATAGTTGGCGCTTTTATGTTTCCGGCAGGAATCCTTCAGCTATTGATGCAACTCAGAACTGCATCAGGAATGGCAGCTAATTGACATTATGTTTCAGAACAAAGGTGGGGATTTGGTCTATTGTGCATCTTCTAGAATGTGAGGACGTAAGAGGCTACTTAGCCCGATGTAAGTAACACTGTCAAGCCGAGATTCAGACTGCACTATAGTCAGTAAGGTCCTTTCCCTGCCAGAATGCCCACCTGGAGCCCATACATAGGTTCAGTAATTTCACAAGGGACAGCTATGGAGCCCATGGACATGATTCATGGTTGGTGTAGCTGAGCCTTTTGTAGGCCTATCTAGTTGACCTTCTTTGCTAGATGACGATTATATTATTCTCCTGAGAAAGACGGTCCCTGTGAAACACGAGAACTGCCCAAGACGTTAAGAAATGATTCCACAGCCGCCTGTGATCCAAGATAGTAGATGTGTTACATTCATGAAGGGATATTTGCCGATTATTCTTCAATGGGTAGCTTACAGGTAGGAAATCAATCCACTATTGTCCTTTGTCACAACGAATGTTTTGATCGGCCATCGATGCAAACGACTGAACCTTACTTTTAGAATTCGTAACTAAGTACAAAAATGCATTTATTATTCGTCATCTATTGTAAAACAGAACTTTGACATACAGTATAATTTTGTGCGATTTTGAACAATCATTAATTTTTCAGACAATTTCATGATTATCTGAATCCATATAGACTACAACAAACTCCCTTAAGCATTTATTGTTTTTGGAGTCATCTATTCATTTTAATCCGCTGAAAATGACCCTGAGTTGGCAGATGATCTGACAACATAATTATGTTATAGTCTATTGCGCTAGTCATTCGTATGTGTGGCCATTTTATTGTAGTATGAATAATCCGTAAATTGTATGCAGAGATTTATGGTGCCCATGGTCTTAAGGCCTGTTGTCTCATCGGCTTGTCTGTTTCATTAATTAACATTGGGTCTGTTGCGAAACTATCAGACTTATACGTGCTTCAAATATGTGTTTGTACATTATACAACATCAATGACCCACAGCTAAAAACTTAAAAAGGCTAATATTTGACAAAACTACCTTTAGTGAATATGATAATGTAGAAATTGCAAATATGGGCTCCGATGGTCAGTTGATCTTGAAGCAAAATGATTACGAGTATGTCAACTATATATATAATAACCAGTTTCTCGGGAAGAGGAATTCGTTTTAGGAATATGGTTGAGGTTTATTAGCCAACAAATAAACCTTATTCCTATTCTACTGCTACTCCTACTTTAGCTCCTGCTTGCTTCAACCACACAAGTTTCGTTAACGTACACGTAACAGCAAAAGAAAATTCTACGATTTTTTACACGAATCTGCAATGAAGAAAGACAGATTTCAACTTCTGGCAGTAATCGTTTTCGTGTGTTTTATGCAGAAGGTTCCAGTAGGTTTTTTGTGTTTTATGCAGAGTGTGGCAGTAGGAGTTTTGGACCTATTGGACAAATTTCATCTCCGAATTTTCCGACGGCATACTACAATAACCTAGATTGTTACAGTTATATCTCAATCCCGCGTGGACAAAAAGTCATTATTACATTTCTGGCATTCGATACCCAGCCAGGCTTTGATTGGGTAATGGTACGTATAAAAGTTACTAATGAGAATATTTGATAGATGGAAAATGCTTCTGGCGTGCACAGCAAAGTATAGGTAGGTGTAAAGAGAGTATTAAAACAATATACAGCAGATTGTATTGTATTTAAACATTTATAAAGCGCCTCTAGTAGGGTGAACCGTTCAGAGGCGCTCCCAGTGCGCAAGGCCAAGAGAAAAGAAATAAGTCTTGAGGAAAGCAAAAGAAGATGAGGGGTTACTTATTAAAATTTGAGAGCGAGTAGAAGGAGACAGTGTATTCCAGAGAGAGGGACCAATTGAGGCAAAAGATCGGGTCTGAGCCATAGCTGTTCTAGTATGAGGAACTGAGAGATCCAGGTTCCCATCGAAAATGTCGCGAAGAAAATGTCGCGTTAAAAATGTCGCGGACAAAATGTCGCGGATATAAATGTCGTTGATATATAATGTCGCGGATACAAATGTCGCGGATAAAAATGTCGCGGTTAAAAATGTCGTTGATACATAGTGTCGCGGATAAAAATGTCGCGGATAAAAATGTCGCCGTTCACAATTTCGTCGCGTCTTGTTTACTATCTGCTCTATTGAGCCAGCAATGTCTTTGACCTCAAAATTAGCGAAGCGTGATACCTCGAAGTCGAAATCTTTTGATGTCAAACATATTTCGCGTCTTGTTTGTCTTGCCTTGAATCGAATTCAGCGATTCTTGAAACCTCGAAATCTAAATAATTTGATGTACCAGAATTTCGCATCTTGTTTAGCCTATGCTCATGTGAGCCAGCAATGTAAGAAACCTCCAAATCTTTTGATGTCCAATATAGGCCTATTCCGCATGTTGATTATGCTCGATTCAGCCAGCACTGTGTAAAACTTCAAAACCGTTTGATGTCCAACAATTTCGAATATTGTGTATGTGTCTGAGTTTGTATATAAGGCAACCAACAAAATCAGAAAGTTGTCAGTTTGTCATGCTGCGAATCCGGTGCAGTTGCAGAGTTTTGATTTAACAGTAGCCTAGATTTATTATCGCTCTCAGTAGAAATGGAATTTATTAAAACTCAGAAAGGACGCGAAATGCTTGTGCTGGACGGGTTTTCTTTTGTACGAGAGAGGAAAGGAGTCAACGGTAAGCTTATTTGGAAGTGTTCGCAATACAGCGATTCCAGATGCTTAGCGCGTTGTCATACGATCGACGGTGTTCTTGTGAAGAATATTGGACACCATAATCATGTTCCAGATGCAGCCAAAATAGCAGCTCGAAAGACTGTCGAAGACATAAAACTACGCGCGGCAACGACTCAGGAAGCCGGTCATCAGATCGTCGCAAGTACAGCAGCTGTAGTAACGGCGGCTGTTGCTGCTCAACTTCCTTCAGTCAACGGACTCAAGCAAACGATTCGTCGAGAACGTCGGGAAAAAGAAATACCTCTTCCAAATCCGGAAAATCTTCAAGATCTCATCATACCGGACGCATATAAGACCACTACTTCGGGCGAGAACTTCCTGTCATATGACAGTGGTCCTGGCCAGAATCGCTTTCTTATTTTCGCTACACAACGCAACCTGGATCGGATGGTGCAATGCGAAAATTGGTATGCTGATGGAACGTTTAAGTCTTCGCCGCCACTGTTTCAGCAGATCTACACAATTCATGCATTGAGGTACAGTGACGTAATACCCACTGTCTTCATTTTAATGTCTGATCGTAGTACTACTAGCTACGTCCGCGTTTTCACGGAACTTAAACGCTTACAGCCAGCTCTTGATCCAAAAACCGTCATGACAGATTTTGAACAGGCTGCAATACTTGCTTGGACCACCGTTTTCCCAAACGCAACTCAACGTGGTTGCTTTTTCCATCTCAGTCAGTGTCTATGGCGTCATCTGCAACAGACTCCAGGCCTGCAGCAACGCTACACAACTGACGCTGAGTTTGCATTAGCAATACGTCAATTGGCGGCATTGGCTTTTGTTCCTCCTAATGACGTCTCGAGTGCCTTCGATGACCTGATGGAAACTCATTTCTACCAGATACACAGCACAATCCTAAGACCTTTGGTAAATTATTTTGAAGACACGTGGATCGGGCGGCCAGGTCGACGAGGAAGAGGTCGCAACGCCCCTATGTTTTCACACGCGCTTTGGAACTGCTACGATGCCTCCCTTGATGATCTTCCCAAAACCAACAACTCAGTCGAGGGTTGGCATCGAGGATTTAGTCAACTTCTAGGTGCTCATCATCCCAGTATCTGGAAGTTCATTAAAGGAATCAAGAAAGAGGAAAGCATGAACGAAATGAAACTGGAGCAGTACGTCGCCGGCCAGCAACCTCCACCCGGCAAACGGGTCTATAAAGATACCGCCGAAAGAATCAAAACCATTGTGGCAGACTATGGACTTCGTCCAACTACCGATTATCTGCGGGGTATTGCTCACAACTTGAGATTGCAAATTTGAATATGAAAATTCTAGTACGAACATTATAGTACCAACATTCTATTTTTTAATACGAACATTGTAGTACGAACATTGTAGTACGAACATTCTAGTACGAACATTCTAGTAGGAACATTATAGTTTTTTAATACAAACATTCTATTCTCTATACGAACATTCTAGTAGGCTGTAGTACGAACCTTCTAGTAGGAACATTATAGTTTTTTAATACTTTAGTTTAGTATATCGTATATCGTTCTTAATAGTTTAGTCTTCGTATATCGTATATCGTTCTTAATAGTTTAGTATTAAACGGTCAAAGTTAAAAATTGTCTTCGAATTTCGTTCTTCATAGTTTTGTGTTATAGGCTACTGTCATACGGTTCCCAGTATGGTGAAAATGTCGCGGGGAAAATATCAACGACATTTTTATCCGCGACATTTTTAACGGCGACATTTTTATCCGCGACATTTTTATCCGCGACATTATATATCAACGACATTGTTATCCGCGACATTTTTTCTGCGACATTTTTACCGCGACATTTTCTTCGCGACATTTTCGATGGATACCAGAGATCCAATCTGTTTGAGGAGCGAAGTGGACGATGCGAAGAGACAGAAAGAGGCCGGTGAATTACATCAATTAAATATTTGGGGGCGAGACCCCGCTGTGTCTTTGACACCAGAATAAGGATTTTGAACTTAATACGTGCAGAGAGAGGAAGCCAGTGCAGTTTCTCAAACATGAAGGATGAAATGCGTGAGTAGCGTGGCAGACGGGCAATTAATCTCGCAGCTGCATTTAGGACTGACTGCAGAGGCATGAGACGGACCTTAGGAAGACCGATTAGAAGCGAATTGCAGTAGTCAATTCTGGAGCAAATGAAAGCATGGACCAGCGTTGTGAAAACAGAGGAAGAGACAGATCGTCGAACAGCCCTGAGACGCCTTAAGTGGAAGTAGGAAACACGTGTAAGGTTAGAGATGTGATCTTTGAAGGAGAGAGAGCTATCAAGCGTAACACCTAGATCACGTACACTTGATGAAAAGGAGTAGTGAGGGAAGATTTCCAAGAGGAGGGCGAAATCAATCTTAAGCAACTGTTGACGGGAGCCAAACCAAATGAACTGGGTTTTGGAGGCATTAAGACAGAGACGATTTGAGGACATCCAGGAATGGAGAGACTTAGATAGAGACTCAATACGCTCAACTAAGTGCAATTGAGATAAAGGAGACCCATGGACAAAAGCTTGCACATCATCAGCAAAGATATGACCAGTAGCTCCCGAGAGTGGGAAAAGAGAAGGAATGTCAGCCGTGTAGAGAATAAAGAGTAAAGGACCAAGTACAGAGCCTTGAGGAACGCCCAGCTTAATGTGAATCCATTTTGTTCTAGAGTCGCCCGATATAATCATTTGGGTTCGTTCAGACATATATGATCGAAACCAGCAAAGAGGAAGGCCCTGCAACCCATATGAAGTCTCAAGACGCTGAAGGAGAATACTATGATCTACCATATCAAAGGCTGCAGAAACATCAAAAAGAGCCAAGAGGCTAAGTTCAGCCCTGTCAACAGCAGAGTAGATTTCAGAGAGGAGAGAGAGGAGAGCAGTCTCAGTAGAATGATGAGCCCTAAAGCCTGATTGATTAGCAGGAAGGAGTCCAGATTGCTCAAGATAAGGGAGGAGCTGAAGAGAGACAAGACGTTCAAGAGTCTTGGATAGGAAAGATAAATTGGAGATGGGACGGTAATTATTGCAGAGATTAGTATCAAGATTAGGCTTTTTTAGCGAAGGAAAGACCAGAGCACGCTTCTGCGATGGAGGAATACACCCTTCGGAAAGCGATCTATTAAATAGATAAACAAGAAAGGGAGCAAGGTCATCTAAAATGTCACTAATAACAAAAGGGGGTAGCGGATCGAGTTCACATGATTTAAGATTAACAGACGTTAATACTAAACGAAGGTCGAACTCTGAGATAGGACGAAAACTATCGAAGACAGTGGATGTAGATGTGAAGGTCGGAGGAGATGATGTAAGAGAAGTTGCCGTTCTTGTTAATGACTTCTGGAAGTAAGTTTTATTTACCGGGTAAGTATATTTGATAATAAATATTTATTCTGTGATTGGTGGATATGTATACCACTCATCGTACTCTCTCAATTAGACCTACTTTATGAGGACAAAAACGCAGTAAGTCAAACTCTCGCTTCATTGCCGAAGCAATAGAGCATAATGTATAACGGGCGTGTAACGAACTAATAGGTTCTAGTCTGGGCACTGTTTCAACCTGTCAGCGATCTTTTCCCTTCTATGCATGGGCCGGTGTCTAAGGGACAAGGCTACATGATAAATAGACCGTCATTAACGTTTCTATTAATTAGTATCTTCTACTATGTTGCCGGTGTCTAAGGGACAAAGCTTGAGTCGATGGCGCACCAAAACCAAACCGTAAAGCAGGTAATAATAATAATAATAATAATATTTTTTCTTTAATTAAGCGCCTGCAAACGCACTGCGCTGTACAAGTACATGTTATGCGATAAATCTTAACTACTAACAGAACAGACAGCAGTGTATTTGACACGGCGCAAATTTGCAGCCTACAAAGCTGTCCGCCTACGGGACTCGATCTCTGTACCTCTCGCACTCTACGCCAGATCTTATCCAATGCGCTACCGGGCCCCCCAAGCCGTTAACTAAGCAAACATTTCTATAGTGAAAAGTACGTATTGACATTAGTGATATCGGTCTATTAGCAAACTTTCTTTACTATTCTGTGGCAGAGTCTCATAAACATACAAGCAATGGACGTTAAGTGATTTGCAAAAAATCAATTGGCCATAACAGACGATTTACATAGGTATATATATATATAATATATATATATATATATGTTTTACTTGAAACTCAGCAAAGACTCATTTTAATTTACACAGTCTTGGCTGTGCCTCGAAGATTTTGCTCTGTTTATGTAAATTTTAGATTTCGTGTGGATCAGGAAACGCATTTACATCGCCACAATATTCGGGTTCACAGATTCCTGCAGTTTTGACGATCTACTCATGCAATACTGTAAGCGTGTATTTTCACACAGATGGTTCCGTTACAAACACAGGTTTCAATCTTATGACAAGAGGTAAATGATTTTTAATATGAAAGTATACAAATTGTAATTGCATGTTTATTAATGAATGACTACGTATGAAATATAGGCCCTACATTGGTATATTAATGATAGTTACAAGTACCGGTGTTTATGCACAAGGCATCATCCGATGGCGCACCAAACACACTCGTCATCAGGTTCTTTTGGAAAGCCAGGTCTTAATTTAAGATCGAAATGGCATCAAACCCAATGCATCATCACATTTACCTCAACGTCTTCTGTTTGTGAAGATTTCCGACCCATATTGGACTCGGACCTTCGTACAGTTCTCACATCGGTTAATTTAAATTCTTGTGAACTAGATCCTCTTCCCCCTTTCATTCTTAGTGACATTTTAGACGATTTTGCTCCTTTTCTGCTTTATCTCTTTAATAGGTCTCTCTCTCTGAAGGTTGTGTCCCCGCCTCGTAAAAGCGGGCCATTGTTTTTCCCTCACTCAAGAAGCCTAATCTTTCCCTCACTCAAGAAGCCTAATCTTTCCCTCACTCAAGAAGCCTAATCTTGAAACAAACCTCTGCCAAAACTACCGTCCAATCACTACTCTATCATTTCTATCTGTCTCTCTTCAACTTCTTCCCTATCTGGAACAATCTGATCTTCTACCTCCCTTTCAGTCAGGTTTTAGGGCTCACCACTCCACTGAAACTGCCCTCCTTTCGTTGCTTTCTGAAATTTATTCAGCTGTTGATAGGTCCGAACTCACTTTTCTGGCGCTATGTGATGTCTCCTCAGCCTTTGACATGGTCGACCACACCATTCTTCTACAGCGCCTTGAGACCTCTTGCGGTCTCAAGGGCCCTCCTCTCCAGTGGTTCCGGTCATAGCTATCTGATCGCACTCAGATGGTTATCTCTGGTGAATCTAGAACTCTGTGGGTCCCTGTTAAACTGGGTGTTCCGCAGGGCTCTGTTCTGGGCCCTCTCCTCTTTATTTTATGCACGGCTGGTATCCCCTCTCTCCTCCCCATCCATGGGGCTTCAGGCCACCTCTTTGCTGACGCTGTCCAAGCTTATGTTCATGGGCCTCCTTCCTCTCAACTTCTTCTTGCTGAGCGCATCGAAGCTCTTTCTCATGATCTTCATACCTGGATGTCTTGCAATCGCCTCTCCCTTAACTCGTCCAAAACCCAATTTATCTGGTTTGGCACTCCTCAGCAACTTCAAAAACTCGACTTTGCCCTGCTGTCCCAAAGGTTTCCGCTTTTCACTTTCTCGTCTAGCGTTCGTGATCTAGGAGTGACCCTTGACAATTCTCTCACCTTTACTGAACATATTTCCAAACTCACTCGCACTTCATATTTTCACCTAAGGCGCCTTAGAGCTATCCGCCGATCTCTCTCATCTCCAATTTTCACTTCAATTGTCCATGCATTTGTCTGCTCTAGACATGACTACTGCAATTCCCTCCTCATTGGTCTTCCCAAAGTCCGTCTTGCTCCTCTTCAGTCCGTTCTCAATGCTGCTGCTAGATTAATTGCCCGTCTTCCTCGATTCTCTCATATCACCACTTTTATGGCTGCAGAACTCCACTGGCTCCCGCTTTCTGCCCGCATCCAATTTAAGGTCCTCATCCTGATCTCTAAGGCTCAACTTGGTTTCGCTTCAAAATATTTATGTGACTTAATTCATCGCCCTCACTCTGCTGCTTCTCTTCGTCCTCTTCGTTCATCTGACCGTTTGGACCTCCTCGTTCCCCGTGTCAGGACTTCTCTGGCTCAATCTAGGTCTTTTGCCTCCATTGGCCCTGCTCTTTGGAATGAGCTTCCTCCGTTCGTTCGTTCGTTCTTCTATTCTGTCAGGTAACGTCTCTTCCTCTTTTACCTTTCTTAAAACTTGCTTTTTCTCTCGGGGTCTCTCGCACTGGGAGCACTTCTGAATGGCCCTCCTGCTAGAAGCGCTTTATAAATATCCGAAAACAATACAATACAATACAATACAATACAATACATAGGCAGCCACGCAATTATCAGAAAGTTATTTTTTGTATGTAATGTAATTGTAGAAGCCAGATAATTGACTAGACACTGACGCTCCTAAAGACGCTAGGAGATAGAAATAGGATTGGATGTATTGACAATCTCAACATGAATAATCAATCAGTCAATCAATCATTTATATAGCGCCCCTTCAAGGAAGCTACTCAGAGGCGCTCCCAGCCCAACCCCGGCGATAGAGAACAGTCTTTAGAGCAGAGAAGAAAGCGGTGAATGAGTTACGAGGAAGACGCAGCTCAGGAGGAAGCCCATTCCAAATTGTGGGTCCAACCAAGGAGAAAGCGCGCTTCTGCATAGTAGCGGTGCGTGCAAAAGGGACAGAGAGATCACCACGGGTGGCAGAGCGACGAGAGCGGTGTCCAGATGGAACAGAGGCACGAGAACAGAGCTCACGGAGATAGAAGGGAGCACAGCCAAGCTGACATTTCCAGACAATGGAGGCTACCCGGTAGACAATGCGTTGCGAAAGTGGTAACCAGTGGAGGACATCTCGCATGTATTCAGAGACATGGCAAAATTTAGGAATGCGCCCAATCAAGCGCGCAGCGCTTGATTGGGCGCTGTTCAGCTGTTCAGCTGTTCAGCTGTTCAGCTGTTCAGAGATCCATCCACGCAATGAAGAGTTTTCCGTTGGTCAGTATAATAAGGTCAGGTTTGACTAAGACCACACCTTCCAGTGGACTGGTAATGTGAATCTATAGAGATCCGAGGTAGAGGTCCTACAGTTTGACGAACCAATCACGAGATCCTTTTACCAAAGAGGCCTGCATGTCAGACTTAGGACACGTAAGGCAGAGGTTAGTCCAGGGAGAGTCAGTCGAGAAGTTAGTCGGAATGATGCAGTGATCAAGAAGTTTAGACGGCATTCTGTATTAGACTGGCATGTATAATGCTAAGTAGACACCAGGCGTTCGCCTTGAGAAGTTAGAATAGTAGTTCTTGTAGTTGTTGCAATGTCGCAACCATCACGTCTTCCCTACCCTTAAAAAACCTAATCTTGACACACAAGTATGTTCTAACTATCGTCCTATTTCTAACCTTTCTTTTCTCTCTAAAACTCTTGAGAGACTTGTCTCACTTCAACTTCTGCCCTATCTTGAACAGTCTGGACTCCTCCCTTCTAGTCAATCAGGGTTTAGAGGTCACCATTCTACAGAAACTGCCCTCCTGTCCCTTCTCTCGGACATTTATACTGCCATTGACAGGTCTCATTTGACGCTTCTAGCACTCTTTGATGTTTCCTCGGCCTTCGACATGGTTGACCATGAAATCCTACTTCAGCGTCTTGAACTGTCTTGTGGTCTCAGTGGTCTCCCTCTTCTTTGGTTCAAATCTTACCTCTCTGACCGTTCTCAGAGGATTGTCCTTGGTGACTCCAGAACTGCCTCGGTTAGGGTTGAGTATGGTGTCCCACAGGGTTCTATCCTTGGCCCCATTCTGTACTTACTCTACACAGCTGACATTCCTTCTATATTTACTAAACACCTTACCTCTGGTCACCTCTATGCAGATGACGTTCAGATCTTTGTCCAAGGCTCATCCTCTCAGCAGATTTCCCTTGTTGGATCCATTGATTCCCTGTCACATGATCTCCGCTCTTGGATGTCATCAAATCGACTTAACCTTAACTCTTCTAAGACCCAACTGATCTGGTTTGGCACTAAACAGCAACTTTCTAAACTTGATATCCCACTTCTGTCGTCAATATACCCTGATTTTTCATTTTCATCCAGTGTTCGGGATTTGGGTGTCACCCTTGATAGTACTCTCTCGTTTTCTGAACACCTCTCCCACCTGACACGTTCCTGTTTCTATCACCTGAGGCGTTTGAGGGCTGTAAGAAGATCAGTTTCCCCTTCAGTGTTTACTACTATGGTCCATGCCTTCATTTGCTGCCGCATTGACTATTGCAATTCATTGTTTGCTGGGCTCCCTAAAGCTCGCCTTTCATCTCTACAGTCTGTTCTGAACGCGGCTGCCAGGCTCATTGCCCGTTTTCCTCGCTTCTCTCACATATCTACCTTTATGACTGATGTACTTCACTGGCTTCCTGTTGCTTCCCGCATCCAATACAAGGTCCTTCTCCTGGTCTCTAGGACTCAACTGGGTAAAGCTCCTAAATACCTCTGTGACCTAATGCGTACACCTCTATCTGCTGTCTCTTCCCGCCCTCTTCGGTCTGCTGACCGTCTTGATCTACTTGTCCCTCGCGCAAGGACTTCGATGGCTCAGCATCGTGCTTTTGCTATCCTTGGCCCTTCCTTATGGAATGACCTGCCCCCCTCTCTCCGTAGCAAGATATTGCTTGGGATATCGCCCTCTTCTCTCCGCTGCCTAAAGACCTTTCTTTTCCCTCGGGGCTGACACGCTGGGAGCGCCTCTGAATAGTCTATGCTGTGAGAGGCGCTTTATAAATAATCATAATTATAAGATAAGATAAGATCTCATCATCGTCAGCGTAACTGAACAATCGTCAGCAATGAACTGTGTATTCTTCAAGAGACATTCGCAGCAGAGAATGACAATAAAGATATTCTATAGACGGAATCCAAGTCCGATAGTTGCTGAAGACTGCGAAACCAAAGCTGTTATACAATGCACGTTTTTGTATATATGTGTGCATGTTTGTGTGTATATATATATATGTATCTTCTTGATATTAGCCTCATTATGGCCAAGTTTGCTGCGTCCTCGGTTGATACCTGAAGTATTAGATTTAGACACGATAGAAGTTGGTATTGTACAAATGATTAAAAATAATGTATTTATGTATATGTGTATGTTTGTATAGGCTACATGTATTCATGTATACAAGAAAAAATTTACGCCTGGGTATTTCTGTAGCGCCATTTTGGTGCCTCACGCTAACGGATCTTGCTAGGCAAACTGTATGTAGAGTTCTAGAAGACGTCTGCTTGATGTAACGAATAATGTCTGTGGAATTGGTAAATGAGAAAGCAGATGACATCTCATCAATATTAGGAAATATCACATAAGAAATATCATGGGGATGTGCCAACTTAAAACAAGAAACTCGTCGCCTCGAACGAAAGTACAAACGCCCTCCAAATGACGCATCATCCTCTTGAAAGTACAAGCTCGAAAGCAAAAGAATCTCTTTCAACATAAACGTTCAACTTTTCTACGACAGAAAATTGAAGAAGCAGAGAATGATGGTAAAGCCCTCTGGAAATCGCTGAATTCCATCCTATCCCCGCCACTCACCACTGAATGCCCACTCACGCCTGATGAGCTTCTTGATCACTTTGCAACTAAAACCGAAGCTATTAGCCAATCAACTAAAGACGCCCCAAACCTGACCTGATATCTAACCACTCAAACTTTCCTGGTCTTATTGCCTTTGATGAGATCACCTAGCCCGAAGTTTATAAGCTACTCAGTGACTCCTCAGCCAAGCATTGCGGACTGGACTCCTCCCCTGTCTGGATAATTAATTAAATCCCTTCGACATATTTTTGCCACCATCCTAATCCTACTTATAAACTGCTCTCTTTCCACTGCAACCTTACCGACGCCTCACAAGCGTGCCAATATCCGTACTCGCATAAAAAACAGGCCTTGACCTTACCGATCCTTCTAACTACCGCCCAATATCTAATCTTTCCTTCATCTCTAAACTTGTTGAACGCGCTGTCCACCGTCAGCTTTCACACTACATTGAATCCAACTCACTACTACCCCCTGTTCAATCTGGTTTCCGTCGCCTCCATTCCACTGAAACTGCTGTCCTTAAAGTTTGCAATGACATAATCATAACCCTTGATTCTGGCCTCATCACTGCCCTTTTGCTACCGGTACTGGAATTTAGTTCTGCTTTTGATTGTGTTGATCACACTCTTCTCTTACCAGTACTTGAATTACAATTTGGTGTTATGGCCTCTGCTCTTCTCTGGATTGCTAATTTCTTGGCAAGCCGAACACACTTAGTACGCCTTGGTACAAAGACTTCAAAGTGCTTTAATATTCTTTCGGTGTCCCTCAAGGTTCAATTCTTGGTCCCCTCTTGTTTATTCTTTACACCTCAAATATTATTCACATTGCTCTTAAACGCGGCATCCTCATACACCTTTACGCTGATGATACACAGCTATACATTAAACTTGCCACCAAGAACATTGACAACGCAAAGTCCCGCTTAATCACCTGCTTCACTGAAATTCAAGCCTGGTGTGCATCGATGCGCCTCAAATTAAATGCTTCTAAGACAGAGCTTATCTGGTTCACCCGCCATCCGAGGACTAGCTCAGACATACACCACTCTGTACTTAACCTTGGTCCAGACTGTTCTATTAAATCTGCTGAAGTTGTCCGGGACCTTGGAATCCTCCTAGATAGTACACTTTCAATGAAAAACCAAATCTTCTCCATAACCAAATCCTGTTTCTCCATCTTAAACGCATACGGCTAGTTAGGAAGCCTAAGCGAAAAATGTCTTCGCACCCTTGTCCAGGCTCTAGTCATTTCCAGACTTGACCATTGTAATTCAGTCCTCTATGGCCTTCCTGCATCTACTCTTCAACCACTCACCACTGTTCTCCATTACGCTGCACAGCTTGTCAAAAATCTCACTCTTCGGGACTACGTCACCCCGACCCTTCGTGAACTGCACTGGCTTCCTATACAAGATCGCATTAACTTTAAAATCTGTCTCCTGATGTATCCAGTCTACACAAACTCATCTCCTCTATACGTCTCTTCACTTGTTACTCCATGTTGTTCACTTCAAGCCAGACGAGGACTGCAATCGTCATCTCAAGGTGACTTCGTCATCATTCGAACACTCAGAAAATTTGGAAATCGAGCGTTTGCAATAGCCGGACCGACTGAATGGAACAAAATCCCGGATTTTATTCGCAAATCCCCGTCACCTTCGATTTTCAGATCTAACCTTAAAACTTATAATTATGTTAAAGATATACTATGAATAGTGTATTTTCTGTCACGCGCTTTCGTGCAAGATGTCATTTTGTTTAGGCGCGTTATAAATGCCAGATTATTATTATTATTATTATAATTATTATTATTATTTTTATTATTATTATTATTATTATTATTATTATTATTATTATTATTATTATTATTATTATTATTATTATTATTATTATTATTATTATTATTATTATTATTATTATTATTATTATTATTATTATAAAATGTTCATAAGCTAAAGAAATTAAAATTCAGCTCGCAATTAGCCAAACTCTACAACGGGGTGGTATTCTATAGGCCTACTCCCATACAGTATCGGAATGAAGGAAATCGGGTTGTTTCTTGATGAAGTATTGGAGATCTCTTAGGACTGAACTTGCATATTTCGATGGCCCATAAACTCTTTTATTGGATTTCAAACTATAGTTTAAATTAGAGTCAACTTAAATCGAATATGAGCATAGTATTTGAGAACGCATTTAGATTCGAATTCAAACAAATGATTAAAGAATGACTGGTAAGTTTCATCCGGTTCAAATTCTTTTATGACAGTACTGTATCTCTCTGGTGGCGAACTCTGGTGAGCTTGGCCATTACACAATGTGACATCAAACTGTTCTGTCCTGGGCCTTCATACATGTTAAATGAAGGCCGAAGTTTAGCCCTGCGAGATCTTTTCCCACTACTCTGGCCCCAAGTAGTCAGGAATCGACCACGTGATCTTCCCCATTCTCTCGGGGGCTTGTAGCGGCCCACAAAATTCTCCTCGTCTTCTACACGGACAGCCTTTATTACCGAAGAAGCGCAGCCTGCGTACTTGGTCAGTGGTCGAGGTTGGTGCCATCACTGTTCTCCTTCTGATCACGAGAATTTTCACATTATCTGAATATGGATGGAATCTGGAGGACACTTCTAAGGCACCACTTGTCAAAAGTGGGGTGTCAAATTTCTTGTTTGGGGCCATCGTGGTGGATCACGTTTTGAAACTGTTGAGGAGAACTGGGGTCACAAAGAGTCTATAGTTTCAGCTTAGTATTCAGCTCAGTTGTAGAACCCCGGTTTTTTTTTCGGAAAGACCAAGCAGGATTTGCAGAGAGCAATTCAGCGCTTGATTTTCTGTTCGCTGGGCTCACTGAGGACTGCTTGGTTGCCAACTGCCAAGGCAAGTAAAGACTTCCACAACTTCCAACTCACTGCATGCAGCCGTTCAATATGGTTGACTAATGTCCTGTTTCAAATTGACTCCAAACCAAAAGGTTTGGCATCTCTGATCATAACCCGCAGCGACAGAAGTAAAACATCAGCCATTTCCGCCAGCAGCAAACCATTGTTGGCAAATCTAGGCCTGTAAAGACCTCCTACTATAACACATTGGACTTTAGGCTCCATAATTTCAATCATTTGTGCCGCAAACAGATCAGGAGCCATTGGATCGCCCTGTCAACTTCACTTTGAACGGTGAACCATTCAGATGTTCCCTACTATTCGTACACAACCCATGATGTCAGTATTTAAGGCACGAACGGTTCCGACAGTTTTGGCTGGGAAAGAAAAGAAAGCGCCAGAATGATGCCAGTCTAATAATCATATTCGTTATCGTAAAGTCCGAATTTCTAAAGCGATAATTTAAAGTAAAGTTCAGGGCACCAGATTACTCACGAGCGCTGGGCGTATCAGAGTGGTTGTCCAGAGATCGATGTCCAGTGGAGGTCCGAGTCAGTTTCCAGAGAGGACAGAGAGAGGAGAGAGAGTAATTGATAAGGCGGGCTTTGTTGAGAACAAGAAAGCAAAGCATAGAAGGCGGAGGATCGAATGGATTATGGTAGGAATTCTTGAAGAGGTGAGACTTCCATTTGGAGTGCAAACCTGTGGGCGTGATAAGTAGAGGAGCCTGAGGCAGATGACGGTGGGTTAGTGGCGGTATTGGTGGAGGAACTCAGAATATGCGGCATCAGGAGGATGCTCGGTCTAGAGTTGAGGTTTAGTGTGGGACGTGGATCGGTTGAGGAACTTAATGCGACCGATGAGATTGAGATATAAGGATGGACGGGTAGACCGGGTGACTGGTTGATGAAGAGTTCTGTGGCTAGGAGTATTGTAGGAGTTGTATGTTAGTGATGGAACTTTGAAGTAGATGTGCTCGTGGATTTTCAACCACTGGAGTGATTTAAAAGCGCGAGGGATATCGTGAAGCTTGGGTGCCCGGGCGATACAATTTTGGCCGAATTGTCCCGCGCCAAATTGTCCTGCGCCTAATTGTCACACGCCGGATTGTGCGGTCACAGCCTCACAGGTGGTGCTGGTGGATTCAGTTTAAAGTCAAGTAGGGTCGAATGCGGCGGAAGTCACGATTTTGCACGAAGCAAGTGCGCGAGAGGTTGGAGATGTGATTAGAGAAGGAGAGCTGTGGATTAAAGATCAAAGATAATGTCAAGATCGCGCACAGGCGAGTCGGAGGTGAAAGCGAGAGATGAAGAGTTGGTGGTTAGGTGTGTTAACTGCTAGTGAGTTAGTGAGTTCAAAGTGGCCTTAAGGTCCAAATAAGCGACGTGTCTGAATAAGAAGATTTAAGATAAAAATCTTGTATGCTGTGGACTTGCCTGGAGTGAAACCGCTTTGCTCAGGTCTCTAATGCTGCATGAGGAGGATCCTTCACACGACCTAATACGATACACGCGAAGACCTTCCCTGGAACACAAAGAAGTTTCTTTCCAGGGTAGTTTTTTTCTCCTGCTGCCAAAGTTGAACGGCCTCTTATCCAGTTCTCTCGAATTATTTCCGTTTGATCTTTATCACCTAAGTGAGCCAGTTGAGCCCACACTCACACTAGTCTTTTGTGCAGTTCTGGTGTGATTCTAGAGGTACTCGATGACTTACCATTTCTCCAGAGCCCGGACAACAAAAGGCATCCCAGGTTAATTTGTAGGTCGTCAGTCTCGACTCTGGATTCACTCTGATATTCATCATGGGTGGTTGGCGGGTGCTTGAGTAATGGTACGTGATGCTCATTCCAACTTGCCAGTTTCACCTGTTTTGAGATTAAGCATGACCATGCAAAGCCGAGCTCGGGCTACTGATCTTGAGGCAGGCCTCACAGAGTTTCCTGAAGTTACTAAAAGTATCCACTGAACATTCTCGGGCTAGCTATACTTTCTCATCAGCCCACTGCTTCTCGTCTGCATGCCATGCACTTCTTTCTTATTGTGGCATAGTCCGCATGGGCTCCTGCCATCCTTGCTTCTCTTTTCCCTTAACTTAATATCACCAGTCTATTATTGACAGGTTTAAGTAACCTATTATTGGACTGCACCGGCTGCTTCTTGCATAGCATACCTAACTATGTCTCAGTTAACAGGACTTGTGGCATAAAATCATTCAAGTCGAACCAGCCTGTAAGCTATCAACTGCTAGCGACTTCCTTCACGTTGACGTTTTGCTTATTGTTTTATTTGCGCTCTACGAGTTTCGATTTATGACGAAGATATCAGCAGCAGAACAGGAGCAACACTTGCTTACAAGGTACGAGTCATAGTGCAACAGACTAACGGTCTAACAATCAGTCGATGTCAGGTCATTAGTTCTTTACCTATAACCTGCCCCTATGAAGTTGCTGCTGGAGTGACGATTTAAATATGGGTTTGTTAATTAAAGCGTTGAATAGGTCAAGTGAGTAGAGCCGTCGACGTTTTCAATTTCTCTTGTATGTCCTTCGATACAAAGTTCCAGAAAGTTGCCAAGTGCAGTCGGCTCCGAGAAGACAGTGTCTCGCATTCACAGCGATCAGCTGAGAATCGTCGAATTTTACACCAGCCAAGTCTTTTCAAAACACTTCAGGTGTCTTTCTAGAATAGTTCAAAAAAAATTGTCCGTCGCTGCTGTCCATCACGCTATCTAACGATCGGGACCGTAACAGCTTGACAGAACAACCAATTTCTAAGACCAAGCTATCTTCACAGCAATCGTTACTTCTAAAATTTACGTCAACTCAACTCGTTACCGACTGTGCTCTGACAATCTCGTTCTTCTGCCTTCTGATCTCATCCTTATCATTTCGTAGTCAGTCGCTGTGCACGCTTTGCTTTCCATCTGCAACGGCGTACATGTATCTTGCCGTCAGGCTTGAGAAGTCTGGTTGACCAGTTAATTAGGTAATGGGAACTAACTATGCCGGAAATAGCTAAAACAAGTAAGGAGAAAGATATTGAGATTTGAAAAGGAAATTTAATCAGAAAAGCCGCAATTCTACCTTCAGTTAATGTTTACGAAATCATGAGAGAGTGAAACAATTACTAGCAAAGACAGTACCCGAAATATAACCTTGAATCGCACCAGACACTCCCAAACATCATCTTATCACTCCCATCCTCAAATCACTCCATTGGTTAAAAATCCCAGAGCGAATCCATTACAAAGTCCTATCACTAACCTACAACTACCTACAATATTCCCAGCTCAAGTACCTTCGTGATCTCTTCACCATTCAGACAACCCGCTCCACCCGATCATCGTCCTATCTCAGTCTTTCTCGACCCCCAGTCACTACTCACCTCAAATTCTCCAACCGAGCCATATCCATCACAGCACCACGCCTCTGGAATGATCTCCCTCTGAATTTCGCAGTTTCTTAGTGCCTCCATTATCATTGCAACCTGTCCTTCATCCTCATCCTGATGTTCCTCTATCACCCCCGAGCTTTCCACTCAAAACTGAAGTCTCACCTTTTCAAATACTCCTATCCTGACTCATCTGATCCTCCGCCTTCCAATTATTCTCGCGGTAAACGACACCCGCCTTGACAGCTGCTCTGCCTCTCCTGATCCGGTGCCCTGGAAACGGACCTGGGCCTCTTTTGGACTACTCTCTGGAAACCCCCTTTGATTTGGTTTGGCCTCCTGGAAATCGGACTTGGACCTCTTTTGGACCATTCTCTGGAAACACCCTCTGATTTGGTTTGGCCTTCTGGAAACCGGACTCGGATCTCTTTTGAACTACTCCCTGGAAACCTCCTCTGATCTGACGTAGCGCTCGTGAATAGGCTGGTGCCCTGCGCTTGTCCTTCGAGTGGCGTTTTAGAAGTTTGGAGATTACGAATATGATTACGATTACGATTACGTCCAAAGTGTAGATCCCAAGAACGCATTTCTGCCCGGGGCTCTACCTAAAGCAGGGGTGTCAAACCTTTTTCAGTGGCGGGCCAGTGGCATTACTTTCCAGCAAGTGGCGGGCCAAGGTGTCGAAGGCTCCTGAGCAAAATGTGGTAGGGATCGAGGCTCGGTGAGATAATTTTGAAAACTAAATCTTAAATGGTGCATCTTTTAACATAGAAACAGTCAAATGATGTAGGGCTTTGTAGGCCTATAAATTTTTAATTTTGATCATTATCAGTCAAGAACATCACATAAAACTCATCAAGTCTAAGGTCAATGTATTCTTGTTGGCCTATTGTTCATAAATAACTCAAAATTATCTTATTCTGATATTTAAAAATTAGAATAATCCCCTGTCTAACGCATAGTAAGCTCGCAACAAAAATTAAGGAGTTAAGTTTGAATGAAAAGTGTACATCAAGGAAACATTTACTCAATTTTACTGATTAGTAACAGTGGCGCTGGAAACTTGACACTGTTTTCTTTTGACCAGATGTCAGGCTGCATATCTACAGCTAACGCTACTCTGAGATTTGCATGTAGATTTGAGTCAGTCAGACGTGATCTATGTCTTGTCTTAACAAGAGTCATCTTTGAATATGCTTGCTCGCATAAGTACGAGCTGGCAAACAAACACAGTGTCCGACGTCATTAGCAAAAAACTCTATGTATTTGGTATTGACTGTGAAAAATTAAAGAAATCGAACACTTATTCTCAATTTTTTTAGTCTTTAGGCATACAGCCGCGGGCCAGAAAAAAATCATCGGCGGGCCAGAAATGGCCCGCGGGCCTGCTCTTTGACATCACTGACCTAAAGCATTTTCCTGCGTGTGTATTGTCCAAAAACCAGTTGGCCGAACGCTTAAAAATGGGGCGAAGAACCTGTCGAAGAGACTGATCTCTTCACTGGAAACCGCTACACAACTCACTTCCTGCTATGTTGAAACCGTGCGACAAGGCGATATAACCGGGGGAAAACCACAGCCGCTCATCCCTGTGGAAATCCATACAGGTCAATACTATTCCATTCACGCAGCGTCTGCTACGTAAATATAATAGTATTGACTGCTTATGTAAAGCGTCGATGCTCATTTATCTGGCGCCTACGTAAACTACCTGCTCGGGCACCGTAACATATCTAGCCTCTGTTGCAGTGTTTAATCTAGACGTCTTTTGGGGGGAAAATTTCCCCCCCCAGGATTGAAGTTTCCCCCCCCCAGAACTCAGCAATTTTGTAAGGTATCGACCTTTTTGGGGGGAAATTCCCCCCGAGAAACCTTGTTTCCCCCCAGAACAGGGGGACTAGATTACACACTGCCTCTGTTGCAACAAGTTGCGGTCCAATGAAACAACACAATCCTTTCTTCCTCTACATGTACCTGCACGCATCACTTCATAATAGCATTATGAACTACCTTCTAATTTTAAATGATTGCACTTGTAGTAGAAACTCAAGACTTCTTCGTGCGATTAAACAACTCCTTTGGTAACAATCCAAAGGAAGGACGATTGGAGATATACTATTCAGGAAGATGGGGAACAGTGTGTGATGACGGGTTTACAAATGCTAGCGCAAGAGTGGCATGTGCCAGTCTGCTATATGGGTAAGCTTTCTGGGTTGTAAAAATTGCGGCCATTTGAATATGGCACAGCACGTCCTACAGTCATATTCATCAACATCATCGTAGACATAATTTACCTACAATTTGCCAAGGTATTTGACAAAGTACCTCATGTAAGGCTGGCCAAAAAGTTGCAAGCAAGTGGGATAGAGGGCAGGTACTAACTTGGATTCAAAGCTGGCTATCAGGTAGAAGACAAAAGGTGGGTATAGGTGATAAACATTCTAGATGGACGACAGTGCTAAGTGGAGTACCACATTGATCAGTGCTTGGGCCACTGCTGTTCGTACTTTTTATTAATGACATAGACCATAGTTCGAGAATTCGTGACTTTCGGTTTCAAAATTCGTAAAAATTCGCGAATTTATGGTCTATTTTAACATTCGTGAAAATTCGTAAACATTCGTTGGGCCATTGTTGAGCCTTTTTTTACATTGACAGTGGATTTTGCAAAAACAGCGTAAGCAACAACACTAATGTGATGACGTCATGATTGTTGTGTTAAGCTTCTGCTTTTAATGTAAAATTAAATATAAAAGTTTCTTACGTAACGAGTTAATTTAGTTAAAATCTAATTTTTTAAAGATGAAAGAACATGGACCGGAGTGGAAGCATGTAGTAATTTTGGAGGAGAAATAAAGGGTAATCCAAAAATACAGTGTTTTTGTGACAAGGAATTTGTTGGTTGTTCTGCCGGAATTCAGGAACATTTGCATGGCGAAAATACAGAAACCAGAGTCAAGTGGGAGCAGTGGTCTGTTCCTGACTCAGAATCAGAGGACGATGAAGTAGAAAACACATATCGGTGAACGTTGCCAACTTTTTTAACCATGTTGGGTTGCAAGCTGTGTTAGAGGTTGACTGGTGACACTGGAGCTGCATGGGGCACCGGTGTGTTTCGTTCTGCTGACTGATACTCACAGTCACACACCACAACTCTGATAGAAATCGAAGTTCAAGACTCCAAGTAGAACAGTAACTGAATATCAGTACTATTGTGTTGCTAGTTAGCTATCTTTTACGGCTGATTGATTGCCTATGACATTGACATTTATTTGTTTAAAAAGTTCAAAAGTAAACACGAACAAATAAACTTCGTTGCCATGGCAAAGAATTCTATTATTTTACGAATTGATACGAATTTTAAAGCTGCAGTTTTAAAATTTGTTAAAATTCGTTAATTTTTAAAATTCTTAAAATTCGTAAAATGCGAATTCTGAAACTGTGACATAGACGATGGGATTTTATCTAAAATTTCTACAAAAACTATGTAGAGCAGTGGATGACGAAGAAGGAGCGGAGATACTGCGGGAAGATCTAAGAAGAATGTTCAAGTGGTCGCAGGTCTGGCAAATGCTCTTTAATTTGGAAAAGTGCTCACTGATGCATATGGGGAAAAGAAACAACGAGTTTTCATATGAAATGGGAGGTAAGGTATTGAAAGTGAGTGAGGAAGAAAGGAACTTGGGAGAGATTATGCACAAGGCAATGTGCTGAAGCCTCAAAAAGGCTAACTCAACCTTAGGTATGATAAGGAGGACAATAGTCACCAGAGACAAGGATACAATACTGAGGTTGTAAAAATCTCTAGTTAGGCCACAGTTGGAATACTGTATCCAGGTATGGAATCCATACCTGAAACAGGACATGGAAAAGCTGGAGAAAGTGCAACGAAGAGCTACAAAAATAATCTGGGGCTACAAGCATTTGAGCTACGAAGAAAGGTTGAAGAGATGTGGACTTACAACATTGGAGAGAAGGAGGAGTAGAGGAGATCTGTTCGAAGCTTTTAAGATTATCACTGGAAAGGAAGTATTACAGTGGGAAAGGTTCTTTGAATTGGCACCAAATAAAGCAACTCGGGGACACAGGTATAAATTATTTAAGAAGCCGAAGGGAACATTAGGACAGAAATTCCTCAGTGCAAGAGTTGTAGACTTGTGGAATGGTTTTGGAGGCTAGTACTGTCTCAGCGGACACTATCACAACTTTTAAGAAGTAGCTAGGAAAATTGGGCTATTAAGCGTTCGAGGTTAATTTGCAGTGGTTCTAACACAGACTACATGTCTTCTGAACCACTTAAAACCCTTGTTATGTTATGTTATGTTATGTTATGTTATGTTATGTTATCAGTTCCTGACGCCAGCCGTTTGGCGGCGATGGGTAAAAAGAAATTATCTCCATTGCCCTCGGTTATTTGTGAAGTCTATTACCCCTCTTAGTGTTAGTCCAAGTGATGCTGTAGGCTATGCTAATTATCTATCCAACGTAGTCTTCGTCTGCCTTGATTTCTTTTTCAATCGAGTCCTACTGTAGTGCACTGTGTGGGATTCGGTCAACTGGTATTCTCTCTACATGTCCAAACCATCGGAGTCTAGCAGAGTTGTTTGAGTACCTAATAAGTGTCTTATGTCATCGTTTCTTATTTTCTGCAGCTTTGAAATCCCTGCGGTCTTCCACAGCCAGTTCATTTCTGCTGTAAGAATTCTGTCATCTTGTTTTCGCATTGTCCAACATTCCGATCCACATAGGAAAATCGATTGTATCATTGTCTCGCATTTTCCTGTCTTGGTTTTCTTGGTTTTCTACTTGTCCATATCCTGTTCATTATTCCAAATGTCTGTGATGCAAATCCAATTCTTCTTTTTATATCTTTTTCGTTGCTTCCATTTGCGTTTATTGGTCCTCCTATAGAGACGAACTGTTGTACTTGATCAACAGCTTCTCCTTGGATTGCAATAGTTTTTGGTGACTCTTTGGCCTTTTCAATCATCATTGTTTTGGTTTTCTCTGTGTTAATCATTAGGCCAAATCTTCTACTGGTTTCGTCAATCTGTGTCGTAATATCCTGTAGTTCTGGCCCGCTTCTAGTGAGTAGTCCAACGTCGTCAGCAAATCGGAAATTATTCACAAACCCTGTCTCGGTGTTGTTAAGGCTGAGTGACATTATTGCTTCTAACACTAGGTTAAATAGGTATGGGGATAAGATACATCATTGTCGTACTCTAGTTTCGTGTGAAAGTGTTCTGTGATCTCTTTAACTACTTTTGTGGCACTTTATGATCTTTTGTACAAGTGTGATCAATTGCTCTGGTATTCCTGCGTTTTGCATCGCTGTCCACAATCCATCATGCCATATACTATAGAATGCTTGTTTGAAGTCTATGAAGTTGATGAAGACTTTCTGGGTATGTTCTAGGCCTATGCTTTCTCAATGTGTCTCATTCATAAGGAGAAAAGGAAGATGAGACAAAGATGGAATAAGACGAACCTAAAGGGATAGAGCAAGGAACTGGGAGAGTACCGGTATAAGAAAATCTGATAGAGTTTGATGGCACATCCACCACAGAGGAGAGATGGAAAAGACTGAAAGACAACATCATAGAAAGTGCTAACGATATTGTGGAGTAGGAGAGAATGATGATAACAGCTCGAAACCCGTTAATACAAAAAGAGATGTTAGAGGAGATGGAGGAACGGAGAAAGTGGAAACACCAAAGTACAGATAAAGCAAGGCAGGAATACAGAATACTAAACAACAAACTGCGAAGAACAACAGAAGAGGCTAGAGAAAAATGGTGGGATGAACAATGCAAAGATCTAGAACAAAGAGGATGACACGACTTGATGTATGAAAGAGTGAAACAGATATGAAGGCATCAGGGAAAGGAGGAGAAATAGAAGTTAAAGATTAACAGGGCAGGATCCTGAATGAAATTAGTGAAGTCAAAAGCCGTTGGAAAGAATATGTCGAGGAATTGTACATGAGCGAAAACAGAAATGGAGGATTAGATGATAGTCAAGACATGGATGAAGAAGAAATACGAGAAGGCTCAGAGGACATGGGGTCAGATGTGCTGGGAGAGGAAGTGAGAGCGGCCATAAAGGAACTGAAAAGTAACAAAGCCGAATGTATACGCAACAAAACAGCAGAGATGCTGAAAAACTTGGGGAAGAATCCATGAAAGGACTGATAAGACTACGCGAAGAAATATATATATATATGCAACAGGAGTATGACCACAGGACTTCCTGCAATCCATCATAATAACAATCTAAACGAAACCAAATGCAACGGTTTGCGAAGACCACACACCGTCAGCCTTCTCCCTCATGCGTCAATGATCATGATAAGAATACTAACAAAGAGAGTGCAAGCAAAGACGGAGGCGGTCAATGGGATAGGAGAGGACCAATTCGGATTTTGAAGGGGCATGGGAACAAGAGGTGTAGTCGGAATACTAAGAGTAGTAACAGAGAGGAGCTGCCAAAATGGACAAGATGTGTATATATGTTTTGTGAGCTACGAAAAAGCTTACTGTAGAGTCGACTGGAGAAGGCTAATACAGGCAGGGATAAGGATGGGAGTAGACGAGACTGATAGAAAACCTCTATAGGCCTATGGGACAAAAGGTGCAAATAAGAATGGATGGGAAATATTCGGAACCAGGGAAACTGAGCAGAGGAGTGAGGTTAGAATGCCCGTTTCAACGTTACTCTGAATATTTATATAGTAAGAGCTTATTAGAGAAGCACTGGAAGACATGGAGGAGGAGATCGAGGTCCGAGGCAGACTGATTAGAGCTCTCAGATTCGCAGATGACCAGGCGCGATTTTGGCGGGAAGACAGAGAGGCCTACAGATAATGATGGACCAACTAAACGCCATATCAATTGAATACTGATTTAAAATAAAGATAAAAATACGTAGGTAATGAGGATAAGTAAAGGAGAAGAAATCATAGTACAGAATAAAAAAGGTGGAGAGGATTTAGAGCAAGTTAAAGAATTGTAATGTAATGTAATGTAAATCTCCGAAATTTCTCAGCGCCACACAAAAGCCACGTCAGGGAGACCAGCTTATTCGCCGGAGCTATATCAAATCAAGTCCCCAATAGCCATGTCCGCCTTATCCGTTCCGGTGTCAAGTCAGAGTCCGGGGAGGTCAAACCGAGGAGACAGCAGGGTACTACGGTGGTAATCGGTGATGATGGCGGTTGTGTGGTGGGGCAGGAATGGAATCAGGATAGGATAGCTTGAAGAGTTCGGTTTTCAGTCGTGAGTGGAAAGCAGCGGAGGACAGTGCAAGCGGAGGAGCGGTGATGTCAAAAGGCGATATGGGAGGATGAGCAAACTGGCGGAGATCTTTTGGGAGATTGTTCCAAAGAGCCGGTGCAGCATAGACTAAGGAGCGGTTGCAGAATTTCAGAGATGAGGAGACTGAAGGCCGAGATAGAGAAAGATATGATGATGAGCGAGTAGACCCGGGCGGTTGGATGGTAAATAGCTGGCGAATGTAAGAAGGTTGAGAGGTTTGAATTGTGCTACCTAGAGAGCATAATCACGACAGATGCCAAATGCCATAAGGAAATTAAAAGAAGAATACATGTAGCATTGGGCAAAGGGGCATTCACAAAACGGAAAGGAAGTGAGAGGAACAATGAACAGAAATCGGAAGAAAGGAGTGGTAAATACACTGCTGTGGAGAGTGGTGCTGTATGGATCAGAGACATGGACCATGAGGAAAGAGGACATCAAGAAACTGGAGGCGTTCGAGATGTGGATTTGAAGAAGAATGGAGAAGGTCAACTGGACAGAACATAAAGCAAATGACGAAGTGATGGACAGGATTGGAGAAGAAAGATCCTTGGTACACACATTAAGAAAGAGGTTGAGGAAATGGATCGGGCACACGCTGAGAGGGGACTCTCTCCTAAGAAATGTCATCGAGGGAAGAATGGAGGGAGAACGACAAAAGAAAGACTAAGATAAAGACAAATGATGATGGATTGGATGATGGAGGAAGGTTACAGAATACGTGTTTCCGCTTTTCATTTCCTCGTCTAGCGTTCGGGATCTAGGAGTGACCCTTGACAATTCTCTGTCCTTTACTGAACATATTTCCAAACTCATCCGCACTTCCTACTTTCACCTAAGGCGCCTTAGGGCTATCCGTCGCTCTGCCTCATCTCCAATTTTCACTTCGATTGTCCATGCATTTGTCTACTCTAGACTTGATTACTGCAATTCCCTTCTCATTGGTCTTCCCAAGGTCCGTCTTGGTCCTCTTCAGTCCGTTCTCAATGCTGCTGCTAGAATAATTGCCCGTCTTCCCCGATTCTATCATATTACCACCTTTATGGCAGAAGAACTCCACTGGCTCCCTCTTTCTGCCTGCATCCAATTCAAGATCCTCATCCTTGTCTCTAAGGTTGACACTTGACACTTGACACTTGTTTATTTGGTAACCAAACTTTTACAGTTAAAGCAGAAACATGCATTATTATTATATTCCACAGTTTGGCTACACAGGAGGCCCAAAAGGGGTCAAATGACCCCGCTACAAGGGCCACCTGGGTAGTAGTACAGTAAGTGGAAAGCAGTCAATCATCCATCATTCTTAACTCAGTACTTAATTAAAACCTGTAAGTATAATTATCGTTGTACAATGTTATCACTGTTCATAACAAGAACTTAACTAACGCCAAGATAGCATAACCTGTGATCAATCATGTGAACGTTTATAATAATTCCGTGGATTAAACTTTTAGAGAAAACCTCAGCTTATTCATGAGCAGTCACCTAAATACATACTTTCATGCCAAATTAGCCCACACGCATATATGCACACTTATACCCACTTACACCCAAGCGATACAACCTACTTATACACCTGAAAGCACTCATACCTTTTCATAGCCCTGCATATATGCATGCGTGTCAACAACATACATACACTCTCACATACATACACGCAACACGCATACAAACACTTAAACAAACATACATAGATGCATACAGATTAGCACATGTCCACACACCATCCCATATACATACATACTCAAATACCAAATTGATTACACAATCTGCAGAGGAGTAAATTAACCCTTCTGTAAAAAACATTAATTCATAAAATGTGACAGTACATCCGTATGATGTATTATACAGTGCTTTAATATGCAATAAGATAGAGGTTACCCAATGAAACCCTTAGGAGATTATCTAATACAGTTGAGAAGTAAAATACTTCATTGTAGTTGAAAAATAGTTCACATCAATGTATCTGTAAATTAGGTAATATCCATGCATTCACAGTAGGCTACATCATTGCATTCCTAGGACAGGTTGAGACAACACAATCATTAAACCAGCTATAATTTTTTTTAAAAATAAACAATGCATCAATGGTGCATGTTACACCAATGCCTCAACAGAGTAGGTTTCACAGAGTGACTGAATCAGATACTCCTTTGCATTATAGGAGAGACTACTAACTAGGCTACAGTGTAGCAGATTACACATGTAATAATAAGCAAAGGCAGTTCAACTTGGTTTCGCTCCGAAATATTTATGTGACTTAATTCGTCGCCCTCACTCGTTCCTCTGACCGTTTGAACCTCCTCGTTCCCCGTGTCAGGACTTCACTAGCTCAATCTGGGTCTTTTACTTCCATTGGCCCTGCTCTTTGGAATGAGCTTCGACCGTCCTTTCGTTCTTCTATTCTCTCGGGTAACGTCTCTTCCTCATTCACTTTTCTTAAAACTTGTTTTTCTCTCGGGGTCTGTCGCACTGGGAGCGCTTCTGCATGGCCCCCCTGCTAGAAGCGCTTTAGAAATATCCGAATAAAATACAACACAAAGAAGAGGTTCAAAATCGAGAGGATTAACGATGTCGGACTTTTGAACCTGCCTGAAGGGAGAGAACTAGAAGAAGTCTCATTGTGATTAGTTGATCAATTGTGTTTCGTCCTGGTCTGAATCAGGCTTGCTCTTTCCCAAGTGTTCCTCAACATACTGCTTCATTCTGTTTTATATCATTTTGGTGAAAACGTTTACTGGAATGCTCTGTAAACTAATACTTCTGTAATGTTTGCAGTCCTATGGATCTAACAATGACAAACTCAAGTTAGGTCTATAATTATGGTCACAGTGAAGAACAGCAACACAAAAATTCATATTTACTGAATGATGGAAAGTTTGCTTGATGGCGTCATCGATGTATTTTATGGATATTTTTTCGATATTTTATTTTATGTAACAAAATGTCCTTCACCATGACCTTTCAAGATGAAGATGACCCCGAATGGCGAAAACAATATCAGAAATTAATTCTACATACCGAAATCATTAACATTAGAGGCATTACATGTGCATATACTGTAAAAGACAAAAAAGGTGAATTTTCCATTATGGTCGACGGCGGCCATGTTAGATTTGGCCATTTTGGGGGTGTACCCATGGTCCGATTTTGTCCGATTTTAATTATGTTATTAAGCAATGGTTCTGAAGCAGGAAACCGTTTAAACACTTTTTAAAGCAATTTTGCCCAGGTCTAACTTCAAATTATTGTTATTATTATTGGTATTTCTTATGAAACAACCAATAAACCAGTTTGAAATTCATTTTGGGGGTGTTCCCCTGATGGGATTTTGTCCGATTTTGGACATTTTATTCAGCAATGGTTTCTGAGCAGGAAACAGTTTTAAAATCTCCTGAAGCAATTTTGCTCAGGTCTAACTGTAAATTGCCTGGACTACTAGGACGTCAAAACTTATGCATAGAAACCTGACAGAGAAGGACTCCAGAAATTCGGACCATAGCGAATCCGAAACGTAGTTCTTTGGCTCCGTGCAAATCAGCAATAAGATGGGCATAAGTAAATGGAGGTTGATCAGATGACATCAGACAGTCGTAGAGATAGAAAGACAGAAACACAAAGATGGAGAACAGGCTATAATTATAAGCGCTAGATAAGAGCAGATACTACTATCAACCGTCGAAGCTGCCGCAATCGTGTTGCGCAATGTAGCGCAAGTACTGTGTGATGTGACCGGAAGGTTATTCATGGACGGACATTGGTATTCAGAAACTTGTACGAATGAGACTACACCATAAGGGCAATTCAGTGATTTTTAAATAGTTTTTAAAGTAATTCTAATCCATGATGAATTGCAATTCGGATCGGTAACAAGTTTATTAAAATGATGACTCGCAAATTCTTTAAAACACCGGGACTATTTAAACATTTTCAGCAAAACTTGATGACTCTGCGGCATCAGTTACCGACCATACCACCCGTGCAAGGGAAATTAACATTTTCATCATACAGTTGCACGAGTACGTCACTTGTACAAACCTCTTGTCTCTCGGATTAATGTCATAACAAATATGATTACCAAAATATCAAAATACCAAAATATCTCACTCTCTCTCTCTCTCTCTCTCTCTCTCTCTCTCTCTCTCTCTCTCTCTCTCTCTCTCTCTCTCTCTCTCTCTCTCTCTCTCTCTCTCTCTCTCTCTCTCTCTCTCTCTCTCTCTCTCTCTCTCTACTGATCGCTTCCCCCACCGCCTTTAGGCACTCACTTGTCACTCATCTCCTCAATGAAGCTAATCTTGCAAGGAAAACAGCTCTGACTATCGTCCCTTCTCCCTCCAATCTTTCCTTCTTATCTAAACTAACCTAACTTAATGCCCATGCCCTGATGAATGATCTTTCTAGCAACTCACTCCTCAGCCCGACCAATCTGGTCTTGTTAAACACAACTCCACAGAAACTCTGCTTGTCTTTTTGTATAATAAACAAGTCTTTGCTGTAAGTCATCAACAAGTATCCTGTCTCTGTCTCCTCGACATCTCTGCCGCTTTCGACACTTCTCTTTCGGTTGTCCTATGGGTTTGGCATCTCTGGCACTCTTCTACCCTAGCTCCAGTCTTTACTTGTATTCCTGCTATAGAGAGTGACACGGGGAGAGAAATATGGCCCCATTCCCACCCCGCATTTGTAGTCTTAATCCCATTCCACCCCGCAGAACCCTGTCCTCATCTCCTCACCATCCCTGCAACCTTCATCCCCATCGCTCCCCATTCCCGCATGATGGATTTTCATCCCCGCAATGTTCCAGCATCTTAAAAGCAAGAAATATAAACGTAACATTATCATTGATAGCATATTATTTACATTTTTGAAATTAACAATCACTGAAAATGCTGCATCTCAGCTTGTTATTTGTGTAATCTATGAATTAAAAGAAGATCATCTATAGTGAAATATTTATTAACATTGTAACCATTACCGCGCTATTACAGCAGCTTCCATACCATCCCCACGGTAATACCGTAAAATGCTCCTATCGCAATATTTGTTAAACCCTACTCATTCCCCCAGGATTCCCACGGTCGGTTATCGCGGAATTACTGCGGCAACCGCTGCCGTGTAACTCTCTAATTCTAGCTCCTTCGCTGTTTAAGCCTCTCCACTCCAGTCAACCTCTCTCACTCTCTTGTGGTGTTCCTCAAGGCTTCGTCCTAGGAGCAGTTCTCTTCATCCTTTACACTACACCCCTGAGCCATCTAAAAAATCCTCTTCTCTCGACCACCATCTTTGTGCAGACGACACCCAACTTTCATATCCTTCTCCTCAGCTCTTTCTCCTCCTCCATTGCTTAACTACTCGATGTGGTCAACCTAATCTCTAATTGAATGACTCCAACCTCCTGAGCCTCAATAATGCCAAAACTGAATTTATTATCCTTGACCTCCCAGATCAGATCAAGAAAATCCCACATCATTCCATGCACCTACCCACCAGCTCTTCATCTCTCACTTTCACCTCCGACTCACTTGTGTCAGTTGTGTGCAGTCTTGGCGTTACCATTGATCCACGTCTATCCTTCTCTAATCACATCTCCAACCTCTCGCGCACCTGCTTCATGCTATTTGTGATTTCCGCAGGATTGGACCCATGATTGACTTTAAACTGCATCCACTATCGTTACCTCAGTTGTCCACGTTAAGCTTGATTACTGTAATTCCATTTTCCTCATCCTCAAATCCACCAAAATTAAGCGTCTACAACTCAACCAGAACGCTCTCGCCCGAGCCGTCACCAGGACACCTAAGCATCACCATATCACTCCCGTTCTTAAATCACTCTACTGGCTGAAAATCTGTGAGCGCATCCACTACGAAGTCCTATCGCTAGCCTACAACTCACTACAATACTAGCAGGCAAAGTACCTTCGCGAATTCTTCACTATCCATGCCGCCTCGGTCTACCCGTTCATCCTCATATCTCACGCTCCGGTCCCTCAATAACTACTCGGCTTGAGCTCTCCAACCGATCCGTATACCACACTGCACCTAAGCTGTGGAACGAACTCCCCGCTGAATTCCGCAATTCTCAAATCCTCCTTCAATACCGCCACTCACCCACCGTCATCTGCCTCAGTCTCCTCTATTTATCACCTCCACAGGCTTTGCACTCCAGATTGAAGTCTCACCTCTTCCTGAATTCCTACACTTATCCATCCGATCCTCCGACTTTCTTCCTCAAATGCTCCCGAAACCCGCCGTTGCTCCACCTGCCTTTTTGCATAATTCATATGTATAATGGGCGTGCATGTATAATGCTAGATGAGCAGTATATTACAAGTGTAGAGAAGTAGCTGACACGGAAATTTGATGATTGAGCAAAGTTTAAAAACAATGCTGCGATAGCAGTCGTATATAAAACATGAGATTTAGGCCTTGACAGGAGTTGATATAGAAATGATTTGTGTTAACTGTATAGAACAAACTAAAAACGTTTTGAAAAAGTTGTTGAAGTATATGAATATAAATAATAGCCACGCATTGTCATAGTGAGATATTTATATCACTAAGCTATGATATGTATTAAATAGGTGTATTACCTATGTGAGGCTCTGCGCCTAAGGGGCGCTGTATAAAAGTTGAATACTTTGCATTACAAAATATTATTTATTGCATTAATATAATAACGTTATACAACAAAAACAACAACAGCAACAACAACAATAACAATAATAATAATAATAATAATAATAATAATAATAATAATAATAATAATAATAATAATAATAATAATAATTTGCACAGTTAATCGTGGACGATGACCGCTAAACTCTGGAACTTAACTCTTCTAAGACAGTTTCAAAGTGTCTGAGGGATCATTTTAAATAATAAAATTTGTTTATAATAATAATAATAATAATAATAATAATAATAATAATAATAATAATAATAATAATAATGATCATCATAAGTTAGCTGAAGTCTCGTCTGTCAGTTAGCTTCTTCCATTCCTCTTCTGTTTGGTTGTCTAACCCAGCTTCCATTCTCCTGTCCATCTACTCCATCCATGTTCTTCCCTGCGTCCGATCTCTTCTAAGCTTCCGTCCCGAATGACTCTCTTACTGAATTATGTATCGTAAATCCATTCCTTCCTTCTCCTAAGCCTGCGTGGTTTAGCCTCTGCGTGGCTCGATCTCTTCCTCCAAATTCCTTGATGTTCCTTTCCAGTTCTTTCGGTCAGTCGGCTATCTGCTCAGGCTAGTCTGATAGCTTCTTCCATGTTGTCAGAGTATGTAGTTGCTATTACATATGATGCAAGTATTTTTCTTTCTCCTTTTCTAGTGTGGTGCAGACTGAGGTGCATCGGTTCACACCTGATAATCTGATAATCTGATCCAATCTTGTATGCCGTTTATTGATTTTATTTATGTGTTTTTGTTTATATTTTGTTTTTATGTAAAATTAGTTACATCGGTGCAGTAATTGGTAATAAGTACGGAGCTGGAGAAGATCCAATATGGTTGGATGATGTGAATTGCAATGGAACCGAAACTGGAATAGAACAGTGTGTCCATAGTGGGTGGGGCGCAAACAACTGCAGTCACAGTGAAGATGTCTCAATTAGTTGTGGTGAGTTCATGTAACAATTCTAAATCTAATGGTATTGTTTCTTCATTGTATTGTCTTTCTAATACGAGATTGCACTATTTATAATCCTTTATAAAATCTGTGTGTCAGGTAGACTTTGGAATTCAATTTTTATTGTGGTAGTGTGATACAACAACTTATATACTATTTCTAGTTTCTGTTAATATCTGATTAAAACATACACGCAGTCTCAGCATCTGTTTTAACTAAAGTTTTAGTTACTGCCTGTGGGATTTGATCAGGACATGTGGTTTCTAGTTGTAAGCGTCCACTTAGTGATAAACATCTAGAAATGCTTTGGGCCCCTACCTATCACAGCTGAAGTTCAGGCGACACGAAGTTTTTCGGGAAACAAATGCAGAGTAGAAGAGTTCCAAGTTTACGTAGAGCGAAACTTCGGTAAAGTTGGAGATCTGCGAACCTAACGAAGTCTAGTGATAGACTATTCAGATGGTGTGTTCGGTTACAGGCAGTATATTGCATTGTACAGGAGGTCCAGGCGCTATGAAAGTTAATGGCGGTCTGACGAAAGGACGATACGTATTGGCATGCTTGATTCCATCTGCCAAAGATTTATTGCGGCACCCAGTGTAAAGCGATAAGGTCTCATTGAGGAAAGCCCATTCATGAAACTTGTGTCTCGGGGATGCCAACTTACTTAAGTCTTGAGTGACCTATTACTTCAGATGACATGTTTAGTTCATATTGAGAGAGCCACGCTTTCCCTGTAGAAATAGCTGCGTGGCTGGAGTGATTTAAGGACGTTTGGCTTGCGGATGCAACTAAATCCAGCCCACAAGCTTAGATGGACACTTCTCCATAAAAGAACATAACGACAGACTTCCATTAACTTTAATTGTGTGCTGTCCTTTTGTACAACGGAATTTTACATACATAGTTTGGTACCACAGCTTACTAACTTATATAGTTAGCTACTTAAATAAATTGTGTGATATATGTACGGAGGTGTGCAAAAGTCTGGATTAGACACGCAGCTATGGGTCTTAAAGCATTTGATCTTTATGCCTTGCTTTTGTGCGACAGTTGAAGGGTTCATTTGCTAGTTATTTTATGCAGCTATCATTCTTCTTTGAACATCAAGCACGTTAGGTTACTTGTACTGTATTTATGTCGCTTGGTTATCGGTCAAATATTGTCGACTAGATAGCAGCGATCCTTCGGCAAAAGTGGATCGAAATGACCAATCACATCTACGCAATTCTCGCTAATGAAGACGTTCCCATTGTTAAAAATAATCACATTGCCAATTTGTTCTAAGTGGATGTACTATAAAACGCTCGCTCGAAGTCAATCTTCCATCGTTGAAAACATCCTTGACGCGAAGTGAAAACATCGTCGAAACGGAGTGTCCATGCACAACACGACGAATAGCAGGTTTTTGTCTATAATCCGGCAAAATTCGTATGCCAGTGATGAACAAGAGAGGTCATTCCCCGATTCATGTTGCGAAAACGCTGGTTGAAGTCAGAGTGCAATAGTGAAGATACTGGCGCCCCGAAAAATGAGCGCACAACAAAAAGTGTTGACAAAGGATCGCCGACATAAGAGCTTGGACGTTGTTGAGCGCTGTTCTAACCAAATAAACACAAGCACTGCTTTTTGTTAGCACCTTTTTTCAACTATTAATAAATTATTTATTTATTTTAATAATTAAAAATAATTTAGTTATTTTCATTTTTTTAGACCCCCCAACCCCCTAATTTCGTTTTTATCGGGCTTTGCTCTCGATTTTAGCCCTGCCATAATTGTGCAGTTCCGGAACCTACTGTTCAGTTCCGGAATCTTTTTCTCTAAACATTAACATGGAGAAGGTCGAGTCACAGAAAGGGAAGGTTACATAAATCGAAAGGACAAAGAAAATAAAGACGGAAGTATATCATGGAGATGCTCCAAGAAAAACGGTGGAAGAATGAAAAAGCTGAACGACGATATTCTCTCAACATCGGAATAAAATCACGCCTCTGACCCTCCTTGAAATGAAACGCCGAAGGTCGTGGCTGCTATAAGGAGACGTGCAATGAAAGGAGTCGAAAAACCAATCAGATCATACAACAAGGCAGAATTGGATTTTTTGTGGAAGTTGCACCTCATTTGCCGGGATACACAGCATCGCAACGCACAATCGAACGACAAAGTAAGCAAGTAAGCAAGTAAGTATGTACTTTAATGATCCGCCTGCAAACGCACAATGGTTAATACATGTTCTGTGCATGAAACAAAAAAGACAGGTAAGTAACGTCTACGAAACATCAGCCAGACCCAAAAGGGCATGTTCGTAAGTAGAGCATTCGCAAAATAAAATTCTTCCTGGTCAGCGCATCGGCTCTAGGGATCTCACGGTTATGCGATCGGGGTCGGAGTGAATAGATACAAGATTTAACGGGAGGGAGTAGCCCGTGGAGGGTATGACTGGGAGTGCGGAGTATGGCAGAAAAAGAGCGGAATCGGCTCTATCACAAAGAACATTGAAAGAGTCAAAGCCAGCAGGCAGGAAGTTGAGCTGGACCAGTTTTCTGGTAAAAGCACACAGGCGGGAACGCTGCCCAGCATTAACAAATCCCCACCAGGCAGGCGAGGAATAGAGTAAGCGGGCAAGCGTTGTGGCACGGACAACGTCATGGAGGCGCTGCCCCGTGAAACCATGGGCAATGAGGCAGCGGACAGCGTAGAGGGATTGATTTGCCTTTATTCAGATGCGCTCAATATGGGAGCTAAAGCCAAGGCGGTCAGTCAAAGACACCCCAAAAACAGGCTCCCGAACCCTGATTATGCCAGGAACGGGGGAGGGAGTGAACCAAGCCTGGAATTTGAGCGCTTTATGACCATTTCTTTAGACTTACTGCAATTAAGCTTTAAATTGCTAGAGGCGGCCCATTTAGCGACATTGTCAACCTCAGAAGTAATAGTTTTTTGAGAAAAGGAAGTTTTTGAGAAAAGGAAAAACAAACAGCTTCTTAATCCTAATCCTCGAAATATGGCCGAGGTGGCGATTCCTGAAACTCTTCAAATGTCAACACGAGGAGCAGGGTTTGTCTTGTGGAATTCAGGATCGGATGGCTGGAACAGAATCCCGGTATTTAGATCTGAAGAAAATATGAAGTGAGCATTGAACGCCTTGTCTAGCAGAGTTGTTTGAGGCAAGGCGTGTGTGGAAGGAACTTTCACAGTTGCGCCAGCTATTTTCTTTCAGATTTTCGCATCCATGCCATGATCGATAGCATGGCCATGCCTTTGACATTATTGTCACATGAACGACAAAGCTGAAACCCACGTACTCACGAGTTTTTGAGAAAATTAAAAAACTTAAACATTCTCTAAACCCACGAAGCATAATTAATGGCCGATTTTGAGAAATCTGCACATAGGCTAGTGCAATTCAACTCGTGTGTTTCCAGGAACACGTCCTGTTCGTTGTCTTTTTCACCTAGAATTGGGTCTCTCTCAACTGTATCAAGACAACGAGGAAATCCGCATGACAATTAAGATGATGTTTGTCTTAAGTTTTTCCTTCAAATGACGTCACTGTTTCATTCGAAGAATTGTTGGTGGGAGCAGTTCCTGACCAAATTACGCCACTAGTCTTGCGGATTACTGGGAGGACATTTACATCGGACGACGTAGAAGAAACCGTACTAGATCTCCGGGATGTACACGATCGCATAAATAAGAAAATGTGGATTCCTACGAGGATTTTGTGTTTCTAAGTATGAAATTTTGGGGGACGCTCTGAATTCTGTGTGCCCAACAAATTTGAACGCGTGCCACTTTGGGCACGCACGCCATAGGTTCGCCATCCCTGGCATAAATGAAACCTCACACGCACAAACAACTCGGTGAAAGCTTGGCATCGAGCATTACAGCAAACATTTGACTGAAAACATCCGTCGATTTTCAAGCTTATTTTCCATTTCTGTCTGGAGCAAGATCGCGTCGATATAGAATTTGAGCGGCATTTATTCGATGTGAATCAACCGAAAGCCTCTAAAAACACGTATGTACAGCTGAACAGAAGATAACAGGCCATCGTTCCAACTTACGCGAATACTGCTTTGATGCAAGGCATTGCCCACAACCTTGAAAAATAGGCCTAACTTTCATTTAAACTACAATTTTCATTTGTAATCTGTTTTCATTGCATTCCATTTATAATTTGTAATCCTTTTTCACTGCATTTCATTTAAGACATTAAATCATTACACTCCTTGTCGTGCGCTCTTTTGTCGGCGCTCTTTTGTCAGGTCACCGAAGATATATAAGAAAGAAGAGACTGGATTTATAGGGCGTGTTCAGGCCGTGCATAATACCAGTTGCAAACCAGATGTTGCTGACGCCAATTGTGCCAAATGAACCCTGAGGAGCAGCTGATTTCAAATTGGCTATCACTACTGCTTCCTTTTCGAGGAAAGAGTGCAGCCATTCCATCCGCTGTCTGTTAACTCAGTAGGAAGTGGCCAATCTGGTAAAGAAGGAGCGGGACACGAGCCCGACAGACTTTCTGGTCATAGGCCCTAATCCGAATTAAATCCAGATTTCAGCGGTAGGCCTATTGTTTCTGGACGATTATTCATATGGGACACGTATGGTTCGCATATAAGTTTCATCTAATGCCCATGGACATGCTGGCATAGTGGATGTAGATGAGCCCTTTGTATCTAGTCGGACACAGGAAACTTCTAAACTAGATGACGAAGATATTATTCCGTACCCCGAGATCTGCCGTAGACTTGAACAGATAATTCTGGAGCAACCGGTGATCCACTGTAGTGGATGTGTAGCACGCATCGATGAATTTGGCCCATACTGGACGATTATTCTTCAATGGGTAGCTTAAATCTATGAAATCAATCCACTATTTATCCTTTGTGAAAACGAATGCTTTGACCTGCCGTCGATGCAAGCGACTGATCCTTAATATCTATATTATACCAGTGTATTTGCCCGTCATATTATGACGTCATATTATAATTATAGGCCTATATGTATCGTTGGTTATCGCCGTCGTCAAGACAACCGGTTTATGTTTCACAATAGAACAGAACCCGTTTGTGACGTAGCGTCCCCCGACAGACGGACACTATATGGATATTATATGTATAGACTAGACGATTGCCCGTGCTAACACGGTAATATAAGTGACCACGGATAGACACTCATAGAATGCAGATAAATGTAAATGTAGGCCTACGCGATTTCCTATAGCGACCGTATGGCCTCTACCTTGTTCATTTTTCAGTGAATTGATGGGGTGTATCCTTCACTGCCCGTTTGAATAGGCGCTGGTGTTGATTTTAAGTTCCTTGATCAAATGTGTTTTTAGAATCTTCACCTAATTATAATCTTCTCCTAATCTTTCTCTGTATCTTCGCAATCGCTCTTTATTATGACGACGTTTCTTTTCAACATTATCGTAATCCATGATGTCTTTCAAAAGTGTTGCGATTCGTGATAAAATCGGAAAAAGCGAAATAAAAATTAAATAAATTCCTTCTATGAGGATTGCATATACTTATGAAGAAACGAAAAAACTGAGATGACGATAGGAAGTATATCGATTATAAATAAGAATATTGCTTTTTCGAATGAATTCGTTTGACTTTGAATTAGGTCGCAATAGTAGGCCTAAACATGAACGTCATTGGTCAGAAATGTGGGGCGAGAGTAGGCTTTTCGAATCAGTTCAGGCGCCATATGTAAACATAGCCTGTCGGGCCAGCTAAGAATATCCTCTCGCCAGAGACCTGGCCGAGCTCTCGCCACAACGGCCGGCGATGGGGCGGCATCTTGCTGCCTCGGCCTCTGAGGCGCAATATGTAAACATAGCCTCTCGGGCGACGTCTCGCCACGGCCGGCCAGCTAAGAATATCCTCTCGCCAGAGGCATGGCCGAGGCTTGGGTGGCTTCGCCGCCGCCCATGCCTCTTCCAAGAGGCAGAGGTCTGGGGCGGCTTCGCCGCCTAACTCTTAAACGTAACACGTAAATGTGGACACAGCCTGTGACATTTCTCTTCGTTTATATTATTAATTAGTCTATATACTAAGACCTTACCTTAGACCTTAGACTAAGAAGATATATTGTTATTCATCATCTATTGGGAAACAGAATGTTAATACCTATATGTGATTTTGTACTATCCTTGATATTTTCACACAATTTTAGTGAATATTTGAATCCATATAGACTAGAACAAATAATCGTAAGCATTTTTTACTTGGAATCATAGTCATTTTGCTCCGCTCAGTGAACCTGAGTAGGCAGCGGATCTGGCAACATAAACTGATAGTCCACTGAGTTAGTCATTTCATATTTGTGGCCTTTTATTTCAGTACAAGTAGGCCTAAACAGTAAATTTTGTGCAGAAAGTTGTGGTGCGCGTGGTCTCATAGCCTGTTGTCTTATCGGCTCGTCTGTTTCACTAATTAACATTGGGTCTGTTGCGAAACTATCATACTTATATATGTCTCAAATAGCAGGGCTAATGTTTTGACAAAGCTTTGTCAACCACCTTTAATGAATATGATAATGCAGATATTAGTCCATAAAAGTTGGTCGGTATTATGTCAAATAATAACCAGTTTCTGAAAAAGAGAAATTCGTTTTGGAAATAGGAGTGAGGCTTATTAGCCACCAAATAAACCTCATTCCTATTTCTACTCCTATACTCCAACTCCTTGTTGTTCAACCACAACAGTCTATTAGCGTAACAGTAAAAGGAAAACCTCGATTTAGTTGAATGAACCTGCAGTGAAGAAAGACAGATTTCAAGTTTGGACACCACTCTGTAATAAGCATCGTTTTCTTGTGTTTTATGCAGAATGTGGCAATAGGTATTTCTATGGACCTATTGGACAAATTTCATCTCCGAATTTTCCGATGGCGTACTACAATTACCTAAATTGTTACAGTTATATCTCAGTCCCGTCTGGACGGACAATCATCATTACGTTTTTGGAATTCAATACCGAGCCATGCTGCGACTGGGTAATGGTAGGTATCAAAGTTTCTAATGAGATCATTTGATAGATGGTAAATGCTTCTGGCGTGCACAAGAAAATATAGATAGGATTGCGTAAAGGGGAGTATTAACATAATCTACAGCAGGTGAGGTAAGATATATTTGGGGTTTTGAGGCGTAATAGATACGCCACTCGTCGTAGTCTCTCAATTACTTTATGAGGACAACAATGCAACAAGTCGAACTCCCGCTTCATTTGCCGAGGCAATAGACTTGAATAGAGCATAATGTAGATGGGCGTTTTTTTCATATGCGCGAACCTCTAACGTACTAATAGGTGCTATTGTGCATTGTTTCAACCTGTCAGCGACCTTTCTATGGTACCGGTGTAGGAGGCTGAATACACTACCGGGAAAAAAGACTCCGAGAGTATAATGACTGAAGTTAATAGGACAAAAACACACCACCCTGCGAATAAACACTGCAGGAGTGTTTTCGTTTGAGATCGGACCAAATGACTTCTGAAGTTTGTTCTTCCTTAGGCCTACCCTAGACCTTAGTCCTTCCACGCGCTTGTAGCGCATCGGGCGACACAGCTCCTCCACTTCATTCTGTCCTCTGCAGCTCCCTCAGCCTCTTCCCATGTCATCTCTCCGTCGTCCAGATCTTGTACGATTGTGGCTCGCCAGGTCTTTCTCGGCCTCCCGCGTTTCCTCTTCCATCCCGATGGAGTCCAGTTCAGTGACTGCTTCGCGATTCTTTCACTGTCTGATCTATGCATATGTCCCAACCAGCGTAGGCGTGTTCTCTTCAACATATCCTCCATTTTTTCCATAGCCGTTCTCTTCCTTATATCTTCATTCTTTATCTTATCTTTCCAAGTGACCCCTAATATCCTTCTCTGCCACCGGTGATGAGCTGCCTCTAATTTCTTCTGATTAGCTTTCGTCATAGGCCATGTTTCCGCTCCATACAGCAACGTTGTCAGGACCAAGGCCTTGTATAGTTTTGTCTTTGTTATGAGGCTTAGTCCTTTATCTTTCCATATGCTGTTCAGTCTTCCGAATGTGGCATTAGCCTTTCCCAGCCTGACTCTGATCTCCTTGTCGCAGCTACCATTGTTTGCAAGTACACTTCCCAGATAGCAAAAGTCCTCTACCTCCTCTATCACATCTTCCCCAACTTTGATGTTCTCTCTCGTCTCCCATTTTCCTACTTTCATGATCTTTGTTTTGGAGGTATTGATTCTCAATCCAACAAATCCTGCCTCTTTTTCCACTCTGCCCGTGAGTTCGCTCATTCCCTCCCATGAATCTTCCAGTAGCGCTATATCGTCTGCAAAGTCCAGGTCTGCTAGCCTCTCGGCTCCTCTCCACTCCAAACCCCATCTTCCCTCTTCCGTGCTTCGCCTCAATACCCAGTCAATCGTTAGCAGGAACAACAACGGCGATAGGATACATCCTTGCCGCACCCCCGTAACAATCTGGAACCACTCCCCCAGTCTCCCCTCCACTCTCACCGTGCATCTGCTTTCTTTATACATTCCCTTTATGATGTCTATAATTTTTCCTGGTATTCCATATTGCGCGAGAATGTTCCACACCGCTGGTCTCTGGACACTGTCAAAAGCTTTTTGGAAATTGTTCTTCCTAAACTGGTTTATTTATATAGTCATAAACCATTCCTGCATGAGAGCTAGCTACGAAATAACGAAGAAACTTATCAAACACTTCCTGCATGAGAGCTAGCTACGAAATAACGAAGAAACTTATCAAACACTCATTGAATCACATGAAAACAGTCAAACACCGTTACACAGTCATGATGATTGCTTTGCAATGTGATGTAGGCCTACATACTTTTTTCTGAATTTATGAAACTTGGTTTCAGTTCGTTTGCAATCATAATAACAATTAACTCCCCCTTTCAATTTGTCCTAGGAAGAGTCAACTCCAACAGTCATAAAACAATAAACTCCCCATTCAATTTGTAGTAGGAAGAATCAACTTCCCAAGTCATTTGGTCCCAGGAAGAATCAACTCCTCAATTCAATTTGTCCTAAGAATAATCAACTCCATTTGAGTGTCTAATCACCATCAGGACTGTTTTAGTCTTAGTAACAATACATTCCACCGGTCAAATAGTCCTAGTAAGAATGAACTCTACCAGTCAATATATCCTGGGATAAATAAACTCCTGGAGTGTTTAAAGAGAGAGTCTATTCAGGCTACTACACCTGTATCTAAGGGACAAGGCAAAACCGCTACTTGCTATGAACCGTCGTTAACGTTTTTATTAATTAGTATCTTCTATAATGCCGGTTTCTAAGGGATTGCGCACCAAAACCAAACCTAAAACAGGTAACCAAGCCGCAAACTAGGTAAAAATTTATAAGGTGAAAAGTGTTGACATTAATGCCATTTGAAAATATAGTATCGGTCTATTAGCAAACTTTCTTTACTATTATGTCGCAGAGTCGCATAGAAAAACAAACAACAGGCTATTATAAGTCGTTTGCAAAAATTCGATTGGCCATAACAGACGCTCTACATGTATACTTTTGTATAGGTACATAATTATGTAGGCCTATGCATAGAGTCTATAGATGTTTTACTTGAAACGTAGTAAAAACTCACTCCAATTTACAGTTTCAATTGGCTGTGACTTTAAGATTTTGCTATTTTTGTGTCAATTTTAGATTACGTGTGTATCTGGAAACGCATTTACATCGCCACAATATTTTGGATCACAGATTCCTGCAGTTTTGACGATATCCTCATGCTACCTTGTAAGAGTGTATTTTCACACAGATGGTTCCGTTACCAACACAGGTTTCAGTCTAACGTACAATATTACTTCAGGTAATTATAATCGATATCAAAGTTCACAGCCTTGCGTGTTTATTATTGAATGAGCAATTATTAAATAATATATATAAGTTTAGTCATTTGTTAATAGGGGAAGACGGGGTTAAAAGTAACGCGGTTTGGTTGTAAAGCAGATAATATTTATCTAAGAAAGTAAACGGCAATTAACGAGCCAAAGTAGGTTAGCAGACGCGTGGAATCGTTTGCAATTTCTATTTCGTCGTTGGCGCAAATCAAAGTTTCTTTTGCATTTTTTGACGAAAGTTTGATTTTCGACACGAAAAGTAAGTTCTTTATATTTACTTCTTTTGTCATCGTATTGCTTGGGTGCAATATATTGGTAATTGCAGTAGTTAATTTTAAAAGCGTTATTGTCCTTGATTTCGTGTAATGTAAGGTCTAGTTAGGCCTATAGGCCTAACTATTGGTTTTACCATTTCTGAAATGCATGCAGCTGGGGCTGTTAGCAACTTTTGGCACAATAATAATTAAAATAATGGTTCTACGTTTATGATACACGATAACACACTAAGTTTTGCATATTAAGATACAATACTATTTTAACGAAAATTTGTTATCCGGTCGATCATAGCGAATTTGTAGTTATAATTTGTACAACAGGGATGAGGAAATACAAGAGAAAACCCACTATTGAGGAGGAGCGACTTTGCAGACAATGACGTAACAAGTAATTGCTCAAAATCAGCCTTGCCTAACCATTCCCTGAGAACGCAGACTCAAGAAAACTAGGAAGAATCGTACTAAAGACAGCAATAAAACTTACTATTACCAAGCCTTGTGCTGAAAAGAGTCCACTTGGAGAAAAAAACAGCAATTAACCGAAAGTCTATTAGTTTTCGTTTTGAAGACAAGAAATGGTTTATCTGGTTTGTTGTGAACCATTTAGTGCCACGAAAAGGAAGAAGGAAGATTGGATACAGTGCATAAGCTGTACTCACTGGACAGTAGCTGTACTGGTCACACGTGGACTGCACCGATGGCAGTCAGAACAGTTATTATGTGTGCCATAACTCTCTGTCTGTCTGTCTGTCTGTCTGTCTGTCTCTGTCTGTAGCTGTTCGTTTTGCTAGCTGCTTGAGTCATTCGTTCTCAACTTAAGACTGATCTTCTGGATATTGACATGATTACAGCTTTTTACGCTTTGTGCATTAGGCAGCGGCGAGATAGAAGTTGTGGCCCGATATATATATCTCCAAATGTATGCGTCGTTCGGCCGAAAGCGACCATTGTAGGCTAGTATTTTAGCTTGCTATTATTCAAATCAGGTAAGGTTGACCGCTAAGGCAACAATACGATGCATATTGTAAAAGATCTTACTACTTTCTTCAAGTTCACTCGGTTTGTTGTCGCATATTAATTGCGTTAAGAGGTTCTAATTGAGTAATATAGAAATTCTGTATCGATCACACACTCACACACACACACACACACACACACACACACACACACACACACACACACACACACACACACACACACACACACACACACACACACACACACACACACACACACACACACAATTTGTAGTTATAATTTGCCAACATATAAAATTCGCACCTTGTGTCACCTAAGTGAATATACATACACAGAGATTACGATTGCGCAACAGGAAGTCGAGGTCTCTACAGCGCCAAAATCGCATCCGTCAACACAGCCGCATCGATCCTCCCACGCCATCTTCTCACCTGTCGTCTCGTCTCAACTATGTCTAATTTATCATCATTTAAAAATCAGTGCGTGTGTACCTAACTGATCAAACTAAATAAATACTGTAGTCTGTAAGTTTCTTGCTTACTAGTTATGGTTTTTCTCCACCTTCACATTTTCTTCAGTTCTGATTCTGATTTTGCTTCATAGTCCAGTTGGACTAACATTAGGTTAATGGTTCTAATTGAGTAATATAGTCACTCTAAATGGTTCTAATTGAGTAATTGTCACTCTAAATTTACTTTATGGTACACGGGCAGCACTAATAAACGGATGCCTTTGTGACTTCCATTTGAATCCAAACTTTACTGGAGGGAGTGTAGGCATTGTATTGTTTATTGTTTGGTGTTTATTGTTATCAGCTGAGTGCACTGGAAACAATAAATTAATGGTTATGGCTATGTGTGTATGTATGTCCCCAGAGGTTCTTAACAGGTGTGTCACGACACACTAGTATGTCGCGAATCGACTGGCAGTGTGTCGCGTAAACATGGTGTGTCGTTGGTGTGTCGCGAAAAATTGTTGTGTCGCGAATTCTTGCAGCCTACGCCCGTCATTCTTACATTATATTCTTACGCATAGTTTAGCGGACGTAGCGTGTGAGAATTTGTAGCACTTTATTAATCTCTTCTAGTCTATCGCAATCTAGAATCCGTCTCATTGCTACCAAAATCTGATCTCGCATCATCAGTTGTAGAATGGCAAAATTTTCAGTTTATTCTGATAAATTTATCCATTTCGAATGTTACAGTAATGGGCGATATTTACATCGGCGCGGTCGCTATGGTGCGTAACCGGGTGTTGTGATTACCTATACACCATCTGCTCTGGGCCCAATTACAAGTACAATAAAAAAAATTAATGTACTTTAGAAATGCGGGCCCCTAAAAACTGCGGGCCCGGGTGCTGCAGCACCCTTACCTCCCCTTTAATGCGGGCCAGCACACCGCAACCAGGAACAAGATAATAGATAATATAAATAATAAAAAATAAAGATATAAAGGTTATGGGTTATTGTGGAGTGTACTCAGATTTTTTATACAGAATGCGGGAGATATAATTTTTATCGTCTTTGTCCGGGAGCTCGAATGGTCGGGCTCGAGGTCGTAGGCCCCGACGGCGACACTTTATTGGCGGGAACGGGGCTTTTAGGACGTGGGCTTCGCTCCACACAACAACACTGAGCAGTCTACCGCCAATTCTACCCGCTCGGCCACTGTTGGTGTGCCATCTTGTAGAAACCCCGGGCGCGGGCTTCTTGCCAGGAGTCTCTCAAGGGGTTTACTATCAGAAGGGCGAGTTCGGAAGGGCGACTATCAGAAAGGCGACTTCGGAAGGGCGAACTCCTAAAGGGCGCCTGTTCACAAAAGCGCCGCTCAGAAGAGCGCGCTATCAGAAGAGCGCGCGTTCACAAGGGCGACGATCAAAAAGGCGACGATCAAAAAGGCGAAAATATAGGTTGAAATCTAAAAGGCGACGATCATAAAGGCGAAAATATAGGTTGAAATCTTTAATCTGTACGACAAAAATATTAAACTAAGAAATTGATAATCATTAGTTCAAATGTAGGCCCTGTTGTCCTAAATGTTTTTCAATACGGGTAGGCTTACTAATAATAGTAATCAGTTCAAATGTTGAGATTAATATTATGACCGATCCCTCTCAGAAAATCCAATGTCGTTCGGTTGCCATAATCTTCCACTATTGTCTTGATGCGCCTGGCTACCTCCCTGTAGATTTTTCTAGCGCGTGGAGGATGTTGACCGGATAGGAATTGCTCCAACTTCAATTCGTTCATGCTCTGCTCCTTCTTCAAACTGTCTATGAATCTCCATATAGTTGGATGAGAAGCTCCAAGTAGTTGACTGAATGCCCTGTGCCAACCTTCGACCGAGTTGTTGGTCTTGGGAAGATCTTGGAGTGCCGAATTGTGGACATTCCAAATTTCTATGGCGAACAACGGATTGCTCCGCCCACCACGTCGTGCTGGTCTCCCAATCCATGTGTCCTCGAAGTAATTCATTAACTCTTGCAAGTCTTGGGCATTCTGTTGGAAGAATTCAGAGTCGACCAACTCCTCGAACGCGGCAATAACGTCGTCTGGTGGAATGAAAGCAAGCGCCATTAGTTGACGGATATGAAGCGCAAAATCAGGTTCGTCCATGTAACGCTGGGCGAGTCCATTGAACTGCTGTACCTTGCGCCAGATACACTGACTAAGGTGAAAGAGGCATCCTTGCTGCTGCACATTTGGAAATATACTACGAAATGCTAATAGTGCAGCATTTTCAAAATCAGTCATGATCGTCGACGGATTCAAACCAGGGTGCAAGTTCTTCAATTCGGTCAGTATACGAACGTAGGTGTTGGTACTGCGATCACTCATCAGAACATACACCATTGGAATAACGGTTTCGTACTTAAGAACATGGATGCTGTAAATCTGTTGGAAGAGAGGAGGAGACGACTTGAAGGTTCCATCTGCGTACCAGTTCGGACAACGTGCCAACACTTCAAGATTATCCATTGTGGAAAAGATCATGAAACGCGCTGCACCAGTACCACTATCGTACAGCAGGAATCCATCGCCTTTCAACGTCTTCCTATATTCATCTGGCACAGACAGGTCGTCAAGAGTTGTTGGACTAGGCAACGGTGCCTGGTGTTTGTGACGTGCTCTGCGAATGACTTGTTTGATGCTAGATACAGTTGGTAGTTGAGCAGCCACAGCTGGAGTCACATCGTGAGATGCTGATGCAGTCGCAACGAGCAGGTGAGTTGAATCTTGACTAACCTAAAATACATAAGCAAGAGTTATTGTCGCCAATCCAGCTTCTATTTAAAATTATCTTAAATAAAATAATTTAGAGCGTTAAATGCCTCCCAAATCTAGCACGACTAAGAAGAACCGTTTTAAGGTGATAAAAGAACGTAAAACAGAATGTCCTAGGGAAAAGGCGAAGCTCCAGAGGAAGGCCATTCCAGGTCGAGGGACCCACCGCCGAGAAAGCCCTGTAATAATATTTAATCTGGTTTCCGCGACTTCGCTTTTGTGGGCGCTCTATAAATCTCGAGATTAGTATTAATAAAGATAACACTAAGTGTCGTTACATACCGCCGCGTTCTGCTTGATCTCGGCCATCACCTTCTTGCTAACCAGTTTAGCTTTATCCGGAACGTGATTGTGTTGAGTCGGCTGCTTAGTCAGAATTCCATCTTTGGAGTGACAGCGGGACTTACACTTAGCTGTACGGTATTCAGTGCACTTCCAGATTTTCTTTTCTGTTATTGTTTTTTCAAGTCTGAATGTACAACCATCGACCACTAACATTTCTCGACCTTTGTTGCTCATGACAAATTCTAGCTCCATTCTTAAACTGCTCCTACGACGAACTGACAGTTTTTCTTGGTTCAGACTTCGATTTATATACCCTTCAGGTTTGGGGCGAATAGGGTAATCACAGACTTTCGCGTATTGACATAAGAGCTTTACGTACCTTTACGTACCTAGCAATGGGCGGATATTTTTGTGACCTTTTGATAGTCGCCCTTTTGATCGTCGCCCTTGTGAACGCGCGCTCTTCTGATAGCGTGCTCTTCTGAGCGGCGCTTTTGTGAACAGGCGCCCTTTAGGAGTTCGCCCTTCCGAAGTCGAATAGGGTAATCACAGACTTTCGCGTATTGACATAAGAGCTTTACGTACCTTTACGTACCTAGCAATGGGCGGATATTTTTGCGACCTTTTGATAGTCGCCCTTTTGATCTTCGCCCTTGTGAACGCGCGCTCTTCTGATAGCGCGCTCTTCTGAGCGGCGCTTTTGTGAACAGGCGCCCTTTAGGAGTTCGCCCTTCCGAAGTCGCCTTTCTGATAGTCGCCCTTCCGAACTCGCCCTTCTGATTGGATACCCTCTCAAGGCTTTTCCCATCATCCGCAGTGTTGAAACCCCACCAAGCAGAGGCCGCATACAGGAGTCTAGCAACCACTGTAGCTTCGGCCACCACGTGCATCGCCTCGGGACGCAAACCATGTGCTCTCAAAATCGGAGTGCGTAGAGGAAGCCTGCACAGGCCCCTAGTACTTCGTCAACATGGGAGTTGTGCCAAGGACTCTGGGTCTACTATGCTACAAAGAACATCCTCCAGATCAGAGGCCTGCAGAAGAAGGTGGTAAGAATTTGGGGGGGGGGGATTCAATTCAACTTTATTGATCCGAATTCAATACAAAAGTACAGTAGGCACCAAACGGAATGTAAATACATTCGGGATACAATAGGGAAAGCCCAAAAGGGACATAAGTCCCGCTTATTTAGGGTTGCCTATTTGTTACATAGTAATAAGATGGCACCAAAACAGAAAAAGATAATGATGGGGACAAAACCATACATAGGTGAGATTAAGGATGGCACGATTCTCTAGAAGAAGAGGATTCCTGTTCTTCGACCAAAACAGTAAGATTATGAATTTCATAATTTATGTATTGTTTTGACAATGTAGCAATGTAGTTAAGCACACAAAGAAACGATTCCTAACATGCTATTAAAGATAATCTCATGTAAATACAGTGTATATAAGAATTTAGATGTGTATTTTAAAAACAAAACATCCACAAAAATATAAAATATATAAAAACAACAAACAACAAAGAACAGACACTTATATTTAAAAAATTCATGTAAATAAATCTAGTAGCGTTGTAGATAACGGAAATCAAAGGCAACGGTGCGCCAAAGAACCTCTCGTGTTGAAACTTAAAGAAAGAGTAGGCTTACAAATACATCCACCGCATGCAGAATCAGCAACAAAGGGAAGATGTCAAAGGCCTATGATGTCATAAATGTCCTTAAACTCATTCTCTTGTCTGACAATCTTCGCCGGGAGCGAAGAAAGCGCCAGAATTGTTCCAAGTCTAGTTAGTCAACTGATTTTTCTCATCTCTTAAGCTTCAGGAACAGTTCCTTTGCACGCCCTAATAAGATATACGCGAAGACCTTACCTTGGACAGAAAGAAGGGTGTGATTCGCTAGCTGTATGTTGCCGTCTGGGGTTCCAGATCAGAGCACCCTGTATGTTCCTCTGAAAGTCTCTCATGAATCTAGCCATCTAACCTTTTGAAGGATCATGATAGCTACAGTTATAGCCTCCAGGTCATCCATCTGGCCATAAACGTACCCAGGTGACTCAGGAGAGTGCGACATTCAGTGTTCGCACCCTCAATTTTCCTCTGATATCAAGCCCCATGTCAACCTCGTTTTGTGTCTGCAGGGAGTTAGCTTAATGGCGAACTAAGGGGCCTTGCCACCCCTTCTGCTGGCTTTGGGCTGTCCGCCTTGCAAGCTGACCCATTAATGCTCTTATAGATAGATACAATCTTTACGGGCGACAACTCCATTGACAATATGAGGAACGAATTTTCCAAGCCACTTTCCAGGCGGGCGTGGGGTGGAGCGATAGCCGATTTAATGGAGACATGTAGGCCCTAATACGCCCATGCTCATCACCGATTTCCGGATTTGACATAATATGGGTTATCTTCCGTAGTTCGAATCTCCTCCCAGAGTACCCATTCAGCAGTGAGTGCCAAGCTTATTTAATTACAGCCCGTACTCGCCATATCACGTCTTCGGGTATCTGCGGTATTTATTAGGGAGATGGTGCTACTTATTTTCTCCAGCAGCTTAATGAGTGCGCTGCTGATGATTCACTAGTTCGTCAGGGAATCCCTGGTGTTTAGCAGCTAACCTTCTTTACTGGAGGCCTTCCACTATCCGCAACCTGTGGACGCTCTAGGTTGCAATGCCATCTTCTCAAGTATCAGGGTAACAGAATCTACTGCCTATAAACTTTGGAGCTAGTTTTGTTCAAACTTGAGACGATATATTATATTCGGACGTTTGGTCTACCTGTATTCGATGTACTTATTTGCTGATAAAGTACAGAAAATATCGAAAGATGCCATTTTCCTGGTATGTTCTAGTTAGAGCCCATCTCTTCAAGAATTCCTATGCTGATCCATCGACTCCTCTGCCTTTCAATATCATTCTTACGGATCACACCTGATCAGCTCCTCTGCTTCGTTCTCTCTCTCTCTGGTTTTCTGGCAACTGGACTCTGCTCTTCACTTGGAATCTCTGGACATCCATTCTGACTAGACGCTTGATCAGTTAGGGCCTACCTATAACCTGCGCTTAATATTTTAATTAATGAACTAGAAATTTCGAGTTAACGATTACATAATTATGTAAAAGTCGAAAGAATGGAGTTGAAAATTACATATTTCTGTACATTACAGAAACGGTTATCGGCGGTATTACAACGAAGCCTTTAAACGCTTAGACATGAACAATCCTGCAATCTTCAACTGAACTACAGAATCAAAGTATATCTTCTTTGGTGGACAATACTGGACAACCTTAAAAGTTCAAGCAGCTATACAATTACAAACCAGAATTGCCAAGTAATCCCTTCAGCGCCTTGTACTATTTGGTTAATAAACTTTGCCAACTTTGCAGTTCCTATTATGTCTATCACGTCTTTTAGCAATCCTTGAACCTATTTCTTTAGGCAATATAAAACGCAGCTGTTTCCTTTATATGTGTCGACCGTTTTATTTCTTATTCTAGAATAATCATAGCATAGCGTTTGTTTGGTGAAATACTGAAAGGCTTTCTTGACTTAATCGCAAATGCTTTTAAGCATAAAACTGGTAATCTTATGATATAAATTTTTACTGAGCCAGATCTTGAACTCAGGTTTACTATTATAGGCATGAAGTCCTCTGCAAAAATAACGGACATAATCTGAGATGATGAGCTAAGAATATCCTGCAGTGCATCTTTCATTGACCAATATTCAGGTTCTTCACTGCTCTTCACTTACTTCATAAACTATGGAGGCCACATAGTGTGCAGATGCATATATGGACAACCTAATGGACATCAGAAGGGAAAATTGTCTCTCGCATCATCGCTTTAAATGCTTCGTTTTATTTGCTAGCAAAGCTTCCGTTGGTGTGCTTCCACGTTATAGGCCCTACTTGCAACATCTTTGGTGATTTGGTTTCCGACATCTCCGACATATCAGGCGATTCTTCATTCGAAATATCTGCCATCACCGAATCCGTGGGAGTTTTATGTAAACTTGTACGAACTATAATATCAAATGTTCCATCACAACCAGACTGAAGTAGCCTTGTCAATTAGGCTAACCAAACTCAGAAACCGGAAGTTAATTTAAAGGCAGCGCCACTTGCAGTCTACCGCAGCAGACAACTGAATATTAACCCGCCAGACAATGAAAATGCACGAATCTTGAACCGATTAACTTACAGTTTTATATACGTGAATACTCTGTGTCGATTTTCGATCAGAAATTTTGGAAGTAGGCTAATTTAATCGGTTGCGCCCACACCGACACCGTGCGACACGCAACAGGAATGTTATTCCTCGAAATAAAGTGATCACCTCTGATTAGAGGCTCAAGCAACCCACGGTTATTATTTTTTTTTATCTGCCATGTCACCTGAATGCCATTCAGCATTAGTGAAAGGTCAATACGAACCTTTACCATGGACCTGCGATCGTTGCGCTCTTAAGCCCATGGATATATATGCAGTGCCGCGCTGTCGCACATGAATCCGAGCCTATTGTTCTTTTTCATGATCGACCGTCCTTCAGGAACAATGTCCATTTACATTTTCGCACCGTTACCTTTGACTTTGACACATACGTACATACACATCAGTCGGCGGTAGATCCAGACTCTTCCTACATTTAGTGTCCGTGACTCGTTGTTGAATAGTCTGATTTAATTCCCATTCGGTTGTTTTACATATAATCCAAATTATTTCTTGTAGATTGTCCAAGATAACATGAGAATAATTAGTCATGACAACAGAGGCGGCGCTACACCAGGGCGCGCCAGGGCAAATGCCCTGGTAAAAAAGCTTTTGCCCTGGGCGATGCCCTGCCAGAATTTTTGCCTTGTCCAGAATTTGTTCGGGCAAATTTGTTGTATCCTGGGATAAATATTAGCTTAATTCACTGAAATGTTAAAATTTGCTTTACAAATGTCAAAAAGCGTTCCACTTCCGGAGGGCTTCGTCCATCTGACCTCCTGACTATAGACAAATATAATAGTGCTGGGGGCCCTTTATGGCACACGCGGTAGCGCGTTCATATATGGTCACCATTTAAGCTCGCGCTACCGCGCTCTCCACAAATCGCCCTCCGCACTGGTTAGGCCTACTTGTACGACTGCCCTGGCTATGCCCTGGTTAAAAAAATGTCTGGCGCCGCCACTGCATGACAACGGTCAGATTCGAACTCCTGCTTTGCTCTACAACTGTAACGTCGATGCCCGACTTATGCGTGGATAGATGAAACCAGTGGTAAAAATAACCAACCGACTGCCATAGTTAGCCTAATCACGGTGGCAACTACACATGCAATGTGTCGAATAACATCAAAGGACAATACAATCGAGAGTTAGAATCCGTTTACTTGCAGGGTAAGTAACAAGTCTTAATATGTCTTATGTCTGCTTGGCTATCTAACAAATCTATGGAGCTGCATCTTGAGCATTGTTAGGCCAGCGTTCGAAGGCTTAGTAGATGAAGATATATAATATAATAGGCCTATAATCAGTGTTGGGTAAACTCACACAAGAAATGAGTTAAATCAAAACTCAACTCACGCACCTCAAAATGAGTTTAAACTCAAACTCAACTCATCCTAAGTGAAATGAGTTAACTCAAACTCACTTGTTAAATGAGTTAACTCATAAACTCACACGTTTCATACTAGCACGTTCTAATCGAGCAACAATTTTTCCATCACGCCTACTTGTAACAGAAAAATATTTTCCATCAAGAATACACGGTACTTCAGCCATGTTGTTCTTAACTGTGCACAATATACAAAATATGCAGTGCTTAAATACTGTCCGCTAGCAGTGTTTACGACCCTCCCTGCCGTCACCACTCACCAGTATAGAAAGCCGACGATATAAAAAGGCTTGTTTCAACATAATATGTGCCGAGTGCCGAAGAGTGAGTTGAGTTTAAAATAATTGACAGTTACAACTCAAACTCACCGAAAATATGAGTTAACTCAAACTCATAACTCACACTCTTTAAGGTGAGTTAACTCAAACTCATAAATCACAGCAAGTGAGTTAACTCGTGAGTTTAAACTCATATGAGTTAACTCATACCCAACACACTGAATATAATTATACTGTTAAATACATACTATAATATACTATATAATAATATAGTTTCTTCAATGTGCTCTTCAGAAATTTGTAAGGAGGCAGTATTAAAATACAGTTTTATTATTTGCATTGTATTATTTTTATAGCTAATCGAAGAGTTTATCTTAAATTCGGTACGAAAACTGCAATGTTGAGCATGAACTTACTTTAATGGTGCGCCGTCACTTGATGCCTTTGTATTTCACAACGGCACGATTGAATTTTATAATTAAACAGTAACTCACAGACCAATCGAGAACCACGCCACTGCCCGTACCCTGGTAGTGCCAGAACCAAGTCTGGATAAGAGAGGAGGGCGACGCTAATCATTTTTGTCAGTATCCAGCGTCATTTACAGCTAACAATAATAAAATAATGTAAATTCAATATTACTTCACTAATACTTGTTAAATAGACATGACCATGTACATTTTGAAAATATATTTCGATCATTTGTTCTGGAACCAGAAGAGGAGAAGTTCTGGAAGATGACACGCATCAGCTGCAATTGTCTGCTCTAATTCTGGGAACGTTGTTTGGAGCAGCGGTTCTAGCTATAATCATCCTTTCGGCCATTCTGCTTAGTCGTAAATGTCCCGAGCCGACAGTACTGTCCTAAGAAGTCTCGTATGTATACGTATACATGTTGTGCATGTATTTATATGTATGTTATGTACATGTATGTACTTATGTAGCTATATATGTATCTATGTATGTACGTACTTATGTATGTATGTGTACGTATCTATGCATATATGTATGCATGTGTGTAGATATGTATGTAAGTATGTTACATTGTATATAGGTATATATGTATGGATGCATATATGCATGCATGTATGCACGAACAGAATGCATTCATGTATGTATATATTACATAATGTATATGCATGTATGTGTAATTGTGTATGTATGCATATATCTATTTATGTATGCACGTAAATGAGTGAATCTAAATATGAATGTACAGGGTGCGGCAAAATAAAGTAATCCCCTGCAGTGTTTGGTTGATATCTCAAGAACGAAGTTGGATTTTTATAAGAAAATTTACACGGCCATTGGTCATTCATATCTACGTACAATTGCCAAATTACATTATATTATCACAACAATTGACTAAGTTATGCTATTTGAACAGAGACAAGCCCACGTTTTATAACGTGCAAATTTTACGGTTGCGTTATTGGTTGTACTGTAGCATTTATTATGAAAATAAAAAAACAGGGCACCAGCGTAAAAGATCATTGAGAAGGACCAGTGGCCACCAAATTCCCCAGATCTCAACCCCCTTGACTATTTGAACAGAGACAAGCCCACGTTTTATAACGTGCAAATTTTACGGTTGCGTTATTGGTTGTACTGTAGCATTTATTATGAAAATAAAAAACAGGGCACCAGCGTAAAAGATCATTGAGAAGGACCAGTGGCCACCAAATTCCCCAGATCTCAACCCCCTTGACTATCACGTGTGGGGAGCCATGCTGGAAAGGTATCACAAACTCCAGCCGAAGCCAAAGACAATCGCCGAGTTGAAAGCCGCTTTGCAGTCAATATGGGACGATATGCCACAGGCGCCGATCAACAAGGCCATCAAGAACTTTACCAAACGGCTGAAGGCATGCGTGCAGGCCAATGGTGGACACTTTGAACACTTAATGTAAAATTGAAAGTGCAATTCGTAAAGCTTTGTTCTAAAAATATTTCAAGTTGTACCATTTATTTTTCTTGTTTCTTTACAAAGTAACTATTTTTAACCATGTAAAATCGTGGGGGTGTCGTGTTTGAAATAACATAACTTTGTCATATTTCAAGATTGTTAAATAACATTTGGAAGTTATATGTAGATGTGAACAGACAATATCATTACCAAGTTTTATATAAAAATTCTAAGCGGTTGCTACAGAATTTGCAACACACTGCAGGGGATTACTTTATTTTGCCGCACCCTGTATATAATGTATTTTGGTTGAAAACTCCACGATGCGACGCCAAGCTGTACTGTTCTTAGCCTTCCTCCGTGCTGTACGAATGCCGAATTTCGAGGTCATTTAGATCCTTCGACCGCGTCGTCTTCTCCAGTCCTTCTGAGTCTTGTTCCTTGCAGTCCACAGGGCTCACATTTTCGGATGCTCAGTCTGCGTTTTCGAACTGGTACTGTTGCGGTTCTCTTTCTGATCACAATGTCACGGACATGGCCCAAGTATGGAATCTTCAAGCTTCGCCTGAGACACCCATGCCAAAACTATCAACTTCGTGTTAAGAGCCTCTGTGGTCGTCCAAGCGAACTCTCACATCTATAGATGAGAAATGTCAAGACACAACTTATAGACAGTATGAGAATTGCAGAAAAAAACGGGGGGGGGGTAGACTTTGATTCATGTGGAGTTGGGGTATGCAAAGAAGACTTTACTGTGGGGTCCTAAGACAGACTAGGGGGTTGAAACCCCCCCCCGACAATTCTCACCCTGCTTATAGAGCTCCAGCTTGAGTTTTCTACTCAGTGATACAGCACCAAATGGTCTTATCGGAAGACCACGCACGTTCTGGCGATTGTGATTCGGTAATTAATATCCTGTTTACTGTTTGGCTGTCAAGGTATAATGAGCAGGTTCACTACCCAGTGGCGTAGCCAGGTTTCAACACCAGGGGGAGCGAGCACATGAAAAAGGCCCCAACTACCAAAATAAACAATCACCGGCATTCACGTTGCAAAAATGCTTTGAATCTAATTAAAACAACTAAATTTGGAAGCCACATTTGTTAAATGCTCAAATCTATTAGTTGTGCTATTTATTCATTCATTCATTCTAGTATTTATATAGCACCTCCTCGGGGGGAGGGTACTCAGAGGTGCTCCCGACTCCTGCACGGCCAAACAAGACAGTTTTCAATCGAGTATAGAACGTATAAGAGGGAGTTATCGAAAACAGGCATAGATCCGGGAAGCCCGTTCCATGCCCAGAGGCGTAGCTAGGGGGGGAGCAGGGGGAGCGGCCGCTCCCCCTCAGACCATTTTCCAAGATGTGGGGCCTTTTTCACTGTCTAATTATTCCAATTGTTCAAAATTTATTTATTCCAATCGTTCCAATTTTTTTTATTCCAATCGTTCGAACGACATACATATAATTTGTTTTCTGGAACTCTAGAAAGACTTTGCCACGGCCACCGACAGAAATTCCGGGCCCCTAGGGAAAGCAGTCATGGGCCCCTAAACTATCATTAGGCGTTATGAGAAAAGTTGATTGCGGGCCCGGCCCCCTAGGCATTTGCCCCCTCTCTGCCCCCCTCTCGGCGGGCCTGGACTTTGCGATACCAGATGGGCATTCAGAAAATCAGCAGTACATGTACTCTTGCAGAATATACCAGAACTAATAGTTGCCCTGCATATATATACTCGCGGATGGTGAGATTAAAAGCTGCACTACGAAACAGCTGATTGAGGCAAAGGGTGTGCCTGTAACCCTTGATACGTTCGAATTCTTAGTTCTTCTAATATTCTGGAAAAGTGCTAGAGAAGGCTTTCAGTTTATCCACATATTTACAGAGAAGTAGCATTGATTTGGTAAGGGGTCATCTATAAAGGACGTCCGCAATGAGGGGGGAGGCAGGGGTCATCGAAATGCGGACAAGGGGAGGAATAGTTTTTTAAACACCACCTTGTTTCAACCTTCACTGAAAGACTAAAAGATCAGCGAAGTGATTGCCTAAAACCTCATGCATGGTATAAGCTTTACTGCGACTTTAAAGAGGCTTTGATTACCGCACCTCCTGCGATCTGAAACCCGAACTGTCACTTAGACGTGCACAGGAACTGTGGAATAATTGTAAAAATAATTATGACGACATTAAAAATTGCCTTAGGGGTGCGGACGTCCCCAAGGGGGAGGGAGGGAGTTAAGGTCAAATGCGGACACATCCGAACAAGGGGGAGGGAGTTGTCCAAAGTGGGTCATATTTTGCGGACGTCCTTTATGGACGACCCCTTACACCTTCTCATTTGATTTAACTTTATGAAAACGATATTAAGATATGCGAAATTAATTCAAATTTGAGTTTGAACGGATTGAGAATGAAGCAACCGAGCTGATTCAAACATGTGATATTACTACTGACTATAAGTAACACCGAGTTCGAAAAAGAAAGAGTGGATGAGTGGATAATCGAATATCTGATTCATGGTTGAAACCTAAATAGTGTCACTAGATTGTGTCACATGTCTTGACTTGAGCACTGTTCCTCACTCTACTATGGCCTAGTTTCTAGTCGTTTGGCGTGCCTCAATCGAGTGCAATGCTCTGCGGCACGTCTTATTGGTCGAATACCAAAATTTGGTAAGGTCACTGCCTCTGGTTATATGCTGTAGGTTCTGCACTGGCTCCAGCCAACTGTCAGCCAGCGTATAGTATAAGGGTTGTTTCCCTGGCCTGGAGGTGATTGCTGGGATGCGCTTCAGCGTATCTGCGGGTCCTTTGCCGCCCCATGCTGGGAGTTCATGGTAGTCGCCACCTCCGATCTTCGGGCAAAGGCGTACTCATTGTGCCTTTTGCCCGCTCAGCCACTACGCAGAACCGTGTTTTTCAGTGGTGGGCCCGGCGGCATGGACAGTGGCGTAGCCAGGTTTCAACACCAGGGGGAGCGAGCACATGAAAAAGGCCCCAACTACCAAAATAAACAATCACCGGCATTCACGTTGCAAAAATGCTTTGAATCTAATTAAAACAACTAAATTTGGAAGCCACATTTGTTAAATGCTCAAATCTATTAGTTGTGCTATTTATTCATTCATTCATTCTAGTATTTATATAGCACCTCCTCGGGGGGAGGGTACTCAGAGGTGCTCCCGACTCCTGCACGGCCAAACAAGACAGTTTTCAATCGAGTATAGAACGTATAAGAGGGAGTTATCGAAAACAGGCATAGATCCGGGAAGCCCGTTCCATGCCGCCGGGCCCACCACTGAAAAACACGGTTCTGCGTAGTGGCTGAGCGGGCAAAAGGCACAATGAGTACGCCTTTGCCCGAAGATCGGAGGTGGCGACTACCATGAACTCCCAGCATGGGGCGGCAAAGGACCCGCAGATACGCTGAAGCGCATCCCAGCAATCACCTCCAGGCCAGGGAAACAACCCTTATACTATACGCTGGCTGACAGTTGGCTGGAGCCAGTGCAGAACCTACAGCATATAACCAGAGGCAGAGACCTGACCAAATTTTGGTATTCGACCAATAAGACGTGCCGCAGAGCATTGCACTCGATTGAGGCACGCCAAACGACTAGAAACTAGGCCATAGTAGAGTGAGGAACAGTGCTCAAGTCAAGACATGTGACACAATCTAGTGACACTATTTAGGTTTCAACCATGAATCAGATATTCGATTATCCACTCATCCACTCTTTCTTTTTCGAACTCGGTGTTACTTATAGTCAGTAGTAATATCACATGTTTGAATCAGCTCGGTTGCTTCATTCTCAATCCGTTCAAACTCAAATTTGAATTAATTTCGCATATCTTAATATCGTTTTCATAAAGTTAAATCAAATGAGAAGGTGTAAGGGGTCGTCCATAAAGGACGTCCGCAAAATATGACCCACTTTGGACAACTCCCTCCCCCTTGTTCGGATGTGTCCGCATTTGACCTTAACTCCCTCCCTCCCCCTTGGGGACGTCCGCACCCCTAAGGCAATTTTTAATGTCGTCATAATTATTTTTACAATTATTCCACAGTTCCTGTGCACGTCTAAGTGACAGTTCGGGTTTCAGATCGCAGGAGGTGCGGTAATCAAAGCCTCTTTAAAGTCGCAGTAAAGCTTATACCATGCATGAGGTTTTAGGCAATCACTTCGCTGATCTTTTAGTCTTTCAGTGAAGGTTGAAACAAGGTGGTGTTTAAAAAACTATTCCTCCCCTTGTCCGCATTTCGATGACCCCTGCCTCCCCCCTCATTGCGGACGTCCTTTATAGATGACCCCTTACCAAATCAATGCTACTTCTCTGTAAATATGTGGATAAACTGAAAGCCTTCTCTAGCACTTTTCCAGAATATTAGAAGAACTAAGAATTCGAACGTATCAAGGGTTACAGGCACACCCTTTGCCTCAATCAGCTGTTTCGTAGTGCAGCTTTTAATCTCACCATCCGCGAGTATATATATGCAGGGCAACTATTAGTTCTGGTATATTCTGCAAGAGTACATGTACTGCTGATTTTCTGAATGCCCATCTGGTATCGCAAAGTCCAGGCCCGCCGAGAGGGGGGCAGAGAGGGGGCAAATGCCTAGGGGGCCGGGCCCGCAATCAACTTTTCTCATAACGCCTAATGATAGTTTAGGGGCCCATGACTGCTTTCCCTAGGGGCCCGGAATTTCTGTCGGTGGCCGTGGCAAAGTCTTTCTAGAGTTCCAGAAAACAAATTATATGTATGTCGTTCGAACGATTGGAATAAAAAAAATTGGAACGATTGGAATAAATAAATTTTGAACAATTGGAATAATTAGACAGTGAAAAAGGCCCCACATCTTGGAAAATGGTCTGAGGGGGAGCGGCCGCTCCCCCTGCTCCCCCCCTAGCTACGCCTCTGTCACTACCTCCAGCCTATAACCTGCAGTTGTTGAAAGCACCATGACCAGGGGCAGTCCATGGTGGTTTGGATCTTGGTTGTGTTCCAGTTGATCTCCAGTCCAAAAACCTTGCAATCCTTGCCTATTAATTCCAGCTCAAAAGTAGTACTTCGGTCAACTTCGGTCAATGCTAGTATGAAAACCTGGCTAGGTCGGTGAAGACCTTCTTCCCGACAGAAGCATCGAATATGCCTCGAATATGGGGCGTGGAGATGGTTGAATGGTAACACGCTGGCAGAAAGATCAGAAGGACGCGGGTTCGATACCCGCTATCCCAATAAGATTGACTCAGTCTTCACTCCTAGGTGCCGATTGTAAAATGAGCAGTAGCCTAGGCCTAGGATAGATGGGAGCCTTGTATGGCTGCCATACAGTTAGACTTGTTAGCGTCTGTTAGGCCTACTATTGTGTCATGTAATCTTATTACCTACTTGTCAGTTTGAATTAATAAACGAAGATTATATTATTATTATTATTATTCATTACAATAGACTGTGGGCTCCATAATTTTATCCAATGGTGCCTCAAAAAGGTCTGAAACCATCGAATCACCCTGTTTTACTCCACTGTCAGTTTAAAACCATTCTGTCGTTTCACCTTCAACTCGCACATAGCTCAAGGTGTTGTTATATATACACACACATGATGTCGACAATCTCGGTTGGTACACACTTAGAAATAAGCTTACCAGACCCTGCCAAATAAAAACGTGTCTTACCATTTGGTAAGCAAGGTTATTAGTCCGCCCTGTAGTAACCTGATGTTACTTACAGACTGCGATTGGAGGATCTGGCGAGTTGGTTACTTCAAAGTAGGTAGAGTAATAATGCTTGAGAATTTACAATATTGAAAATTCAATACAATTAATTTAAAATAGTAAAATTTAATAAACAAATATATTTTTGGCTTTGTGAAATAGCACAAAAAATAGAACCAATTGCCGGATATTATAGGCAATATAGATAATAAAACGCTACATTTCCCAAGTAAAAGTGTATGTATTTTAATTGATACGACAATGAGCGAAATATTCTTGAAAACTATTTTTGTGGACTAAAACATGTCAAATATGAATACCAATTAAACTTTTCTGGAACTTTAATTTTAAAAAATTAAGATGGAATTGTCGCTTTCGGAACAATTGCCCAGGGAATATCAGCCTATTGCATCATGTATCAAACATGTAGTTCAGGCACAACTCTGGTAAACAGCGACTATAATATTTCAAAAATAATTATAGAAGAAAAAGAAGAAGTGCAGTCCCTTAAGCTAGTCCTGAGGCAGCCATGGGTATGAAGGGTTAGCTACTTAATTTTCTTCGCCTCGGCATATGAGGGCGGGTGGCCAGTTCCCTCCATCGCCGTCTCATCTTCCCACTGACAGTGTACGGTCAGCGTACTCATCATATCTGAGTTGGCTAGAAGGTGCGGGTGGAACAGAAATCTCGAAGCAAAATTTTTGCCCTGGCGGGGATTTGAACCATCGACCTCTCGATTGACAGTCCAGCGCGCTAACCACTACACTATCGAGTAGCCTACCCTGGCGAAGGGGATCAAACAATTCAAAATAATTATAATGAGCAACTAAACACATGTAAATTTATTTAATATTGTAAATAAGTGAAAATAGGCTATAGGCGTGGAAAATAAAACAAGTTTGTAACATTCTGAAAAACCGTGGTAGTGGCCTACTTAAATTATACGAATGCGCACTAATAGGCTACATCGAACACGGCGCCGGGCATCAAACAATTCAGCTGAAATTCCAGTTCAAACTCCTAAGTTGATACGCACGCAGTCAGACAGAGAAATAACTAACATGATAATATCCAATCAGAGTTACACAGTCGGACATTTAGGCAGATTGTATACAGTTAAATACATGCCAGGCAGACAAAGTTAGCGTTGAGTATGGGTTAAAAGTTACCCTAATAGCGTGCGCTCTGTAGCTCATCAAGTAGAGACGAAGGGTAAACATCGGAGTCAGAAAAGTTGCACAGGTTCGAATCCCGATGGAATCTTTATATTATTTGAAAAAACTAGCAAAAACTTATTAATTTATGTTGTGAAATAAACACTAGCAAAACGATAGATTTTTAATGTGTTTCTTTCTCGGCGGTTTTTATCTTATTAAACTAGTTCTGAACTTTCGTGGTTTTTAACATAAACACTAACATTACGACCGTAGCACCCTGTTGTCTCCTCGGCTTGACCTCCCCGGACTTTGGCCTGGCACCGGAACGGACAAGGCGGACATGGCTATTGCGGACTTGATTTGATATAGCGCCGGAGTTTAATCCGGTCTCCCTGACCGTCCTGACGTGGCTTTTGTGTGGCGCTGAGAAATTTCGGAGATTTACATTTACATTTAACATAGGCCTGCCGTTGCGTGGTGAATGCAAACAAAGTTAATAAGTAAGTAGCCTTCGTGGCATCTAGGCTAACACGTGCACGTGCATTGCATTATATAGAACGATGGCATAAATATTTAACATCACGACAGGAACAAATGCATTCGCCTGACAAGCTTGACAAAATATAACTTTAGAAACGTTTCTGGTTTTTCTTACCGATCGGATTTTGACCTGACTTGTCACTTCTGTAACAGATAAGCTTTATCAGGGCATTTCTTGAAGCACCCATTTAAAAATGCCTTGGGCATAAAAATACGTTAAAGTCACAAAATTAGTATTCAAAAGTTATAGGCCTATTAATTTTACTATCGAGTATAGAAAAGGGTTGTCGAGCACTTGCCAAGACGACGTTTTCCATTGTCAACGATATAATTGTGGGTGCAGAAAATTCGTTTGGCACCTGGAAATCTGACTTGGACCTCTTTTGGACTACTCTCTGGAAACCTCCTCTGATTTGGTTTGGCCTTCTGGAAACCGGACTCGGACCTCTTTTGGACTAGGCCTACTCCCTGGAAACCCCCTCTGATCTGACGTAGCGCTCGTGAATAGGCTGGTGTCCTGCTCTTCGCCTTCGAGTGGCGCTTTAGAAGTTTGGAGATTACGATTACGATTACGATTAATTATCTACTTTGGAACCCCCTCTGATGTGATGTAGTGCTTGTGAATAGGCTGGTGAATGGTCTTTGCTTGCTTACTTATTTAACCGAGAATAGTTCTGAGCGCCTAAAAATTCTTAATAGTGGAAATTAGTCATAGGTAACTAAGTAAAGATTATGCGCAATATCATCAATGTAATTAAATGAAAGCTAGTTGTTGCAATATTTAATTTTTTTCACGTACACATTTGCCAAGTGCAACGGACTATATTGGGTTTAAGCGCAGTGACAGTGTGACACATGCGCATAAATACGTGAGCGGTGCGGTTACCTCGTGGTCGTTATCAAATATAATGGCGGAGATTATTTGGTCTATCGGTAACCGTGGAAAATATCGAGAAGCAAAACCAATATCGAGAACTTCTGAAGAATGAAGTAAGTAACCTTAATCGCAAATTTATATAATTTATTGCTGTATTTTATGTAAAGAAGACGGCGAACATGTACAATCGGGGTGCCTATGTACTATCTGGGTTGGTGTCGGTAAACTTGCGCTATGAGGGTCCCTATCTAATGTTATTGTTTGACCCAAATTCAAGGGACTATGTATTACGGTGTGAGAAGAGGTCGCACCTTGACACTAGGGCGAACATGTACAATCGGGGTGCATATGTACTAGCTGGGTGGGTGTCTTTGCATCGTGAGGGTCGGTTAGGGCGTAGGGTTATTGTCAGTGTAGCCTATGCATTTGTGGGCGATCATGAAGGTGCTTTGCAGTTAGTAATGGGAAGCCAGTAATGAGGTGACTGGATGCTCTTAAAGAACTTCAGTTCAGTTTTCTACAAAATCTTCACCAGCGTTAAACTGTCACCGCTCAAGAGGTGCTGCACCCAGCCCTGTGCAAAAACGAATAAATTCTTCCACCCAGTTCCGTTGACAGGAAGCCCCAGGATGGAAGAGCATAAGTATAGTTGGGGAGACAAAAAGGGCTTGGAAATGTTGGTTCAGTGGTAGGCATTCCTTGAGTTCAGAGGAGTTTTAGTGGGTATAGATGTTGGCTGCAAATGTCACATGGTGATCAACTTTTAACTCTTCTCTGAATAGAACACCAAGTAGTTTAATAAGTTTGACTCTTTAAACATTGTTGATAGGATCCGGAAGAGAAAAGAGTCTTGGACTCTGTGAAATATAATCTCTTTGCAAGTATCATACAGGGCTCCGGCATGGGTCCTACCAATTTTGTTGTAGCCATGTCAGGTTTAAAACCTCTCTACCACTTTAATCGCATCTTCAAATATGCAGACGACTGCTATCTTTTCATACTAGCTTCTAATATCTCCACCACTGTTGCAGAACTTGATCACATAAATGCCTGGGCCCAGAGATGCAATCTTCATCTCAACCATTCTAAATCCAGCGACATTATCTTCACCAAGCCCAAGACGATCCTTAAATCCAATCCACCACCTATATGCGGAATCCCAAGGGTCTCTTCAATAAAAATATTAGGAATTGAAATAACCGATAAGTTTGGATTCTCTCCCTATATCCAAAAACTAAGCATAAAGGCTAAACAATCCCTTTACGCTCATCGTATATTAGTTTCTCATGGGCTCTCGGGCCCCAGGCTTCATGATGTAATACGGGCTACCACTGTCAACCGTATGCTGTACTGTTCCCAGGTATGGTTAGGCTTTGCTAATAAGCAGGAACTTGATCATTTGGGCGCAATTATCCGTAAGTTGGTTCATCTCGGCTACCTCCCTCCTTCTTTTCCTACTTTTGATGAACTTTGCAAAAAAGCTGATCGTGATCTCTTTAAGAACATTCTCAAAAACCCTAGTCACCTCCTCCACGACCTTCTACCTCCTGTTCATAAGACCGGGTATGATTTGCGCCCACGTTCTCATAATCTGGTTCTCCCTAGATTTGACTCCCTTACCCGACGTGGTTTCCTGGGTAGAATGCTATACAGCTAGGCTCTGTTGTTATTATTTTCATTTATAATTTAACGTCATTATTACTGTTATATTTTTCTTTCCTCTTTGTGTATAATTGTATGTAAAGCGCTGTGCGTTTGCTAGCGTTTAATAAAGAATATACTTACTTACTTACTTACTTACTTACTTTAGAAGAAAGATTAGGTGTCATTCTGTTCAAGGAGGTCCAATCCTTAAGATTTGCAAATTGAGTTTCCAGGCTAAAAGGAGAGTTTTTGGGACGAGAAGGTTAGTATATCTGAAGACAACACAGAAGTCAGTTGTGTGCTCAACTGACCTTCTATGGGCCCATATTGGTTACGGGTAACTGAGCACTTTCATTTTTTCACTTGTTACCAGTCCCATTTCTGGACCAAGGATGAAGGTGAGGCTTATTATCCTTGTTAGGACACGAGGTGGTTAAACTGCAAACACATGGCTGTTATAGAGCATAGCTCATATTAAGCAATTAATAATAATAATAATATTATTATTATGAACACTATCATTATTATTATCTGAAACGCCATCTCAGACAGGACTCAACTGGTTGGTTCTTCCTTTCAAACGTTATTTGCTGTTTCTCTGCATAATTATAATTGTAATTTTTGATCTTGATCTTGTAGCAACCACACTTGAACTTCCATTTGGTATAGCTAGACAACTCCTCTGATGCGATGCAGTGCTCGTGAATAAGCTGGTGCCCTTGAGCAGACAATGGAGGAATCTCAAGGTAGGCCACATCACTCATTGTCTCTTGCTCTGATGTTTTCTCCTGCCCTATCACACACGTTTTGCTCATAGCTGCTTTACATCATGCTTTAAATCTGCTTTAATCACACCTTCACTTAAGAAACTTAACCTGGACATCAACAGCCTGTCTAACTTTAGATCCATCTCCTATCTCAATAAAAAAGTTTTAAGGTTGTTAAACGCCTTTTCCTTATGTGGTTTAAAAACATTTCATCTCCTAACTTTAGTCCTTACCAGGGTCATTTCACATCAAATCAAGAAGTACAAATAAAAATTTGCCACCACTCCTTTGGATTTTTCTTAATTTTTGTACATAAACTACATGCAAAATAAAGAATTACAGTGAAACATTTAGCAGATTATCTCAACATTTGGCCAAGATATTAATTTTTGAAGTTGATAAGCAAAAACGGATCGCAAGAAAACGGCGTGTTCCACCAAGTTTGGACTGTCATACCTTGGCTGGAAAATGAGCTACAGGCTGAAATTTTTTAATATAATCAGTTTGTTGTGCTCCTTCCAAGTATGCAAGAATCTGGGTGGTGCTGCCTTGTAGTATGTAATCTTTAAATTTGTAAATATTGTACAGAGACCAATTTTCACAGTTCCAGGCATGCTTTGTTTTGTTAAAGGATTATAAAGATGTATCTAGGCTGCATCGGTAGGGCATGGTTGCGAAAGTAGTTTTATGCTCCTGGTGCATAAGGGCGCTCAAGTCGTTCTCGTGAAAAGTGACTTTAATCTCTTAGTTACACAGTGACAAGCCATCCGATTTTATGTTCATTATGTAATCATATTATAAGTAAACAAATCATATTATTAAATAATTGATGTATTTCTTTTTTATAGCTATTGAAATGGAGTGTGCAGTTCACTTGTTGCCCTACATCCTGACTGCACTGCTTAGAAAAACAAAGAAGTTGCAGGACACATTTCATCCATATGCCTTTGGTAACAATAATTGTTTTGTTTTGTAATTTTCAAGCGGTGGATAGTCATAATTTTTTCTTGCAATAAGGCTATGGTGTGCTAGAGATGTCAGTGAGTTGTCAATTCATTTGAATTCAAGGTAGTAGACGGGGCCCACCGACATGCACACTCTGGCCCAATATTCAAAAACCTCGGGCTGCTGAAAATTAAGCAGATAAGAGCCCTACAAATAGGGGATTTCCTCTATCGCTTTAAATACGGATTGCTTCCAGCTTCATTTGTGGGATATTTCACCATGGGGTCGCAGATTCACATACATAATACGAGGAGTGGTACAATGTATCGCTAGGGTGTGTCAATTTGAGGGGTTGTGAGGGGTTGTTTTAATTTAAACATGTTTATTAGTGTTTATTTGAATTCACAAACTGCTAGTGATAAAATTGTGCCGTTTTGCATACTGAATCCAAATCTAGCTTCAGAAGCAGCTTAAAAGGAGCCATAGCTACTTCAATTTACAGTTCAAATTAGCTATAATTACATACTATTGATTTGAACGTGCAATAGAACTCAACAAAATCTGTAACCACAGTGTCATAGCAGATGTCATATGCGAGGTCAAATTAATGGAATTGTAGAAAATCAACCAAAAACATCATGTCCTGTTTGCTTCTTTTTCCGCCCATGAGCTCTCGACTGACCATTTGGCCTTTGATGTAGTGGTTCCTCCTCTCATGACTGTACACATGAGCAGCAGCCTCAGTTGTCATTTCACACACCTTTCCACAGACTGGGTGTATGATGGCCAGTCGGGAACCACTTATGACTCACTGTACCTTGTTTCTTAGAAACTTGAAAACTACTCTCTTTAGCCGTGGTTGGACTAGGAGCGCTCCTGAGTAGATCACCTTGAATGGGTTTTTATAAAAGCTCCTTAATAATAATAATAATTGGGTTGTCAACAAAAGCTTTGATCTCTGCTGTTGTTAGGGAGCAGGAGGCTCGGAGACTCCAGAGCTCAGGTCAATCAATTGCGAGAGTGTTGTCGCATCAGGGTTGATGGTTGGTGTTTTCCTGGGTCTCACACTGCTGTCTCCAAGCTGTGTCATCTCATCGCCTTCACCTCTGATCTTCAGTAGCTTCTCCACTGCATCTCTTCTTTCCTGTTCCTCATCACTGCACAACATTGCTTGCAGCACAGACTCGCTAAAACCATACCAAGCAGACCTCTTCACTGTAGGCATGAAAATCGTCTTCACCACTGCACTTTGTTCTTTGAGCACTTGTAGCTGGAAAAGGAGTTGCCTGGGTCCTTGTGTCCAGTTGCTATTTATCTTTATATTGAACCAGTTCACTATATACACCCCAACACAGAACTCCACAATCATCCTCAAATTGTTCAGATTATTTCCTTTTAGATTATGCTTTGAGATCCAAATTCTCATGAACCTGAGAGTTGTTGTGAACCACTGCTGTGGGACACAGGTCCTATCTCCAACAGAATCAGATCCTTTGGCAAAACTCCTATCCTAACTGCAGTTAGAATCCTGTAGCCATAGCTTTGATCTGTGCTTAAGTACTTCATCACTGAGCTGAGGGAGAGCAGGACCAACACAGTCTTTTGCAAAATCAGGATTGATGTCTAGCTCAGTTACAGAATCCAACATTTTTCCTAAGGAACCTGACCACTTCTTGCTTACTGTCTTGCCATCTAAAGCAGTCACTAGGTGCCTCAGTGGCAGTTCTCAGTACAACTCTTGATCCCAAACTTGCAGATAAGTATGTCCATCAGTCTGTCGAGCTTTTCCATAAACCTATCTTTCTCCTCCGGCTTTGCTCTGCCTGAAAACACCTTGTTTGCTCGCTCCCACATGGCTTTTTCGAAATTTGATTTGATTCTAACATGGCTATTTATAACAGGCGGAATAAATTTTGAATTTGCTCTGCACCATTTAGCAGTATGCCAGTCATCAGGTCAGTGACAAGTTGGTCGTAGTTGTAATTCCGTCTGTCTTGGTCACTGATCTCTCTCAGGGTAGTCAGGTACAATCCAGATCTGATGAGAAAACCCTGACAGTTGGTAATTCAGCTGTAGGAAGTTGTTTACCTGACCCCACTAAGTGATGTAAATGAGTCCAGGCTAGCAGTCTTGTTTTTACATGGGATATTCTGACTATCCAACAGTGAATATACACATATTATGCTAAAAAAAGTGGCTACATTATAACATGCATTATTATAACTATGTTGCACACAGTGCAAGATAAATTGATAATTCAGGAGTAAACGACATTAATATAGTATATACAATATCATACAATACATTACACGATGTCTAACACACACAAAAACATATCGGACTGCTCAGAGCATTTTAAAATATTTCAGCAAGCCCCGTATGAAAGCAGTTTATTTACGCGTTTTCCACGATAAATTTGAGGGTTAATTGAAGTAGGTAAATCCCATTTAAAACAAAATTTACACACATACGTTGATTTTGCACATGAAATTGCACAAGTTTATCCTTAGTGCCTTTTTAAATATTGACCTTTCAAAAATTGACACACCCTAACATATCGCCCTGCTAGAGCTCGTACAAATACATGGGAGTTCAGTATTAAAGCATCGGGATCACTAATTTGGAATACTATACCTTTATAAATTCGCTCCTCGTCGAATTGCCATGAATTCAAAATAAGGCTAAAAGCATGCTTGATGAATGGTTGACCTTTTCGCTGCAAAAAACAGGCCTCCCTTCAGGCGCCTGGTTGGCCGGGCGGGGTGTGCGCATCAGGGCTCGGGGACAGAGTCCCTTAGTTAAGAATATTAGTTAAGAATATTAGTTAAGAAAGTTGCTTAAAAAGAACTAAGTAACCTCCCAGAAGATTAGTAGCATTACTGATTATACGATATGGATTTAGGGAGAAAATTATGTAACCAGTCATATTACTATAACTGTGTAATTTGCTCATGGTGTCACCCCCTTAGCGGGATTGTATCCTGTGAGGCCACCCTTTGGAGCCATTAACTAGCGTATCCTTGAATGTAATCTGTACTCTAAACTAATTTGTTATTATTTCTGTTGTCGGCTGCAGTAAAGATTTTTGATTCATTGATTGATTTATTGGGAAGGTTAAAAGCTTTTACCAGCTATTATTTAGCGACATGTACAAGTAAACCATTTTTAAAATTGTAATCGAGAATTTATATAGCGCCACTCATAATCAGAGGCACTTTTCCGACCCGGGTCAGTGTCTTCACTGACAAAGAAATGTTTTCAAGCGCTTGCGGAACTGGACAGGAGAGAGAGAGAGAGAGAGAGAGAGAGAGAGAGAGAGAGAGAGAGAGAGAGAGAGAGAGAGAGAGAGAGAGAGAGAGAGAGAGAGAGAGAGAGAGAGGGAGGACAAGTCTAATGGCCTGAGGCAATCGGTTCCAGCTGGAAGGGCCAACAACCGAAAAGCTACGAGACTGAGCCGCAGAAGTGCACATCCGAGGAACAACCAAGTGGCCACGGGCAGATGACCAGAGAGATGGCTGTTACAGAGCAATTATTATTATTATTTTTGTTGTTATTATTATGCAGAACGCTATCTTTGTTATTGTTGTCTAAAGCGCCATCTCAGCAGAACTCAGACAGCGGTGGCAATGTCCTGCAGATGGCGTGCCCCCATTATAGAGCCACTGCAACTGGTTGGTTCTTCCTTTCAAACGTTATTTGCTGTTTCTCTATGTGTAATTACAATTATAATTCTCTTTGGTCTTCTAGCAACCGCACTTGAACCTCTACTTGGCATCTCTGGACAACTCCTCTGATGCGATGCAGCGCTCGTGAATAAGCTGGTGTATTGAGCTGGCAATGGATGAATCTCAAGGTAGGCTACATCGATTATGTCTGGTTGCCCAGTATGGGTGGTTGATATTCTGGTAGACTAAACTAGCGCTGCAGTATGTTGGAATGGCAGTATGTCTAAGTCATTGCATTTAGGAGTGGTGTAAGGCAGGGGAGTTCTCTATCACCTTAATTGTTTAACATGCTTGTTAATAAAATAATTGTGGAGTTGAGAGCAGCTGGTCTGGGTTGTTGTAGTAACAAATCCTGGTTGGGATGCATCGTGTATGCAGATGATATTATTTTGCTATCTGCATCAGTAGTTGGCCTTCAGGCTTACTAGATAAATGTGGTGTTTTTAGTAGTCAGTTAGGCCTAACATTTGATAGTTTTAAGATAGATGGCTCAGTATTAGTGAGGTTTTCCCAGTTTCAGCTCACTAAATTAAACGCTTGCTGGTATAATGTGTATCGTAAACTGTTTGGTTTTCATACATGGAATCAGTGCTAGAATTTATTGTAGGGCTGGGCAGTTTGGACTTTAAATCTATGAGAGTTATTGCCTTATTTAAACTACTTAAAAACTGCTAACTGCTGGTGATGGTACACTCAACGTGCTGTCGTTGACATTCAGTTATGGACACAAGTTTAATTATCTGGTTAATGGTCTTGGTGTGTCCGTAAAGGACAACATGTCTTATGTCAATCGCAGGTTTTAACACTTACATCTCCGGGGAGCGTTAGCTTGAGTTGGTGTTTTTGTATATATTTTCTGTTTTTATATATTTTTTTCGTTTTGTGTTTTATAATGTTTCTGCTTTGAGCTAAATAAAGTATAGATACTGTATCTATGTCTAACCAAAACGTAAGAGACGCACCTATCTAGACCAAAAACTAAGCGAGAGAGTTTGTTGTAGGTGAAAGCAAAAGCAAAGACGGACAACGAACTGGCCGGAGAACAAAGGTAGACGAAATTGCACCAGAAACCACAAAGACGGAGGAAGGATGCCAGAAATAACCGAGGAGAGCGAAGAAGAACCCGAAGGAAAAGAAGACCATTGACATCCAGGGGACGTGGAGAAGGGATGGATTTAGCCAGTGCCTCACCAAATTTTCTAAGCACAAAATGAACTGTTGTGAAAAATGTGAATAGGGAACATGGACAACTCGTACTTAAAATCCAAACTTGTTATGAACTGTTACTCTTGTCTCTGTATATCTGGTAATATATTGCACTAATAAAAACCATTTCAAATACAATGCATTATCAATAATTGATAAGAAATAGTTCTCAGAGAATAGTTATTATGGATAAATTTATGACATAGAGTATCAAGCTGAAGATTGCATTTGTAAATTTATCACTGAAAAATCTCAGGGTTCCAGCTATAGAATCCTACAAGTGTCCATGGAAGTAACACTGAAGGTTCCATATAGTAACCTGGACAGCGGACTTTCAAAGTATTATGAGCCTGCAGTAGTAACATAGCTTACTTTCAAAGTATCCTTGGCTGGCCAAGTAGTATCCCAGTCCAGGTTACTATATGGTATAGCTTAAACCATCCGCCTAGTGGACAACCCAAAGTCAGCTTCAGCTTGTTGTATAGTAACCTAAGCATCTTACTTTCAAAGTTTCATGAGCTTGCTAAGTAGTAACATAGGACAGCTTACTCTCAAGTATCATTAGCAACCAAATAGTAACATAAGACAGCTTACTCTCGAAGTATCATTAGTAACCAAATAGTAACCATAAACAGCTTACTTTTGAAGTAACCTACGCTTACCAAATAGTAACCGTAGAAAGCTTACTTCAATAGTAACCTGTCCAGGTTACTATATGGCATAGTTTAAACCAACCGCCTGGTGGACAAGCTCTAGTAACCTTAAGGTTACTATAAGACAAGTTCCGGGTTTAGAGTGTAGTCCTAGTTTCAGAGTAGGCCTAGACTCAAGATTGCCTCCATATCCAGCGAATCAGGTGCGGCCTTAATGACTTTGTGTATGTGCGTGTACGTTTCAATGTATGTATGAATGCATAATAATATCTGTGTTTGTGTCTATGTGTGCATGCATGCGTGTGTGTTATATTGTGTGCATTTTATAAGAAATTATTTTAAATACACATTTAATATAGCCTAAAACTGAAAATGCAACACGAGCAGAGCTATATTTCATGAAATTCCAACAAAACCATCATTTAGCTTCTTGTCATTTATTATATTTTAAAAAATTATTAGTTTTTTTCTATACGGAGTTTTATCTTAAAACTTTCAGCTGCAGATACTGGACGCATCAACCATGGTAAGCCTAACGGAAACGAGCTCCGACAGAGAGACGGAGGAAGCAATCGTTACGAAGCTGCAGGCTGTGGAAATGACCGCGACGTTACGATACACGCCCAACAAAGACCTCTTTCAACTGCTTCGACCGTTTATGATGAACTTGCAGACCAGAAATAGCTCTGACAAACTTCCACTATATTCAGTATCATGCAATCATCTCATTTGAAACTTCGTAAGCGCATCGACTTCGAAGTTCTATCGCTAACCTACAACTGCCTACAATACTCGCAGCCCAAGAACCTTCGCGACTTCTTCACCATCGAACCGCCTCGTTTTATTAGATCATCCTCTCATCTTACTCTTTCCCTCCCCCAGTATGAGAATTGTAGAAAAAGACTGGGGGGGGCGGTTAGACGTTGATTCATGTGGAGGTTGGGTGTGCAATGAAGACTCTACTATGGGGTCCTAAGAAAGACTAGGGGGGTTGAACCCCCCCCCCACACCCCCGACAATTCTCACCCTGCCCTCCCTTATCATCTCAAATGATCCATGTACCACGCTGGAACTCAACTACGGAACGATCTCTCACCAGAATTTCGCAAATTCACAGTTTCCGTCTGTGATGAGATAAATCTATACAACGTCACTCATTCACCATCATCTGCCTCGAGCTTCTCACATTATCGACCCTCAGACTTTCCATCCAAAATTAAGGTCTCATCTCTTCAAGAATTCCTATCGAGATTCATCTTGTCCTCCGCTTTCCAATCTACCTCTCGCCCCAGACAGAATCCGCCTTAGCAGCTCTTCTACTTCCTTCTCACCCTGGTCTGCTGGAAACCGGACTTCGACCTTCACTTGCTATCTCTGATACGAAGCAGCGCCCATGAATAAGTAGCGCTTTAGAAATTTCGAGACTATTTTTACGATAACGATTCATTTATTGAAACTTGTAACAGTAATGAACTAACGTTTCTGCTGGACGAATCATAGAACCATTTTGTGTGTGTGTGGCGGTTTATGTTTACTGTAAATCACATAATAAATCTATTAGCAAGCACGTGTTCTCTAGGCAACTAGACATATAGCCTACCGGACATTTATGAGGGACATGACAACCGAAAATAGTTCTTCTACACCTGCGAACTAAAGAAGAAGAAAAAAGCAGCCTCTTAAGCTAGCCTTGAAGCCCCCATGTGTATGAAGTGTTAGCGACTTCATTTTCTTAGCCTCAGCATATCAGGGCGGGTTTCCAGTCCCCTCCCTCGCATCTCATCTTTCCTCCGACAGTTTACGGTCAGTGTACTCATTATAGCTGAGTTAGCTAGGGGTGCACGTGGAGCAGAAATCTCGAACCAAATTTCTGTCCTTTCGGGGATTTGAACCCCCGACCTTCGATTTACCAGCGATACTTTATTCTCATCCAGTTAAGGCAGCAGGGCTTGCATATCTCGAACCTGGATGTCATTGTTCAAGCAATAGTTATTTCCAGAATCATGTATGCACCACTTGCCTAAGCTGGATTTTTCACCTCACTGGTATTGCGCGCATTAATGCAGCTCTGAAAATGCTCGCAAATGGCAAATATGTGAGAAGATCAATAATTGGGGGGGGGGGGGTTACGGGAATTGAACCCACTACCTCTTGCTCTTCACGCCAGTGATATTACCACTACTCTATGAACCCCCCATTTCGAGAAGCCAGCTTCTCTTGCTTGGCGCAGGGTAGTGGACTAGTCGGCATCTCTGGCGAATATCATTTCAATTATAGGCCTAAGTCTCCTTTTAAAGCAGTGCGTGTGCCATATTCATTACTTTACAATACATTATAATACTGTATACCTTCTTGTTTTGCTCTGATTGCCTATTAGGCCTATGGAAATTGTAATTTTAAGTTCTTAAACGCTGTATAAACAGCGCAACTTCAGAAACTCGTCAGATGTGCTTCTAACCCCGTTAGACAAGATCACTATCGAAAAGGCCTAGAATATTCTTCGACGGCTAGGCCTATATACAAATATCATGTACAATTGTCAGATTCCTTTAAATCCTTATTTACCATATACTTACAAACCGAATATAGCCACTATGTGAACGCGTTTTCTAAGGACTTTACTTTTAATTAAAGTTTATGTTGATTAGTTTTAATTAACTTTCGCGACTAGACGTTTGATTGACAGCAATGTTGCATGTATATATATATATATATATATATCCACTATGTATGTATATATATAATATATATATATATATATTATATATATACATACATAGTGGATATATATATATATATATATATTTGGAATATAAATATATAATATATATCTTAAAATGATGACGCCTGTTTCTGGACTGACGCCTAAGTTCACAGGTAATTACAGGTGACAATTAATGCAGGGTCTATAGGTCTGTTCCAAGCACTCATAGTAGGCTAATTGTCTGCCTTCTCGAGACTTTAAGCAAACAACACATCCTGACTCTCAGGCAGGCCTTGGTAAGTATTGTCTACGCTTACTGAGATTAACAAGTAATTGGCACCTGGCAAGCAATGAGTTTATAAACTCACTGTCAGTCTTTGACGGCTGACACGGCTTATATATTATATATATATATATATATATGTATATATATAATATATATAGTATATATATATAATATATATAATGCGTCATTAGGCTACTTGCGCTTGGTTGAACAGTTGAACTATAATTAGCTGTTTGTGCACGTGTTGGCGCGAAAAGGAAATGAGCTGATGGAGCGAATTTGAAGTCTAAGCAGTATACCGGTACAGTGGAGAGTGTTGTTTAGAGTTCATTTGCGCAGAGGTAATGTAAAAGGTTTTCTTGCATGTTGAATTTAGAAAGAAAGAACAGTTTTAGACTGTGTTCGTGTGAATAGATAGCCACGCACACCATAGTTGAGCTACTTTAATACGTAGAATTAGAATAACAGTTGAAGTAGGTGGCAAGAAGTAAAGATAGCAGCGTCAAAGAAAAGTGGAGGTGACACAAGCATTTATACAGAGCAGACGATACAGACCGGAACAGTTATAATGCACCGCGTGCGTATCATATTTCTGTCTGCTGTAAATGTACACGTTTTTATAAATAATATGGCGACCATAATTATGCATGTCCTTGACCTTCCTCATTGTTCAATGGATTGATCGGTGATTCGGGTGAGATTCTTTAACACCGCTGCACGTTTGAATGGGCGCTACGCCATTTAAGGTCCCCGTGTACAGACCAGTGCTTGCCCGAGATTTAATATATCTGAAATAAACGAGCATCGGAGGCGAACCGCGATTCGCTCGCTCTCTGCCACAGAGGCGCAAGGGACGCAGCTGCACTCTAACCAATGTAGCTAACTGGGCCAGTTTTTGTCTACGCTGTCTCATAAAATCACGATTAGCTTCGACCTCTGTCTATAATGTATAGGCTATTCGTTTATTCAATCAGACAGCTTTAGTTAAGAGTTCTATTATTGTTTCTTTTTGCCTGTTGATCATATAATTTGATCGATGTTAGCCTGTTGATCATATAATTTGATCGATGTTAGCCTACTGGTCAAAGTATTGAATGTGCTGCCATTAGCCTAACTTGTATTACGATAAATGTCAACTAGGTCACTAGGTGGCCCTGCTAAGCGGGATCAAAATCCCTTTTGGGTCTCCTCTTGTTGCCAAAGTTCAAACTTTATGTTGTATTTTCCTTGTACTTCAAATGGCTTCAATAAAAGGATTGATTGATTGATTGACTTAAAACGCAGCTGTTAGCAATATAAGGCTGGCGACTGGCATAGGCGTAGCTCATGTTCAGTCACCACCACTTTTTGGCCGAAATATTTTTGTGACAGCATTATTTTGGTTTCAAGCAAGTTCAAATCACGACAATTAACGGCGGTATATTCTTGCATTTTTAAGTTGGGCCTGAGAACCGCAATGCTGATAGATTGCCTTCACGTTAGCGTACTTACTCATCGTTTTGTGTAGCATAAATTGATGACGTCAGTAGTTTGGAAGCGGTCTGTTTGGGGAAGAATCCGTAACAATTCGATCAGAAGTTATCAATTTCAGGGTTTATGAGATTGTGACAAGAATCGTTAGTGATTTCTCATTTTAGAATTCCCTAATTATAAACGCTTTATAAAGTCGTTTCAGCATCCCGATTGATAGATACAGACATAATCGTATACTTAAAATCTTGAGATAGCTAAGCGCGCTAAGCGCGGGCACTAGCTCATAGTTACTGTAAGCGTTCAAAATCTCTGTCGAGCCAGAGATATAGAGTGGAGTTTCAGATCAGGTTGCCAGACAGACCAGAGAGGGAAGGCAGAGGAGCTATATGATTAATTTTGGTTTTGTTTAGGTAGAGGAATATTTGAAGGCGTAGGATCAGATTAATCAGTGTAGGAATTTGTTAAGACGAGAAAATATGTGGAAATAGGGTTTCTTTGTGTTTCGGTCTATCAAGGGTCTCATTAGGCAACAGGTGTAAGTAAAGGGTCTCATTAGGCAACAGGTGTAAGTAGTTTAAATTAGTAATGAGGTCAAGCCATAATGAGTTTCAGTTTAATTTTTAATCAGGTTATATAATGAGTGTTACTTCCATAGGTGAATTGATTTTGGATTCCGTAATCCAGACCATGCTATATCAGAATAATGAAGTGTGTCATAACTAGTCTGCAGTTTGTGTATTTATTATTAGGTATTGATTTCATGTTTCAGTGATGAAGAAATCTGGGGCAGTGGACGCTGACTCTGCTGTGCCGAGCTTCTGTTGCATCCATCCAATGGAGGTGCAACAGGTGAGAACGTTTCGACCATGTTTTTCTTTTCACAAAAACGTTTAATCTAGATCAGTTGCTCTATGTTCAAAATACATGGGAACTTTATTCTAATGCTATCTTTGGAATGCTCTGTATTATGACAAGGTCACTCAGATTGAGGTCAGTTGTAAGTGAAAGACCTGTGAAGATATAGCAAGACTTTGTGTGTCAAAAAACTGAAGCTGGATTCAGTTATGACTGTTGTAAGAATTGTTAACTTTATTTGGGCACAGAATATGAAGATATTATTCTTTATAAAGAGGTCAGATGTAGTCAAGGGAAAGTTTTGCATAATTTCTTTGTACTTTTACCATATATTAAACAATTTCTGGAAGGAAAAACCAAAACTTTGCAGAGTTATCAAGTCCTGGATATGGCCTTTTAGACTGACATTACGAACTACCTTAACCAACAAAATTTAAGGTAACGGGGGTTGTCATTTTGTAACTTAAGAAAAACTTTTTCAGCTTAGTGTAGGCTTTATCAAGAAATTGGAAACTGTTAGTCAGCTGTTGCTCATGATGAAATGAAATATTTTCCCATATTGAAGCAAATGATCTGATTTGTGAGCCCTGTCAACTGTAGACTCAACAAAAGAAACTAATGACCAATAGCAATTCAGCTTTCTAATCTGCTTTCGAAACTGCTGACTTCTTGCTTGCTGCACCTTTACTTTGAACAGTTTGTGTGAATCAGTTTCGTGAAGAACCTGAGATCATTTTTAGGGCAGAAGTTGACTGGGCAGTGGCGATGCTTTGGAGAAGTTTTTGTGACGTCTGGAAGATAGTTTCCTGTCTGTTACACGATTGCAAGCAAAGTTGTTTGGTTTTTTGACTCGGCTTACCTCTGTGAACAGGTGTTTTAAACTATGAACATTTTAAAATAAAAATTAGAATAGAATAGAATAGAATATTCTTTATTGGAACCAATTGCAAACTGCATTTTGGTGTACAGCAACGTAAACATATTTATACAGATAATCTACTACGGTAATAATATGTTAATATTAGCTACTAATATTGTTTCAATTATCCCCAATTTATATTGTTTTTAACAGGTTAATTACAGAGAATTATTTGAGCCAGCTAAAAACTTGTTTAGCCTAAGTAGTTGTAAACCTCAGTATGGAACATTACTGAAGCACATGCAGTGCCAAATTTGTCATCAGTGGATGAGTAAGACAAATGAAAAACCAGTGTTGTTAAAAGTATCGGGCAGATGTACTTAAGTAAAAGTAAAAGTAAACAGGTTTTTATGTACTTAAGTAAAAGTAAAAGTACTCATCAAAATTTTTACTTAAGTAAAAGTAAAAAGTATTCTTTCGAAATAATACTTTTAAAGTAAAAAGTAAAAGTATTAAACATTTTTATAGCATCCCTTCATGAAAACTACTCTGAGGCTAATGAAGCAGAAACACACTTGACTGAACATCTTTTTCTCTGACTCCAATTATGTTGAAAAGAACTGAGTCTTATTTAACTTCAATTCACTTATTGACGTTCAAGAACACCAAATTCTCAAAATGCTTGTCATGCAGTCGAGTGCGTTTATGGTTCATTGTCAAACCAGCGCAGCTGAAAAGGCGTTAGACTGATGCACTGGCAGGAAGTGGAGTGTTCAGTCTAATTAGCGCAATTTTTGAGTAACGGACATTGTAACGATTATTACACAAATTGTAACGAAGTAAAAGTACTGAAAAATGGCTCAAATTTTACTTCGTTGAAAGTAAAAGTATTTCCGTTTTTTGATACTTCGTTACAAGTAAAAGTACTCAAACTTTTACTTAAGTACAGTAATGCGTTACTTTTTCTTCGTTACTGTACAACACTGCGAAAAACTAACATCATAACATTGCTCTTGTATGTACTATAATGCTATGCAGTCTCTGTAGTTATCTATAGTGCAAAATAACCAACAATCACAATTTTTGATTCAAAACCATTGTTGTGGCCATGCTTTCTTTGGATTGAACTAAGGCAGCCTCTGGCCTGAAAAAAGTTGACCTTTTTCAGTACTATGGCATTGCTCTATTATTTAGATCGTCTATGGAAGCAAATGACGGTCTTCTATTTTACCGTTCTATTTTTATTATTGATTTGACTACTTGCAAAGTATATTTGCAGTCGTTGAAAACCCTGAAACTTTCACATTCTTCTGAGAAATGAATCTTGTACGTGTGATGTCGGTGTCTTTCTAGAACAAGTTTTAGTTTAGATTCATTTAATGAAGCAGATTCATCAGAACAAGAGGATTTGGATGACTTGTCAGACAGTTTTTTGGACCCAGATGAAAACGCTCAAGACATGTTGGTCTACAAGCCCATTGGACACCCCATATGTCAGGCAAATAATGAGCGGACAAAGATTTTTTGTTTTACATAGTTTGCTGTCTCTATTTTGTCAACAATATTTCTATCTCTGCTGGTCTATTCAAAGCCCAGAAATCTTTTCATAAGAACAAACTTGTGCAGGCCCTTAGCCAGAAATACAGAGTAGCCCGTCCAAAGGCATTTGAAGTCATGACCGCCCGATATGAGTGTACGAAGTCACGACCACCCGAAGTCCTGCCGCTGTACGAGTACGACTGCAGTGCCACTATGCTGTTTACAGAGTGTAATATCAACCCGTGCTGTTTACAGAGCCTAATATCAACCCGTGCTGTTTACAGAGCCTAATATCAACCCGTGCTCCTTACAGAACTGTCATTTGAATGCTTGCAGTGGCTCTAGAGAAGAAGCTGGATGGTGCTGGAGGTGAAAAAACAGAAAAAACGTTATTGATGACTTATTGTTAGGTACATTTCTTTGCCATTTTGGTCAGAGACATTTGCCATACACAAATAACAAAAATGTTTGCGTTTTAATTTTTCAGTTAAAACCATTCAGTGATATATTAACCTGACAGAGCATGTTTATGCAAAAATAAATGAACGTTGTAGGAACAACTTGAAATTTTTTAATGAACGGGTAAAGGGTTAATTGATGTGTTGTTTAAAACATATGAAACATAATGATAGTATTTGTTACCTAAACTATTACGGTTTTCAGATTAGTTTAGGTCAGGATTGATAAGATTATAGATTAGATTTTTACCAGATTGTCTTGTGATCTGCAAAATGATGATGGGCAAGGAAGCCGGTTGAGGACAAAGATTTGTAGTACCAGTGCTCATAGTGATGTCTTTGCTCTTTTGGTTAAGGAGTGCAATCTTATTCGGATGAAGTTGATTCCACAGCGAGATGATCTCGACGGAAAGCCAGAGATATCTGAACATGAACAGCTTTGATTTGAAGAAATCAGGATGAACCCTTTCAAATCTTTCTCTGCTTCGTGAACAGCTTCGAATTGAAGAAATCAGGGTGAGCTGTAGTCAAATATTTCTCTGCTTCGTGGTCTGTGCTGCATTTACATGCTTTTGGGCATTTTGCATAATGTTTAAATTCACTTGCAGGAATTCATCCAGCTAACCAATAGACCATTTTGAACAGGTTTCAGGTAGTGTGTGGGGATTCGAAGAGGACCAAGACGTGGACAAATTCTGTTTTCACATTTTCTTGCTTTAAGTGACAGGTTACTTTTACAACTATGGTTGGTATGCTTCCAAATCATGAGTTTCCCACCGAGGCAATCGCAAATAAGTCTTAAACAGCTTCCAACTATTGTGTAAAATGGCTCAAAGAAAGGAGAAACCATATTTTCACACATTTTCTCTGTGTCTCTCTCCAAATCCGAATCGACTCCCGGTTTAGATACAGGTCTCGTACAAGGTGTATCTTGATGTACATCATACTTCGAGGTTGATGCTCCTTTCGGAAACAGCCCTTGACAGATAGAACATTCTTTCTACTTGTTGCAGGCAGGCACTCCATTAACTATAAAAAAAATTCACAGTGAGCAATTTCAGTATGGATATGTGACACATGTTTGTTTTTTGCTAAAACATTGGAATATTCTAATTAACACTTGTGAAGCCAGTTACCATAAAATTAACTTAGCAGGACACTGTAATAGTGTCAAAGCCTTCGACAAAATGTATAATTCAGTGAGAACACGGATACGAAGTGTACATGTGACCCACATGACATCAACTCAATTTCTTCTTCTTGGGACTAGCCAACAGCTCTGTAAATTCGACTATATGCCTTCTTAATGGACTCTGCTGCAGACTTGCAGCTTTGTTCTCAGACTACACCCATTTTTATTCCATATCTTGGCAAGTTTTCTGAAGGCAGCGTTTGCCTTTCCTATGCAATTTTTATTTCTCTCTCACAGCTGCTATCTACTGTCATTAGACTTACCAGGTAGCGGAATGCATCTACCTCTTCCACCTCTCCGCCATCGATAACAATCCTATCGTCTCCACTCCACTTTCCGACCTCCATGATCTTTGTTTTACCAGGGTTGATAGTGAGTCCCATCTTTGCAACCTCTTCTCGTGTTCTGGATGTTATTCTTTCATGCCTTCCCAGGTATTGTCAAGCAAGGCGATATCCTCTGCAAAGTCGAGGTCCCCTAACCTATCGCCATTCACCCATTTCACTTCAATATCGGTATCTTTCATCACTTTCGTCATTATCGAGTCTACAACCAGGGCAGAAATCAATGGTGATAGTACACATCCCTGTCGTACTCCCGTCACAGTCTGAAACCATTCTCCCATTTTGCCTCCGTGTCTTACCGCACATCTACTGCCATCACAGAAGCTGCAGATGATGTCCATTGTCTTGGCTGGTAATCCATATCTCTTCATTATCTTCCATAATGATTTTCTATGCACGCTATCAAAGGTCTTTCTGAAGTCGATGATGTTGATAAGTACAGGTTTTTCGTACATAACTTCTATTATTTGCCTGAGTGTGAAAATTTGTTCGCAGCACGATCTTCCCGGTCTGAAACCTGCCTGTTCCTGTCGTAATCTCTCGTCCACAGCTGTTCTCATTCTATTGAGCATTATCGTGGCCATGACTTTTCCTGGGACCGACAGCAAAGTAATGCTTCCAGTGGTTACAGTCTCTTAAATCTTTTTGGGGATCGGGATGATAATTCCCTCCCTCCAAGTCTTTGATACCTTTCCTGTTCTCCAGAATTTTTGGTCACTGGCCATTAAGGGGTTAAACTTGTTATCGTCTGTTACTACAATATCTTCTAATCTTACTGCGTATACACTTGTGAGTTTGTATCAATGAACGATTATTATTATTATTATTATTATTATTATTATATACACACCATACAAAAAGAAAGTTTATGACCCACCATAAAGAGGTAAATAATGTAACATCTCATTAGCATATACATAATTATAATTCAAGAAAAGACGTAACAGCTCATGAATACCTGTTTGTTGGTCCTTTTCTAGTTTCTTTAAGTTTGCTATGAGCGAAATTGCCAAGGTAATTGTATCTGGCAATAGAGAAGGTTTACTTAGTACTTAGTCCTTCCGTTGCAGGTCTGCACATCGGGCGACGCTTCTTCTCCACTGTCCACTGCCAGCCTCTCCGCCTCCTCCCACGTAAGGTCCAGATATCTCAGGTCGTCTCTGATTGTCTCTGGCCAGTTCTTTCTCGGCCTTCCTCTTTTCGTTTTCCCTCCAGCATCCCAGTTCATAACTTGCTTTGCTCTCCTGCTGTCGTCCATTCGGAAGACATACCCCATCCATCTCAATCTTCTCATTCTAATGATGTTTTCTGTGGTCTTCAGTCCTGTCTTTTCTCTTACGGTCTTGTTGGTTATTTTGTCCCGCCATGATATATGAAGAAGTCTTCATGTTGTGCCGCCTCCAGTCTCCTCATATCCACCGCCGTCATTGTCCACGTCTCTGCTCCATATAGCAGTGTGCTTATGACTATAGCGTTGTGTAGTTGCAGCTTTGTTCTCAGACTACACCCATTTTTCTTCCATATCTTTGCAAATTTTCCGAAGGCAGCGTTTGCCTTTCCTATGTGCATTTTATTTCTCTCACAGCTGCTATCTACTGTCATTAGACTTCCCAGGTAGCAGAATGCGTCTACCTCTTCCACCTCTCCGCCATCGATAACAATCCTATCGTCTCCACTCCACTTTCCGACTTTCATGAAAAAAGTAATATTACATGACAGCCAGTTAACATTCAGTGACAGGAATTAAACACAGACCAGAGATAAACTTAATTAACTAACCTAACTAAACACCCATAATACTGGATAACAATGGTTCAATAGCCTTGTTCTATCAGATAATGTCGTAATTTATTTTTAAAGATTTGTAAGCCCGGTGATTGGCGTATCAATAAGGGTATACTATTCCAAACCTTGGCTCCTGTATAGAGCTCCACCAACATTAGCAGGATGGATTTGCTTTGATCATCAGTGCTCTTGATGGAGGCACGTCTCAGGTTGCACACCACACTATCAAAACTAATTGGATCAACTGTAAATAGTTCCTGTCCACAGTGCCTGAGGCGTTTGGAAGAGATTAGGAACAACAGCGGTCCCAAGTTCGATCCCTGATTACTGCCATCATCTATGTACGCTATCAAAAGCCTTTCTGAAGTCGTTGAAGTTGATACATACAGGTTTTTCGTATATAAGTGACTTTTCTATTCACGTTCGCAGCACGATCTTCTCGGTCTGCAACCTGCCTGTTCCTGTCGTAATCTCTCGTCCACAGCTGTTCTCATTCTATTGAGCATTATCGTGGCCATGACTTTTCCTGGGACCGACAGCAAAGTAATGCCTCTCCAGTGGTTACAGTCTCTTAAATCTCCTTTTTTGGGGATCGGGATGATAATTCCCTCCTTCCAAGTCTTTGATACCTTTCATGTTCTCTATAATGTCATTGCCAAAGCTTGTTAGCTGTCTTGTCATCTCCTCGCCTCCATATTTGATCATCACAGCTTTGATTCCATCTCCTCCCGCCGCCTTCCCATTTTTTAGATTCTTGATTACCCTTCGTACTTCTTCATCGTTTATATCCTGTAAGTTGATATCAAGTTCCTCCAATTCCTGCTCCATTTCAGAGTCAAGTATTTCGAGTTGCATAGTCGGTTCTGGGCAGTTTAGAATCAGATTCCGTTTCAAATGCCACCGAATTTATGCTCTGTCGGTCCACTTTTATTGTCCTGAAGATCAGTTTCAAAATAAGCAGAAACTCAACACAGACTCCAGCACAGCTAGGCACAAGTACGATATAGCTCAAAGAACTCTGAGGACGACAGTTCAGATATCTGATGCAGTCTTAGACATGTAACAGTGTTAGTCTACCGTTATTGCTGTCATTAGGATTTGAAACGTAGCGTAGTCCTATGTTGCCCTTGCAGCTAGAAAGCTTTAAAACATATTATATTTCTATTCGAATGAGCAATGATCTTTGCATAAAAAATGTGTTTCACATTCAATCCATGTCCCATTTGATGCATAATCCCATTTTAAGCAGCAGGCTTTACCAAGACGGCAACATTTGTCTACTGTCAATTTATTTAAATTTCGAAGCTAATCATCACAGATAGTAAAGAAAACCGACCCTGAAAATAACAGAACTCCAGTTTAATTATTCTGCTGATTATCCTAATATGCAGAGTAGACAGATGAAACCAACTCTTTTAATCCAGCAACTGTATTTGGAAGTCAAATCACAGCATTAAAACAAGGTCATGCTATAATTTCTATAGGTGAACTTCGGGATCATTATCCTGGTAATTTATATCAGAACCCGTGTTATAAAGAAGCATGCCAGAAAGAGTCTTCAGCATAGTTACAAGAGTACACTGCTTGTTTTGCACTTTGGCAAGCATCTTTTTAAAGGTTGCTTGATTTTGTAAGTTCTCATGATACAGGTGCTCCTGACCTTGCCCTGATCAGTGATTGAAATTGTTCTCTTCTACTGTTTTTTTTGTGTAACTCCAAGTTCTAACTGAAAAGGCACTACATAAATGCAATTATGATTACAAATCCAGTACATGTCATCATAACTGATTATGCCCTGCTTCCATCACAGATGCTATGATGTGTTGAAAATCAGCATGTTATTGTTACCACAAGCTGTGAGGTAGATTTAATAAATGTTTTTTTAAAGCTTATTATTATTATTACTTCGTTTACTGACAGTAATGGTGAGTTGTCATACCGCAACTCAATTATGATTACATGGGTTAGAAAATAAAGTTTTGAACCAAGTAAATTTATCGTGTTTACAAGATTGTTGATGCACGTCTGGCAGCCATAGCGGCGCTACCACAATCCAAACTTGCATTGGCCAGCTCTGTTGGCCAATGCGAGTTGTGCTGATAAAGTCAACTTCAGAAACACATAGAATGAACACAAGGCATTAATTCAGAAGACTTCTAAGCCTAACTCAATAGTTCGTTTCCATACCATCAGGCTTCTTGCAAACTCTCTTCTGGTCATCCGTTACAACAGTCTGGCAGCTCAGATCCTCTCAACCTACTTCCACCTGCCTTCATTCTCGCATGCTGGCGCATTTCTCACTTGTCAGTACCACAGCATTAATATTGGTGCTCTGGTTTAGTGGCGAAAACACAGATGGGCTATCGAAGAAACGTTCAGCATACCTGTTAGTTTTTGCATTCATTAATTCAAAAACACTCTCTGGGAAAAACAGTTGAAGTTATGAACAGGTTCATGGTCAGTAGTATTTACAAGACTCCATGTGGTTTCTTGGTCTGGCAACCAAGATGGCACCTAGGGATCTATTTCTTGGTAGCCTTCCCACACGACGTGTGGTGCTATTTGCACAGTCATGCTTGTGGAAACTGTAACAGCCATCATGTCTGGTTCAATTTCATTTCCATCCAGCAGCTTAATGTCGTCCTCAGAAAATGCAATCTGATTCCTAAATAATATGCAACATTTGCTCTACAGAACATCTTGTTTTACAGCAACTAAAACTAAGTTTTGACCCCACTTTTCAGGGCCACTAAACGAACAAGACACGCATAGCCATGCTACTGTTGGGGTGTTTCTTTGTGCATGGGCATCAGAAGTAGGTCAAACCAATGTAATGACGTGTACAGTGACGTCATATAGCTACTAAAACCTAATTATATTCTTTGGGTGACTTCTGTTGATGTTTGGCATTGATTGCAGTCCTCTACCCTATATGTCGACGTTTGTCAACACCTGCTCTCAGCCCTCAGTGCCGACTTTTGTCGACAACAGCCTCCAAAGAATTGAAACAAGAATTCATTCCAGCTAGTGCAACCACGAAATCATACAGCTTGTACATCATGTGCTTAAAGTGCAAAGGTGCCATCTCCGAATTTAAAAAAATTTGCTTTATTCTATTGCTAACAATTTCACATTTAATATGTGCAAAGGTGTTATTGTTCTGGGTATAAATAAAAACACAGGCACTGCTTTGAAATTTGGGTTATCTCCAATGACTTACCCTGGTAGTTTTGAAATGTGCAAAGGTTCTATTGGTGATAGAACTATTGCACTCTTTGTGTTTACCAAAGTTCTATTGTCTGTCACAAATGGTTATTTTGCTGTTATTTTGCATATTTCAGGCAAGGCATCATAAAATTTTTAAAAAGTTTAAAGCATTCCAAATAGGGAAATAATTTATTATCCAAATGACTATACATCACAATGATATAAAAATTATAACTACTAACTCAAGCTAGCACCTGACATTGGCTAAGAACATTTCGAAAGACAACCCTGACATAGCAATTGTACAGGTAGCTAGCTGTGTGAGATGCTAGTCATGATGAGATTTCAAAGGTACCCTTCCTTAAGAAACCAACTGGTGGTACCAGGTACATAGGCCTACACTTTCTCTTCATTACTCTGATATTAGAAGCACTTTTTCTCAGACTGATGGCGATTGTTTAGTGCCTCTGTGAGGCTGTGAAGGGGCAATGTATAAATGTTTTATTACATTGCGTTATATCTGAACAAAAATTCTAAGTAAGTGTCATCAACTGTATACTCTCCTTCCTTCCAAGCCGAAGATTGGCTGGTGCTCGTTTTAAGATGCTCAGTTCAGCTGATGCCGCAAAGGGCATGGATTTCTTACCTGTCACTCATTTAGTCCTGAAGGCTAACATAGCATGAAATGCAGCACACGAGGTCAATAGGTGCAAGAGATTTTCTGTCAACAGTGTCATTCCTTTGAAGTTCCTGCTCGTGCTGGTGATCTTGGTGATGGCGTTCTGTTTGTTGTCTGACCCATTTCAACGGCTTGTAATTTGTTAGCGAAGTTCAGTGCAGTGACTGTCTCTTTCACTTGATCCTCACCTGGCATGACGTTACCTGGACAATCGTCAGCGTTTTGCTGTTGCCACCTTACAAAAACAGACCACTGATGCCTGCAGTGGGCATGGATTTCTTATCTGTCACTCATTGTGTCAGGCTAGCATAGCATGAAATGCAGCACACATGAGGGATCCTTTTCGTGTACTGATCATCAACATGACAGTCAAAATGCAAGTAGTAGTCTTGCTTCTAGTCTTTGTTAAAGAATAACTGTAGATAGGGTTTAATAAATAAACTGTCCACACAAAACAAAACTGTTAAATAAAGTGAGGTTAATTGATGTGTTTCCTTTCGCTTCCTGTCAGGAAAAAAGTAAGCAGTGTTGCCAACCACAACAATTAAAGTATCCCATCCCTACCAAAATAAATTAGTCAACTAGAAATGACCTATTTCATAATATGTGACATGCTGGCATTTTGTAAAGCTTAGAACTGAAATCAGAAGTCAAAAATAATAATAGGTTGCCAATATAGAGACCTTGCTGAGCTGTGAATTATCAGGCAGGAGCACATTTAAAGATTTCTTTCCTTCTAAAGTTTGATGATGAATTTGTACTCCTTTGACAAACTCTGCAGCAACTTATGTGACAGTCAGTGGAATGAACAGGAGCATTCACATTCTCATTTTAATTTGGACTGCTATGACATTAATTTTCTGTTCATATGAATTTGATAACAGTATTGTAGCTGCGTATGCATTCTGCCTGAGGTCTGTGGACTATGGTCAATCCTAGTTACGTGAATTAACCTTTACCTATCAAATAAAATTTTATGCCACTCCCGTTCCAATCACATTTATTTTTACGTAAAACCTTAGTGGGTTCTTGTGGGTTGTAGATTTTGAATGCCACGCGACCCTTGAATGCAATGGTTGTTTCGTCAATTGCAATGTTCTTCCCAGGAACAAACAACTCATGGCACTTTGCTTTGATGTAGTTCAGAATGTATTCTACCTTATGAACACGTCTCTGTATTCCAGTTCCTGCAAATTTTGCACTAATGTGCAGCATCCAGTGTATCTGCAGGAAACGGGTTCTCGAGAATACATCGGTGAAGAAAGGAATGGAGTCCACCCATTCCGTAGAGAAATAGTCGAACACACCAGGCTTCTCATTCAGTGCCATATTCATCATAATTCCGACATATGCCTTTATCTCCTGGCAACTTACATCACGCCACTTCTTCCAAATTGATTGCGGTTTCAGTGAAGCATTTTCTAGCTTATCTCTTGCATAGCAGTTTGTTTGATCAGTAATTTCTTGAAACAGTTCGTCATTGAAAAAGAGCTGAAAGAACGCTAGCTCACCAGTAGGTATATTGTCTCCAAACAGCTTAAATCCAGGCTGCGCAACTGTGAATGGTAGCTTCTGCAAGTTGTTTGCGTGAGAACTTATTTTCGTCCAACCCTCTACAACGTCTGTCTCTTCACCAGACGTACTTTCTCCATCAGAATTGTCATTTTCTATATCAGAACTATGCAAGTCTTCGTCTACTAAACTACTATTCTCTGACTCACTATCAGATTCTTCAGAATTATCCAACATTTCTAGAACCTGAGCAGCCGAAAAACGCTTCGAAGTCGCCATTTTTAGTCACTTTCGCGTACTGCTCAACTAGGCCCTACCTGCCCAGTCATTGGTTTTTATGACCGGTTATGACCGGTTATAAATAGTTGCTATGTGGGGAAATTACCTATGACGTTATTATTAGTTTGGGCCGATATATATACACCCAGAGGATAGTTCTGGCGAGTACATTCATGTATGTCCCACTGGGTGGGCCTACTGATAAATACTCAACTTTTCAGATGTCCCACCTCACGGGACATAGGGTAGGTAAAGGTTAATATGGACCCCGTGGTGATCTGCAAACCGTCTTCATATGGCTTCTTTTTGTCACTTTTAAATCAATTATTGCAGTCTACACAACAAGACCTCGTGTGCTGCCACATTTGCTACACATTGGTAAGGCATAAATCTGCATCGGTTGTCAGGTGACCTGTTGTCAAGTTGGTTGTTGTCCTGGTGGGTAGTGCTGACGCGACGAAGAAGATGCAATGTAACTAACTTTTGTTGGGTGATGTGAACGGGCTGTAGGGGCACTGAGCTGACAGGTTAGAGCATGTCACATGGTGAGGAGTAGATGATCACGAATGCCATCAAGTGGTCGAAATGTACCAGACCAATTCCAGAGCAGTAAACTGATTAAGTTGCGATGGCAATCATAACTGTTTTCTCCGCATCGCTGCTGCTTATGTTAAATTCCTCTTACTTCTTGATAAGCTTCCAATTAAATGACATAGTTAATTGCATCTTACTTTTGTTATCCAAATTTATTACCCCGAATACAGTTAACTAGCAATTAATTCTCCTAAAGAAATATGAACCAGGTTTGTTCATGGGTTGAAGCACTATATGGTGTTAGCATGGTAGGCAGAAATTCACCCCATTTGCATTGGTAGGTGTTTTACATCAAATTCAAGTTTAGCTTACTATAGAAATCCTTAAATAATTTATTTGCATGAACTGCAGCAATCAGTTCTGTGAGATCACAAATACAAAAGGCTTTCATGGATCAATGTGGGATCCACCTGTGTGAATCCCACAAACTGCTATAAGCCACAGTTTGGATAACAATTGTCTAAGGCACTAAACAGCAATTATTGTGCTGTAGAATCAATTTGGTGATTTGAAAATTTTAGGCAAGAATTATATTCTGGTGAAACTCAAACTGCAAATGAATAGAGACACAGTGTTTGTATTGCAACTTTCTGATGTCTTAGCAGCCAACAAAGAACTTTGTTGCAATAGAGATTCTGATAATTTAGCAGAAACTCTAACAGAAACAAGCTGTAATTGTCACCAGACAGTGTGCTCTGGGTGTTTTGTAAATGTTGTAAATACTTTGCAGAATAAAAACCACCTTCGTTAGGATCATCTCTTGTATTTCCACAGTTGCTAATCTGGAGACTTTGGACAACCTTGCTGACAAACACTAAGAATTCAGCAGTTTTGTCCATGATTACCTGGCTTTACATGTTGCATTGGACCATGGACTATCACACTGGAAGTAACTGATGTTGCAAGCTTTATTGTTTTTGCAATGCTTCACAGAGTCCTGTAACCAATAACATTGGATCTTATATCTGGTTACTTTAGTTTTAAGCTCATGTCTTCTGAATTATGTGTTTATTATGACCTATAGCTACCTACTGGTCTTGTGGTATCTTTAAGCCTCACTTGCATCCAGCTATTGGTGATACTTAAATGTGTTCCTGGCAAATAGTCCTTAATAGATGTTGATGTTTTCTTGGTTCAAACTTCACCAAAACTTCACAGCTGAATACTTTATATTTCTTACAAGTTCCTTGTGCAGTGGACTATGGCATCAGATTTACAGTTCTCGAATATAGCACCGACCATTGATACTATTTCTGTATTTCAACTCAAGACAATTGATGATGTAGTGATGATAATGCCACTTGGACAGTCTTAACTTTGTAAAGTCTCAATTATTCAACTATTTCTCTTCGAATGCAACGCTTCGCAATCAACTGACTTTAATGCAATCAAACCGATTGATTGATTTATTGTCTAGTCAGGAGTTGACTTTACAACTGTTCATCCAGAGTCATTCCTATGACTCCAACAGATTCACTGATTCAGCTTATAATATACATTCTTGTGATAGAGACGATTAGGTGATCATCAGTAGTGTCTGGCAGCTGACACAGATGTTATTTGCAGCAGAGATTGCTGATATTTTTTAACAGAATCTTTTGGTGATGACACTGTTGATTCCATTGTAATCAGACTGTTGTTGGATTTTGTCAAGTTTTAATACTTTATAAAAAACAAAATCCGCTTCATTTGGATCATCTTTAATATTGCTATGGGTTTTGGCTATTCTGTCTTTGATAACATAACATAACATAACATAATTCTTTATTGGATACTTTGGGAACACTTTCCTGAAAAGCATTCATAATTACAAAGACTGACTGTGCTGCATGGGTACACCTGCTTTGAGATAAAAGTGTGATTTAACGTGCTGCAAAAGAGAAAGAATTTGTGAATGATAATAAAGATGCATTGTTGTGCATAGAAATGTTGAATCCAAGACTAGTGTTGCTAATCGTTTTGAATACCACCAGTGGTTAAATCAGCCAGACCCTGCTCTTCTCTGTTCCAGTGTTTCAGCTCGTGCTTAGCAAGCCCCACAGATGTACTCTTGACCATGTGATGTTTTGTCTGTCTTGAACTCGGTTATGATGATGCCATGTCCCCCATATGAAGTATCTCTTTACAAGGGTTTCACTGGTTTACGACTGAGGAGGCCTTGCTCCCTTCCCTGCCGGACGTGACTCTCCGTTGAAGACCAGTTCGAATCATACATGTCGTCGTCGTGCTTCTTTAGAGACCTCATTATTCATATACTCGGGATCTGCTTACCTCTTGGTGTTTTTAGCGAGACGACATCTCATATAGCATTGGTGATCTCCATCACACTTGGACACTAGCATATTCCGGCAAGGACTCGGTCGTCCACCTCCACACTTCGTTCAAAAACAGGGGTCATGTGAAGGTTGTGTGGTAATATAATATAGTTTTAATATATTCATGTTTATTCAGAAGCACACTGACAAACTGCAGTAAGTTACATTGAAACATGACGATACAATTATCAAGATCTTATTGAACACACGTCTTGGCAGCCTGTTAGGCGCCTGCTCATTTTACTGCTGCCCCCTAGGGAATGGAAGGCCGAGTCGACCTAGAAGGCTTGTGGGTATCGAACTGCGTGTTTCAAGATCTTGTGTTCTTCGTGGACGTTGAGTATTACCATTATTTAACCTATTTCCCTCCATACCTAATAACAGTAGAACAGCAGAGGCTTTTGGAGATGCTTACTGACCTGTTTCCTCTTCCTGTGGAACCCTCATAGTAACAGCTCTAATAGCCCTGTCAAGAGCAAATTGAATTCAACCACAGTATTTAACCTACCAAGATTTGTCCCATCATCCTTCCAACAAGAAATAAGGAAGAAGCCAAAGAATCTGTGAAATACTTCCTAGCCCAAGCCTTAGGTTTGCCCTACGAGTCCTGATATCAAGAATCTCCGCATGAATACCAATCTCCTCTACAACAAATCTTATGCCCAGTTTATTGGCTGCAACAATTCTACTTAGGAAGTGTCTCGTGTCACTTCTGATACACCTCAAGTGGTAATGGCCTCGATTTCCTGTCTATATAGTCTTATCGACTTGACAAATATTAGCCCCCCCCCCTCATAATTTCTAGCTTACCTGCTACCACAAAAAGTATATAGGTCCCTACTTGCTATAATTATAATAAATTGGTGGAGGGGTAGGAAATCTCATATAAACCCTATTATATATGGTTAATTGATTAAAATGGTTAATCGATTATAAACCAAAGCCAAATCTGAACAATCACAGGAGTCTGTTTGCCATATGAGGAGGATAATGAGTCTTCACGCCATATATAATCCTAATGCATCTGTTATATACATTATTATTTACTGTGCCCTATTGATATCCTTTTCTTATTTTAATATCCGCTTTGCTTCTTCTTCAGTGTTCTGCCCTTAGACAGACCAAGGAATCAAAAACGATGCCACTCTGCTAAACACCCCTAACAGATTTATACAGACACTTTTAACTATTATAGTGTTAATAAAATCAATAAAATGCGGCGCATTGTTGAATCTGTCAAAACATGTCCATAAATGACAGACAGCACTCTGAGAGAGTTGATGAGGAATGGTTTGAGGGACATAGTAATCGATTAATCAGAGCACTTGCCTGCTATCCATAAACGTATGTAATCCTTAAAATGTAACACTATGCAACTTTGAGTTACAGAAACTTGTACACCATATTTCGTCTTCGTTTACCATCGATTTATTAAAATGCGATAGTAACATGAAGTGGATTGCTAATTTTTATGTTTCTTACCACAATCATCATACATGTGTATATTGTATACTATAAATCAGCTGTGGGAAAATTATAGGTTATTTATTGCCCTAATTAACAGTATACTTGTTTACCTAGGAAAGACGGTTGCTGGCCATTATTATATAATCTGTTCTATGGATAAACGAAGTCACTACTCTCATCCTTTGTGACATGCCATGCTTTTTCTTCACCATCTCGACATTGGTTTGGGCTCTTGAGTATTATCAGCTGGTTTGCTTTTTACTCTTGTCTTTGCATTAAGTCAGTCTGCAGTCTGCATTATGGAATGTACCTAAAAACTGGCTATTTTGGGATGTGCTGTGACACAGCTTGGACGTGGGTCTCAAATTCAGTATACTATGCTGCATGGTGCACTGCTCACGTGATTGCACCTTGCTTAGCATTGAACATTCGTATTATATATGTTGGCCATTCTATAAAATCCGATACATACATTTCAGCCAGCCTATGCAGTCAACGAAATGCAAAATCAAATATCCTATGCAGAATATCTCAGTTGTGCATAGGCCTACTCTGTGCTCATTATAATCATCCAACTAAACCTGTTTGGCTGGTGTCGGTATTGCATCACCCCACAGTACGTCTACAAAGTTCTTCATTTTGGAGTTTTGCAGTAGAAAGTGACATGGGGACAGAAATACCCTGTCCCCATATCCTCACTGTTCCCACAACCTTCAACCCATCCCTCACCATCTCCGCATGATGGACTTTCGTCTCCGCAATGTTGTCAATGTCTCCGCATCTTAAAAGTAAGAAATGTAAATGGAACATTATCGTTGATGGCATAGTTATTAAAATTTATGAAGTTGACAAACAGCGAAAATGGTAATCTATGAATGAATAGAGCATCATCTATAGTGAAATTTATGAATGATGTAACCATTACCGCAGTATTACTGCAGCTTCCGTGTCCATGCCCATGGTAATACCAGGCAATGTTTCTCCAGCACCGTGCTCTTACTGCAATTTCTTCAAAACTCTATTCCCGCGAATACTGCAGAATTACTGCAGTAACAGTCATCACGTCACTCTCTGTTTTGCAGCCCGCCATCCATCAAAACATTGTGCAGCCTGTCCACTTCTTCCTTTTCTTTCAAGATACTATTTCAAGAATGAATTGGTTGCATTGTTTGTAGTAGAGTTATTCCCGGGTTGAGTTGCAACCCCACAGAACCCTACTTTATCCTGCTTGGGACTAGCTCAGATTTCCTGTTGAATGATTCTGAGGTGGAGTTTGTTGAGGAAGTCTGAACCTGAATGATGCAGATGTCTTTAAAAACAGAAAATTCATCACCTAACAAGCTAATAAAAGTTGGCAGTGGGCTCTAAGCACAAGCACAAACCCCAATGAACAGTTTCGCATCCAGAGTTGAGAGATAAGATTTTTAGAGTACATGGACTGCAATGCATAAAAGGATGACGAATAATGACAGATGTTATCTACCGTTTGGGGCACATGGTTGCTCATTGTGTAGTAGTCTCTTATTATTCAATCTAGTCTAAACTAATGATTTCTATTAGTGCCTTTAAAATTATGCATCAAGGAATGTTTGCATCAAGTGAAGTCTTAGTCCAAGTCTTCTTCGTAGTTGGTAGATGATGTTTTATCGACACAGCTCTTGAGCAAGCAGATCTGCAAACGATTGGTCACATCTCCATCTTGAGTAGTCATCCAATGTAAAGGGTATGCTGACTGCATTAATGTCTGTAGGTCTGAGGCTCAAGTATCCACTTGGTTATCTGTCAACCTTTAATGTATGTGTGTCCAGTGGTGACGAGATTTCTATTACATGAGACAAGACACTTTCCAAAAATGTAGTAAACCATTCCGGAATCATCAAAAAACATCTCAACACAGATTTGGTCACAGTGGAGGTCCAAATGAGAATTACTGAAGAAAATGCACACTAGGTGAAAACTGTGACTCACTTCTGATTGACACAATAACTTGACCACTATGTCTCCAGACATGCACGTTAAGGACACGTACTTTGCTGCATGCAGAAACACTGATCCACCAATAGCATTCATAGGATTGTGGTTAGTAATCAGTTTAGTTAATCTGCTTGTGAGACAATTTGCTCTACTAATATAAATTGGGTATTCGCTCCTCATCGGTCTTCCTAAGGTCCGCCTTGCTCCTCTTCAGTCTGTACTCGATGCTGCTGCTAGACTGATTGCCCAACTTCCTCAATTCTCTCATATCACCACCTTTATAGCTGAATACTCCATTGGCTCCTGCTTTCTGTCCACATCAAATGCAAAGTTCTCATTCCTGTCGTTGAGGCCCAACACGGTCTTGCTCCAAAATATTTATGTGATTTAATTCTTCACCCTCATTCTGCTGCTTCTCTCCGAACTCTCTCCGTCTGGATTTCTGGATTGTCTGGTTCCCAGTGTCAGGACTTCAGTGACTCAATTCATGTATTTTCCTTCCATTGGCCCTCCATGTGTTCGTTCCTCTATTTATGTGAAGTTGACCTTGACCGTGATCTCCTTGCAGGTTTCCGATGTGGCTCCAACACATTTGTGCTGCGTTTAGACCTGTCACAGATGGAAATCCTTTCCAGTCACATTTCTCACATTACTTCATCTGAGAGGAGCCACTAGAAAACTGGAGTCTTTTCATAATAGATTTTCAAGAACCAGCCTACCTTTGAGACTCTGCTTCTTCCCATCGACTCCTACGTTCTCCGAATCGGCTTGATCTGTTCATTCCCCAGGTGAGGTCTGCCCTGGCTCAGTCTCGCTCTTTTGCTGCCGCGGGCCATCCCTATAGAACTCCCTTCCCTTGGTACTGAGCGGGCCCTACTTAGCAGTACTAAAGGACTGACGTACTGCTAAAAAGGCTACTTTGGCAAGTCAGAGTTTCTGTAGGGGATTCATTTGTAATGCAGTGCATACAGCAGTGGTGCGCAACGTTCAGCACATGGGCCACATCTGGCCCATGACAGGCTTGCAACCGTTGATAAGTTCCATGTTGATAAGTTGATAAGTTCCAAGTTCCTCTTGTTTCTCTGTTGCTCAGTTTGAGCACTTCTTCAGCGCATGAGGCATTCAGGTCAGCTACAGTGAGTGTTTTTGCTTTTGTCCTTTTGGGTCGTGTGTTGAGGCTGTCGTAGATGCAGCCCAGTCGACAGTGAACTTTCTGGCATTATGGTCCACTTGAAGTTGAGTGGAATGAAAGGCTTCCCTGGAAAGTTACATCCACTACCTCTGGGTTGACAATAATGCACTGTGGTTGTTAACCTCTTGACTATCCATCCAATGAGTCCCTTAAGCTAGCCCTGAGGCAGCCATGGGCATAGGCGCCGACTTTCGCTTTTACCTCTGGGTGCCTAGGTCCTCCCCCTCTCTTTCCCCCTTCCCACTCAACTTAGGTAGGTAAGCTTTAGCGGATTTTCGGAGAAAGAAAATTGTTTTCTTGTCATAGGTTACGAGGTTAGAAATAGTAGTGGAATTCGGTGACAACGTTCCGTTGTTATTATTATTTTGAATAATAAATAAACAAACTTTTTATTTATGTATGGGCTGTGACTGTAAGATCATGCAATGTTGGGTATTTGTGTTGTAGTTGTACTTCTCAAGTTATGAGAGTATACTTAGTTGTAACAAATTTGAATTTTAGGTCCAAATTCTTCTGGATGCCAGGCACCCACTGAACTTTCTCTCTGGGTGCATTGGCACCCAAGGCTCCCAAGGAGTCGGCGCCTATGGCCATGGGTATGAAGTGTTAGCAACTTCATTTTCTTAGCCTCGGCATATGAGGGCGGGTGGCCAGTCCTCTCCCTTGCCGTCTCGTTTTCCCACTGAAGGTGTACGGTCAGTGTACTCATGATAGCTGAGTTGGTTATGGGGTGCAAGTGGAGCAGAAGTCTCTATTCAAGTTTTCTGACTTGGCAGGAATTTGAATCTCCGGCTTTGCAATTGAAAGTCCAGCTTGCTAACCTCTACACTATGCAAGATAACTGCTCATTTATTAAAATATGGTTAAACACAACAGTCGTAGTAACAACATTTGATTATGGCAATACTGCAAGAGTAGAGCTCCCATGTCTCTGCTGGAACGTATGAATGCAACCATTTCCAGGTCTTCAGCCCTTGAGCTGGCAGTGTCAAATCCCAAGGTGCTGGGCACAGAGGCCAGTGCATAGCATGACTTGCCATTTACCTTCCAGCTTACGTCAGTACAAAATTCTACAGCTTGGTGATAGAGATAAGTTTTCATTAACACAGAGTCTGCTCAACATCAGTTGAAACCTGCAGTCGTTAGATTACATCCAAGCATGCTACTGATGCATGTTATTCCATGTCACACAGTGAACTGTGTACTTCTAGATAACATTCTACTAGTAAGTTCCCATCAGCTACAAATCTCAGAAAGATTGTGTAAGTGTTGCAGTCAAATTTTAAAGAGCATGTTGTTACACACATATTAAAGGGTACCAGTATAACGTTGAACATGCTGCTGCTGTTATAAAAGAAGACAAAGAGGAAGGTGAAGACGAATAGGAAGATGAATAGGTAGAAGAGCAGCCCCTTAAGTTAGCCCTGAGGCAGCCATGGGAAGTGTTACAGACTCCATTTTCCTTAGCCTTGGCATATTAAGGTGGATGGCCAGTTGTAGCAAAAGTAATGATTATGAAATATCTTGTTCACCATCTGATATCCTCATCAGCATTGTACTTGTCATATCATAGAACTTTGCCTAAGGGTGCAAGTGGAATCAAATCTCAAAGCAACTTTCTGCCCTGGTGGGGATTTCACCCCGACCTTACAATTGCCAGGCCAGCATGCTACCCTCTAAACTGTTGCACCAGTACGATATGGCAAACACAGGTTCATGCTATATATTCCACACACCAATAAATACAATATTGCTGTGGAGGAAAGAGGAAAATCAACGATGCTGAAATTCATCAATTCCTCTTCCACAAGTTTCACTAGATCTCTGTTAACGTTACTGACTTTTTTCTTTATCGTTTTCCAGTGAGGAAAATCAACGATGCTGAAATTCATCAATTCCTCTTCCACAAGTTTCACTAGATCTCTGTTAACGTTACTGACTTTTTTCTTTATCGTTTTCCAGTGAGGAAAATCAACGATGCTGAAATTCATCAATTCCTCTTCCACAAGTTTCACTAGATCTCTGTTAACGTTACTGACTTTTTTCTTTATCGTTTTCCAGTGAGGAAAATCAACGATGCTGAAATTCATCAATTCCTCTTCCACAAGTTTCACTAGATCTCTGTTAACGTTACTGACTTTTTTCTTTATCGTTTTCCAGTGGTAAAACAGCCGGCTAAAATTCTGTTAGCAAACAGTCCAAAAAATTCGTCTTTTGATGGTTAGAATGTCTTTCATTGGTGTCTCACAGATCTGAGGAAGTTCATCCAAAGATTCACCAAGAGATTCAAAGACTCAGACGCTGATTACACACATCAACGTTAGCACCATCTGTATTGTCCTTATTGTTCAATTCCACAGATAAAGAATAGCCTGCTTTGTTCTCTTTACTTTGTTTCTCAAGTTCATCCAAAGATTCACCCAAGAGATTCAAAGACTCAGACGCTGATTCCTCACTGCCCACATCCGTTTCTTTTTCTTTTTCTTTATCTTTATCTTTTTGGGAAGATATAGCTCGTCCAAAACATGCATATTCAACATGTCCTTAACACAAATGGGCTGATATTGTTCATCTAAAATAAATATATTCCACATTCCAAGAAACAATATGGGCTTATACTACTCACCTAAATACCACCCAAAAGCACGCAGACCTTTGTATTAAATTCAGTATCTACCTGTCACGTAGACAATAAATTGTGCAGTTCTGCAGCCATGTTCAATAGCAGCTAGATAATTGTTGACGGAAAGAAGTTGGTCTGTTGCCACAGGTTTAGAACTCTTATAAGCTTACACTAGTGAAGTAACATGACTTTCAACTGAATATAGACAAGCAACAGATATAATTATTGTGGATCAAATTCCTAAGTTGGAAGATCACCCACACACCCCCAACAACTCTCCTGGTGCCATGAAGTATATTGTATATTCGTTCATTCAATCAAACAGCTGTCAAAACGCAGCTGTTAACAATAAATTGGGATTTACACAGAAGTACCAATAGAGACTAGTTATAATGACCTTGTTCAGTATAGGAAATAGTACATTATTTCGTTATTTAATCTAGATTATCAAAGAGAACTAATTATAATCGAATGAATTCTATTACGGCAAGTGGGAGTTAGCTATTGTAGGTAATATGGGAAGAATATAAGATTAGATCGTGAAAATTTACTAAGGGTCATTAGTAAAATGCCTCTAAACATGAGTCTTGGTAGGAAGTTCTTATCGTCTTTATGAGGCAAAGCAAGCGAGTGTGGGCGATGACGGAGATTATATCCTACATCTTGCCGTTGAGGACACATCCAACGTAGGACATGCTGTGGGTCTAGTTTGACCGCCTTGAATAGCTGTTCGTCGGCCATAGCTGCAAAGGTTGTCCACCGTCGAAGTATCCGGCGGAAGGAATCCCTCCCGTATCACTAGACGGACAAACCGTTGTATGCATTCGTGCTCTCCTTTATTCAGATACCCCCACCATGCAGGGGATGCGTACATAAGTCTAGCCATAGTGGTGGCCCTTGTGACATCGTGTAGGCCTTGTACTGGCATTACGTGCCCTCGGAGGGTTTTTAGGGTGTAAAGTGAAGAGGAGCATGATCCAAGGATCGTTTCGACGTGTGCTGTCACTGTGAGCTTTTCACCGATGTGTACTCCAAGGATTTTAATGGATGTCGTTCTTTTAACCCCCGAGGATGAGGGTTGCCGAGCGAGGGAAGGCATGTTATGTCGAACAACGACAATCTCACGAGTCTTTGATGGATTTATATGCAGGTTTTTGCTTGCAGCCCACGCTGTTACATGTTTGATCTCATCTGATACAGTGCCGATGTTTCGAGAGCTGACCAACAAGTAAGAATCGTCTGCATATTTTAAAAGCCTGTTCAGGCTATGGACCGAGTGGAGGTCCACAGTGCCGACGATGAACTCGAGAGGGCCTACCACTGAGCCCTGTATGACGCTGGCATTGATGGTAGTCCTCAAAGACAATTTCCCTTCAAAGCTCGTAACAAGCTTTCTGTCTTTAAAGTTGTTTAGTAGCCAGTTGAATATGGAGTCGGGCAAATCTAGCTTAGATAGAGTTTCAGAGATGGCTGAATGACGTATCGAGTCGAAAGCCTTGGTGTAATCCAGTGAGATGACAATGACATGTATGCCCTGGTTGCCATTCTTTGTAGAATGGCAACCAGGGCAGTGGTCGAACCAACAGCGGAGGCGGTATCACTTATAGACTTGGGTATAATACAGACTTGACCAAGATCCTTTCCACAATCCTAGACAGGACTGGGAGAACTGATATGGGACGAAAGTCCGCAGGAGCACTTGGCGCAGATACCTTTGCCTTTGGGCGAATGACTGCTGTTTTCCACTGCAGAGGAACGTATTCCAGCATAGCCTGGTGCAGCAAGCCGTAAGAACCAGGCCGGCAACCCATCGTTGCCCTCAGATGTATGGTGAAGGCCGTCCAGTATCCTGAAGAGGCTCTACTCGGTTACTATTCCGAGTGGGAGGTTGGCTGTTTGTTTACTACCGCTAATAACCTTACTAGCTGTAACCCGTGAAAAATCACAGTATATAAAACAATTATTGCAGTGATAACAATTAAGCATACTTCCCCTCATAATTATGACGTCAGTTAAAATGCTCTAAACGCCGTCGTCAAGACCGTCGTCGTCAAGACCACCGTCGCCAAGGCGGCAGTATAGTGACGTCACAAACGATTTCACAATAGTGTTTGTTACGGGACAGACAGACAGACGCAGCATTGCTTATTATGTTGTTTGATTAGCAAATAGGTCCCTTGTTTGGTTATCTCTTAGGGACAGGTATGGATCTAATACCTCATTGCTCTGAGTCCCCATCAATAATTCACAACATACATAATTCAGTTGTAGAGTCAATCACAAGACCTTTGATTGTCATTGTATGTATTATAAAGATCTAAACAATCAAGGTTATTCACAGTATATCAATTCGTCAAATATAGACAATCCTCTAGTTTAGAATTAAATCTATCTTACTTACGACCAGCACGTAACATAGAAATATATTTAGTTACCCTGTCGTGGATGATGCACCATTGGAGTTCTTTTCCTGGCTTTCGTATGACGAGTTCATTGACAATGTCCTTTGCCCTGTTATCGAAGGTTTGAAGAGTTATCTCCTGATTTCCTCGTCCATATTCAAAACAACACAGGTGTGTGTCAGTCTGACCTTTTCACATAGAATTCTTCCTGGATGTTCCCAGAAAGCAAACGTTTGATCAAGTGTTTTTAGTCTCCTTAATTCGAAACCACTTGTTGATCCCAAGTTCGATCATTCGTCTCACTAGCTCGTAGTTATACGTGTATCGATTCGCAGTTTGAGGACGCTATGTTCACTCTTCGCTCGCAATCTTCAGTTTTACCGTTCGATATTAACTTTGTTGAATATCGACCGATTTCTATCCCAAGTTCACCGTATCTTAGTATGAACTCTATCCTACACGACTGTCATGAACAGTTGACATTTTCTGCCATCAATGTTTGCCTCTTCTCGAGTCAAACGTTGTTGATTCACCACAATCAACTCTCGCCATCAGCGGCGATTAACCGACTCTTCTCTGCCACGTCACCAGCAGACGACCGACGTTGAATTTTCCAATAGAATCTTGACAACTTGCGGTTGACAACTCTCAAACACTCTAACTTGTCCCCTAACTCTATGTTATTAATTATCCTTATCGTACTGGTCTTACGTGCTGATTAATTGATTAAATAATTAGTACCAATCAATAACTATGGTAAATCATTTGCATTATACACACAAATCATATAGCACTATTCTATACATCCAGTGTATTTGGGTGAGGAAAAGGACATACGCTACAGTTTGTTTAGGGCTTGGTTGAACGTAACTAGGGTCCGTCGATGCCGAAGCAAAGAAGTTGTTGAGGACCTCGGCATTCACATTGGTTTTGTAGAGAGAGCTGTAGGCTTCTTGGTTAGTGTTAACTGCTTGCCAGAGTGCCTTGGTACCTCTCTTGGAATCAACACCATTAAGGGACGATGTGGTTATTTTGAGGATGGCTTTGGAGATAAGCCGCGCAAGAGATTCGGCTTTTCCAATCTGATCCTGCCCATTAGTCGGTTTTTCCTTCGAAGGAGATATTTGATCTCAGGTGTGACGTAATCTGGGTCCATAGAGGTGATGGTTATTGGCCTGATTGGGTAGTAGTGGTCAAGGCGCTCCCTTGACTCTTTATAGAAGAGATCCCAGGCTTCTTGTTGATCTTCAGAAACTCCTCTTCCCGAATTTCTTTCAGGCTGGCCAAAAGGCTGGCATGTTGGTTAGGGGACCTTCTCTGAAAGTTGACCTTGACACACGTCTTATGCAAGTCAGTAAATTTCCCTTCAGTCGTTGCCACGATTGCCTTGTGGTCAGTGTTGATAACGGATGTGATGACTTTGACATTGTACAGGGTAGGGCTTGAGACCATAAACCTATCAAGTATTCTCTCACTGCGTGTAGGGTCTCGTACGCTCCACCACTTCACATACTTCGAGACCATTAAAGTCTCCTCCCAGCGCAATGAGAATTTCACTTCTTTCGCGGGTAAAATCCCCAATCGATTTCTCAAGCATGTTCAGCAGGAGTTCCTTTTGATATATAGGCTTCGGTGGATGGTATAGAGCGCCAAAAAACATTTAATGTGCGGTAAAAAATACCTGTATCCACAGTAGCTTGACGCTCGCCGGTTGTTCCGGGAACAAACATTCACATGCCCTCAGATTGTCTCTTACATAAATTGTTACACCGGCTCCTCTCCTGCCCTCCCTATCCTTTCTGAAAGTGTGGAAACCCTGCACTCTACGACACAGAGGAACCATTTACACTGAAGCAGATTGGCTCTGTCGACATTTCTTGCTTCAATATTTGCTTTGGCGTTTCTTCAGTTTCCGTGGCTCTTCTCTTGATTTTGTTTTGGAGTCAAGTACTTAAGCTTTCGATTCTTCTGGGGTGTGTGTATGTTCATCAGTGAGCTTTGCTCCATCTTTCACCTTTATTTTTGCCTTGCACTCGTTGAAACCATTTACCTTAACATGTCACACTCAAGGCTGAGGACATCAGTAAGCAGAGATATGAAACTAAGAACTGCTCTGTCTTTCACTCCGTCTAATAATGAAATTAACTGGCCAAGAGTTTTGATGCCCGTGATTTCGTTCGTCCCTTTGACTTTAATGGAGAGCAAAGCATGAAGCCTAGATGACCGTTCATTCTTCTCGGTCATCGCTGTTGTGCGTGTCTGGGTGACAGTGGCCGACATCATATATTGGACAATTTATTTTTGTAACTAACCATTTACCATATATACCATACTAGATGCTTAACCTGGCGTTGCCCGGGTTTCGAAAGTTTCAATCCCTCTAGCGAATAAGCAACAAAACTGTGTAGCTATAAGCTTCAATCCCTCTAGCGAATAAGCAACAAAACTGCGCCATCTGGCGAATGAAAATAGGTTGTGTTGAATTTTTGGGGGCATTTGGGACAGTTTTTGGGCCGGGACACCATGGAAGCGGTCAAAACGGGGGACGCGAAGCCGACCACTGGGTGTCTCATGCCCACCCCGACACAGTAGTGAAGGTTTGGAGTGAAAAGCTGCAAAGCTGTAGAAATGCATTGCGGTCAAACACACAGAGACAGAATCTTCTCTTTATATATATATAGATATAAAGCAACTTTTACGTACCTCTCAAAGGCACAAACTATCATAAAATGATTCCTTGGGTGATGTCAACCGAAACAGACTTCACTGTGACCCAAGTCCCAAGTCAGGCCGGCAATCACTGGATAAAGAAACCAAACACACTAAGGAAGCAACAAGAGTAAATTTGAAAAGGAAAAGTCTACAGTCCAGACTTATAAAAAATTATTTAGTCTCGAAAGTGTTCGAAGAAAACCAAATGCACTGATCTTAACGATCAGTTGATCCTCGGGTTGGACATTTCCATTTGCAATGATTGGGATAGTGATTGTAGATATGAAACGACTCCATTCTCGTAACCAGATCGCACACCAATTCGTCGACCTACAAAATACAATCACTGGATAAAGAAACCAAACACACAAGCAACAAGAGTAAATTTAAAAAGGAAAACATATACTGTGTTTTTGTGGTTTCAGGTCTATTCTTGGTTTTACTAACTACTGAGTTAAGGAGAATAGCCTATAAACTGCAAGCACATAAATGCGTCTACACTCTGTGTAATCTTTTGTTCTTCTAACTTTCTAGTTATTAATCTGGAGTTTGTGTTTTGTAGGTGTTCAGCAGGTATGCATAGAAGCAGGACGAGGATGCGGGTGAAGATGCAGAGAAGGACGAAGAGGAGGAGCAGGAGAAGGAAGAAGTAGAGGGGAAAGATGAAAAGACATTCATGGAGGACTTTGATCATATCAAAGAAATTGTCCTCTCAGACGAAAGCAATGCAGAGGAAAAGGAAGAGGTGTTGAATAAAGAGAAACAAAGTAAAGAGAACAAAGGAGGCTACTCTTTATCTGTGGAATTGAACAACAAGGACAATACAGATGGTGCTAATGTTGATGTGTGTACTGAGAAATCAGCGTCTGAGTCTTTGAATCTCTTGGGTGAATCTTTGGATGAACTTGATGAACTTCCTCAGATCTGTGAGACACCAATCGAAAGACATTCTAACCATCAAAAGCTGAATTTCATGGACTGCGTGCAACTTAAGCCAACTGTTTTATCATTGGAAAATGATAAAGAAAAAAAAACGGATGTGGGCAGTGAGGAATCAGCATCTGAGTCTTTGAATCTCTTGGGTGAATCTTTGGATGATCTTCCTCAGATCTATGAGACACCAATCGAAAGACATTCTAACCATCAAAAGCCGAATTTTTTGGACTGTTTGCTAACAGAAGTTAAGCCGGCCACTGGAAAACGATAAAGAAAAATCAATAAATGTCAGTAACGTTAACAGAGATCTAGTGAAACTTGTGGAAGAGGAATTGATGAATATCAGCGTCGTTGATTTTCCTCTTTCCTCCGCAGCAAACGTCGAGATGATGCTTCGATCAAAAGCAGTGAATTTTAGTTCCACTTTACATGAAGTTGAACCACTCGATGTGCTGGTTCCAGTTGCAACACCAATTATAGACGTCATCTGTTTAGATGACAAGACGACTTCACCAGTTGCAAAACCATGTGACGTCATCTGTTTAGACGACGAGACTTCACCAGTTGCAAAACCAATTGACGTCATATGTTTAGATGACGAGACAACTTCACCAGTTGCAAAACCAATTGACGTCATCTGTTTAGACGACGAGACAACTTCACCAGTTGCAAAACCAATTGACGTCGTCTGTTTAGACGACGAGACAACTTCACCAGTTGCAAAACCAATTGACGTCGTCTGTTTAGACGACGAGACAACTTCACCAGTTGCAAAACCAATTGACGTCGTCTGTTTAGACGACGAGACAACTTCACCAGTTGCAAAACCATGTGACGTCGTCTGTTTAGACGACGAGACAACTTCACCAGTTGCAAAACCAATTGACGTCGTCCGTTTAGACGACGAGACAACTTCACCAGTTGCAAAACCAATTGACGTCGTCCGTTTAGACGACGAGACAACTTCACCAGTTGCAAAACCATGTGACGTCGTCTGTTTAGACGACGAGACAACTTCACCAGTTGCAAAACCAATTGACGTCGTCCGTTTAGACGACGAGACAACTTCACCAGTTGCAAAACCAATTGACGTCGTCCGTTTAGACGACGAGACAACTTCACCAGTTGCAAAACCAATTGACGTCCGTTTAGACGACGAGACAACTTCACCAGTTGCAAAACCAATTGACGTCGTCCGTTTAGACGACGAGACAACTTCACCAGTTGCAAAACCAATTGACGTCGTCCGTTTAGACGACGAGACAACTTCACCAGTTGCAAAACCAATTGACGTTGTCCGTTTAGACGGTGAGACAACTTCACCAGTTGCAAAACCAAATGATGTCGTCTCTTTAGACGACGAGACAACTTCACCAGTTGCAAAACAAATTGACGTCGTCTGTTTAGACGACGAGACAACTTCACCAGTTGCAAAACCAATTCACGTCGTCTATTTAGACGACGAGACAACTTCACCAGTTGCAAAACCAATTCACGTCGTCTGTTTAGACGACGAGACAACTTCACCAGTTGCAAAACCAATTGACGTCATCTGTTTAGACGACAAGATGACTTCACCTGTTAAGAACACAAGCCATCCTACAACTGATGCTACAGAACCTCAGGCTATAGCAAACAGAGCACTGAAACACACCAAGTCAAAGGGGAAACTGTCATGCCTGTCTCTTGGTCTTGTGAGACCAAAGCTATCTAGTGAAAACATGCTGCATAGGTTGATGAAGGTAAACACAAGTCATCGGAAGGCTCTGTCCATGCGACAGCTGACGATGGACATGTCTCTGCAAACAGAAGTAGTGACACAGTTTAACGATGAAGAAGATGATGAGATCCTGTCAATACCGTTGCCAATGGCCGCACAGATTTCAGAGGCAATACAATTGGACAGGAAGTGACAAGTTTGCAAGTGGTTGATACGACGCAGCTTGTTCCTTTCAGTGCCAATCTTAGTTCGCTGCCTCTGATTGCTGCATTTGTCACCTCTGATATATTGCTGAGGTCATGAATATTAATAACATAGTCTTCACCGTTTGGTTTGCAGAGCATTAACATTTCGTCTTTCAGTGTAACAGCTTTATACACGAGAAAGGGAATCCGTGATTGATGCAAAATTTCCAAGCGAATTGTCTCCTGAGCTAAAAACAATCTATTCTTAAGTTTATTTATAAGACTTGTAGGCTATGGAAATTACGTGAACGAAATGACATTCATAAAACAGATGTTCTCAAACGCCGACATAGATTTATCAAACTTGCATGCTTGGATTTAAACAAGAAAAGCCTTTATAAAATTGAATGTATAATGCATTCTACTTCAATTGTACAATAAACTTGAAACTTATGTAAACTTGAAACTCGAACACGGAGATGGTGAATGCCGTCTTTACACTAGTTTTCTAAAGTGGATAGAAATATAAAGATTAAATTAAATTACTGGAATTGTGGTTAGACCATGGCATAATCAGGTTTATCAACCATACATAAAACCTAATCTATTCTAACCCATTTCTATTATTGCAATACTACGACTTACTGCATAAAACTGCATTGAAAAGATTATTGTGGTGGTGTTGACGACGGTGGTGATGAAACAAGAATTTATTAAAGGTAAGTTTAATGATGAAATTCATTTACGATACAATAATTGGCAGTCTTGTTGTCAAGACCTTAAACCTCAAGACCAAGGCCTTGAACCTCGAGACCAAGACCTTGAACCTCGAGACCAAGATTTTGAACCTCAAGACCAAGACCAAGACTTTGAACCTCGAGACCAAGACCCAAAAAATCCCATTCAGGCCAAGACTAATTTTCCTTACACAAAAAATTGTGGAGTCGATATTTTAATGAAAACGTGAGTCGTTTATTTTATTCAAGCAAATGAACTTTAAATGCAGACTGCAGAGAATTCCGAATTCGTATTTACAAAAGTCCTTCATACAAACTGTTATTCCAAATGCCTTTTGTATTTTATGAAAAAAAACAATTCGCTCAGAATTTTCTGACCAAGACGTGTCTTGTGAGCCTCATAAAAATTCCACCACGTGAAAAAAAAACTTTCCATAGCTAGGTGCTGAAGTCGCTGGCACACACAGTAACTTTTCAAGCATTGGATGTAAATGTACAAATCGTGAGCCTTTTTTATATCCTCCCATGGTTTATCAGACCGTCTGGCTTCAGAAACAAGTCTCGACAGGGCTTCCATATACAGCAGAACTTAGTTGCTGCTGCCGCCGATGGGTTTTCCTGACCAACAAGACTTGCATCCGTCCGTAGGTATTTGTTGTAGGTTATGATGCAAACAGGTTTGATAATTAGTTTTAAAATTCTTGAGTTTTGTAAATGACTGTTCATATTGACAGCCGGTCTTGGTCTTGGTCTTGCGAGACCAAGACCAAGACTTTGAACCTCAAGACCAAGACCAAGACCTTGAACCTCAAGACCAAGACCAAGACCTTGAACCTCAAGACCAAGACTTTTAAAAACGAACTCGAGTGCACTCGAGACCAAGACCTCGGTCTCGAGGACAACAAGTCTGATAATTGGTTTCCATCTATTTATGTATGCATGTATGTATGTATGTATATAGGCCCTATGTGTTTATATATGCATGATGTCGAATGATTAGAGCGCCTGCCTTTAACGCGAAAAGTATGGCTTCGATTTTCTCCTGAGAGGATTACTGTGACGGAACGTTGAGCTTAGCGCCATCAATTTATGCTTTGTCATTTGATTGTGGCGCTTGAGATGTGTAACAAAAATAATAATAATAGAGGTAGTAATGGTAGTAGTAGTAACAGTGTTACTAGTAGTAATTATAGTAGGCCTAATGATAATGATAATAATAGTAGGCCCTAATAATAAATCGTATCAACATGTACGTATGTACGTATATATATATATATATATATATATATATATATATATATATATATATATATATATATATATATATATATATATATATGTATATATATATATATATGTGTGTATGAAGATACTTAATTGAACGCCTTTTGGTACATCACAAAAGCGCTGAATAATGTCAACGTTCAATAATAGTAATGAGTTCACGTATGAAGTTAACAGTTCGCACTTTGTTTAGCATTCCGGTACAGGCTTTTTGGAAATTATTTGAAAACTGCCTATTATTCCTGTGAAGGATATAAAATTATGGCCCATTATTCCTGTAAAATTGAATATTTAAGAAGACTGACATTGGCGTTAGAAATGCAAGAACGGTGGAACTAATTTGGTCACAGAGAATCATGAAAATCGAAATAAGAAAACAAAATGCAAGTGATTGTTGCAGTGTCAAGATCAACAGCATAATATCCAGGATTTCGTCAGTGGAAAGTAGGCAGCGAGTTTAGGATAGTTACTGTTAAACGACGCTGTGGCGCGAAGTAGGATGGCCAGCCGCCCTCATATGCTGAGGCTAAGAAAATGGAGTCGCTAGCACTTCATGCCTGTAGTATCCTGCTAACTACGTCACTAGGCACTAGAGTATCTTCAGTAATATGTATGCATGGGGAGAAGAGTTGGCGACAAGAGATTAACTAGAGAGCACTGAACACTAAATGTTATGCACGTGCGAGTTGCTTTTAAATGAGCTGGAAATATATATTAAACGTTATAAAACATTACATTGGCGACGAGAATAGAAAATGGCAGTTAGAATAGACTTCGGCGCAACCGGACTCGGAACTTTCGAATGCTACACCGACCATGCGACGTTGGGTCAAAGATGGCGGAAGTGGAAGCGTTCGTTCGACTATTTCGTGGAAGCGATGGGCGTCACCGACGTTCAACAAAAGAAGGCATTGTTGTTGCACACTGCAGGGTTAGATGTTCAAGATATTTTCGAAACATTACCTGAAATTAATAGTGACGAAGACGAGTACGATAAAACCGTCCGTGCATTAAATGTCTATTTCCAGCCGAGAACAAACACTCCGTATGAAAGACACATGTTCAGACAGCTGTGTCAGGAGTCGTCTGAATCGATAGTACAGTTTGTAACCAGACTACGACAGCAGGCCGATTTTTGTAATTTCGGAGACCAAAGGGATGATAATATCAGGGATCAACTGATTGAAAAATGTAGGTCACAAGCCTTGCGAAAACAGTTGTTGGAAAAACGTGATATTACATTGGCTGAGGCTCTGGAGATTGCACGCTCAAAGGAAGCTGCTGAAAGACAGGCGATTAAAATGGAGGGTCGAGAGACTTTCAAAGGAGAAGTCAACAACGTTCAGAAACGTGCAGGTACATGTTTTCGCTGTGGACGAGAGGGTCACTATGCGAAAGACCTAAAGTGTCCAGCAAGGAAAGAGACTTGTCGGAAGTGTGGGAAAGTGGGACATTTCCAGGCACAATGCAGAGGTAAATTTGAACAAACTTCTCATAGTAAGATGCTGACAAAACCATTCAAAGGCAGTAGAAGTGTCCGAGGAGTAAATGCTGTTGAAGATGACTTTGCATTCACTGTCGGAGATAACACAGATGATGATTTTGTTGTAAATGTCTGCGTAGGTGGGGTTCTTCTAAGAGACATGTTGATTGATTCAGGCGCAACATGCAACCTCATAGGGAAAAACACATGGGAAGAACTTAAGAAGAACAAAATTAAATGCAAATCAGAGAGAACACACAAAAGAATCTTCTCATATGCATCAAAAACAGCACTGAAAACATTGGGCATATTTACTACTGTTGCTCAGATCGATGAATGCAACACTGAGGCTGAATTTGTTGTAATCGATGGCGATGTACGATCAATCTTGGGAAGAAAAACAGCTTTAGACCTGGGAGTTCTTCACATTGGCCATGGTCGACTAGAAGTGAATTCATTAACAGTTGAACAAATGACATCCAGATTCCCAGAATTGTTCGAGGGCATTGGAAAACTGAAGAATTATCAAGCAAAGCTACATGTTGATCCAGAGGTCAGACCTGTTGCACAGAAGATAAGACGCATACCATTTGGTTTACGAGATAAAGTTGAAGCTGAAATCCAAAGCCTGCTTCAACAGGACATCATAGAACCAGTTCAGGGACCGACTTCATGGGTGAGTCCTGTGGTTGTTGTTCCGAAAGGAATGGGTGTGCGACTCTGTGTGGACATGCGCCAGGCGAACGAAGCCGTCATAAGAGAAAGGCATCCGATACCTACAATTGATGAAGTTCTTCAAGAGCTAAACCAGAGCAAGGTGTTTAGCAAGATTGACCTTCGAATGGGTTTTCATCAAATAGAATTGCATGAAGATTCAAGACCTATTTGTACTTTCGGAACACACATTGGCTTATTCCGATATAAGAGATTATTGTTCGGAGTCAATTCAGCACCAGAACTGTATCAGCACATCATACGACAAGTGTTGCAAGGTTGTCCTGGAGCAGTAAACATTGCAGATGACATCATCATCCATGGCAAGGATCAGCAGGAACATGATCAGAGATTGATCAAAGTACTTCAAAAGCTTGCAGAGGTAGGATTGACAGTCAACCGAGATAAATGTCAGTTTCGAATGAACCAGTTGGAGTTCATGGGTCACTTATTGACTGAGCGAGGCGTCGGACCAACTCAGTCAAGGGTTGAAGCAATCAAACATGCTAGACATCCGAAAACACCTTCTGAAGTACGCAGTTTTCTTGGATTGGTGAATTTCTCAGCTAAATTTATTCCCAACTTGGCAACCATTGCAGAACCACTTAGAAAACTAACAAGGCAAAACATTACGTTCGAATGGAACGACGAACACACAAGAGCATTTGAAGAACTGAAGTCACGACTAGCTTCGGCAGAAACATTGGCATACTTCGATAAAGATGCAAGGACAGAGGTCATTGCTGATGCAAGCCCTGTTGGACTTGGAGCCGTTCTTGTTCAGTGGCAGAACAACGAACCAAGAGTAATCTGTTATGCCAGTCGAAGTTTATCTGATGTAGAACGACGTTACTCTCAAACTGAGAAAGAAGCTCTTGCACTGGTCTGGTCTTGTGAACGTTTCCATGTATATTTAGGAGGAATTGAATTTTCATTGGTTACGGATCATAAACCCTTGGAAGTGATCTATGGGAAAAGGTCAAAGCCATCTGCCAGGATTGAACGCTGGGTTCTTCGCCTGCAGCAGTACAGATTCAAGGTTGTTTACAGACCCGGTCACTCTAACATCGCAGATGCGTTGTCAAGGCTTACTAGCAGTTTGGAAACGACAGCAGGACTACACTCAGAAACAAATCTAACTGAAGAATACGTTCGCTTCGTGGCAGAACAAGACCCGTTGTGCGCTATTCCTATCCAGATGATTGAAAAGACAAGTGACACAGATGCTGACTTGGAGAAAATCAGACAAGCAGTCAAATCTGGCAATTGGAATATGTGTTGCACCAGTCTCAAAGCAGTGAAGGATGAAATTACAGTCATTGGGCGAGTAGTCCTAAGAGGAACAAGAATTATTATGCCAAAGGCATTGCAACAGAAAACAATTTCACTAGCACACGAAGGACACCAAGGTATTACCAAAACAAAAGCAAGATTGAGAACTAAAGTATGGTGGCCATTAATGGACAAGGCAGTGGAAGAATTTTGTCGTTCATGTCATGAATGTCAAGTTGTCAGTGGACCATCATCACCTGAACCAATGCAACGTACCAATCTACCAGATGGACCATGGGAGGATCTAGCGGCTGATCCTGTTAGGCCCTTTGCCAAATGGAGATTACTTGCTAGTTGTAGTTGACTATTACAGCAGGTTCTTTGAGGTGAACATTTTAAAATCCATATCATCAAAGAGCATCATCAGTTGTTTGGATGATATTTTTGCTACACATGGTTTGCCAGTGTCTCTGAAGACAGATAATGCTGCCAACTTTAAATCAGAGGAGTTTGAAAGATATTTCAAAAGTTTAGAAATACAGCATAAGACAAGCATTCCACTGTGGCCACAATCCAATGGTGAAGTTGAACGACAAAACCGTACGCTGTTGAAATACATGAAGATAGTCCAACTGCAAGGAAAGAATCTTAAAGAGGAACTGAATAAATTCTTAGTGGCATACCGAACGACACCACACTCGACAACAGGCAAAGCTCCAGCTGAACTGTTGTACCAAAGGAGAATTCGTTCTAAGTTGCCAGAGTTAATTGATCTTAACTGTGCTGTGGCTGGCATGGACATTACAAGATGTTCGAATCAAAGATGAAAAGAACAAGAGGGCAGGAAAAGAATATGGAGACGAAAAGAGACATGCTACTTATACTGAAATTGAGGTTGGAGATGCAGTGTTAGTTCAACAGAAACAGCAGAATAAATTGGACTCCACATATAACCATGAACCTTACACTGTGACTGAACGAAAAGGAAACGAGGTCACCGTGCAGTCAACAGATGGAGTGAGTTATCGCAGAAACATTGCACACGTCAAGAAATACCACAGACCAGAGAGTACTGATCAGGAAAAGGTTCAGACGTCGGATCAAGATGTTCAACAGTACGTCGGATGGAACTGACGGACGTGATGATCTTATACATCCAAATCTTCCAGACGATACAGCCGTGTCTGTTCCAAGACGTTCTTCAAGAGTCCATCAGAAACCAGCCTATCTCCAAGATTTTATCTGTGGGTCAAAATAAAACCCACTATTTAATAACCAGTGAAGGGCAGTCTACCCCGACACTGCTAAGTTAAATGCAGATGTTGAAGTTTAAGTTAATACGCAAGTTAATTTATTGTTCTTAGATAATGCTGTTGGCTTATGTTTCAAAATTTGGTTTTAAGTTACATGAACATTACTTGAACATTACTTGAACATTTGTGAGAAAAGAAGGGATGTAGTATCCTGCTAACTACGTCACTAGGCACTAGAGTATCTTCAGTAATATGTATGCATGGGGAGAAGAGTTGGCGACAAGAGATTAACTAGGAGAGCACTGAACACTAAATGTTATGCACGTGCGAGTTGCTTTTAAATGAGCTGGAAATATATATTAAACGTTATAAAACATTACAATGCCTATGGCTAGCTTAACTTCAGCATTACTTACTCACTGACAGTTCCAATTGCAGGTCTTTGTTCATCGTATGCATGAAATAAAAGCTACTTTATTTATTTCAAGAACTAGCTAGTTGCGTCCAAAATAAGCGGGTTCGACATCTCAGTGACCTATTTAGGTCACCTCGACCTACATAGGTCATTACTACCGAAAGTATTGGTCTTGCTGTGGTAAATATGGATAGGAATACTGATTTAGATGGTTTCAAACGTTGGAATTTGGAATATTTATGTATTAAGAAAATTTTCTGGAATCTGGGATTAACAATTATTCAATGTAGTAAGAAACAACAGTTGGTGGCTTTGTCGTATGCCGCATTTAGCCAAAACTAGTCTGCAGCGCAACAGTACCGGTATGACCGATCAGCTGATGTCCGATCAGCTGATGTCAATTTTGAACAGAGGAATACGAGTCGACAGCCCGGCCTGGTAGGTTTATATCCAAGTAGGAGACAGGGAGAGGGTTGAAACACTGTTGAAGAAAATGCGACGCTCTTGTCTACTTTCCCCATCCATTCAAATCGCTTCTGAATTGACAAAACAGGCAGATAAACGCCTCCTTAAGACAGCCATTACAGACCACGGTCATGTTCAGCGACCATATTTTCCACCTGATCGCAATATCCCTCATAATTTCCGGCCACGGGCTCATAATTTCACATTAGGCCTACCTGATAAAAACGACAAAAACTTTATCTCCCTTAAGCTCTATAAAACACTTATTAACAATTAACTTTTAGCACTATACTGCTTTTCTTTTATATGTATAGGCTTCTTTATTTTTAAAATCCATTAATCTCTTCAGTCTCTTTTATTAACTGTTTTCTGATTTCAATGCATATTTTAATGAATTTTGACTAGTGGGACAGTCAGCCACGACTAGGATGTCTGGGCCGAAGCCCCAGCGGACAACGCATTTTACAGCATTTGCTGCCAAATGGAGCCCATTTTAGCCACTTTATTTTACCAAATTTCCTTTCTATTGTTATACATATCCCGATTAAAGTCATGTATAGAAGTTTGAAAATATGACATAATTAGTTCAACCCAGGGCTGTAGTGGTAAAATTAGAGGTGAGTATACGCTACCGGTTAGTTTTCCGAAACAAATTAGAGGTGAGTATACGCTACAGTATTTTGTGAGTATACACTACAGTATTTTAATATAAATAAATATAAATATTTTGTGAGGTGAGTATACGGTCTCTAGAGGCGAGTATACGCTGTATACCCGCGTATACCTCGACTACAGCCCTGGTTCAACCATACTACCAAAATAATTGATAAAAGTAAGTCAGTGACACGCTGAGTGACTGTGACCCAATGGATGAGCTGCAGGGCAGTGCAAGTACAACAAACAATGACTTCGGCAACCACGATCAACTTTATTTTCCAATTTGGTTAAGCAAAGAAAACAAGTAACATTCTATTAATGTTTGCTTGGTGAGTGACCCATATTGGTCCATCCACCAAACAAACATTTACAGGATGCAGATATAGTATTCATCAGCTATTATGCTGCTGTTCGGTCACAACAACTTCCCATATGGTAAGATCAGTTACTGCAGAAAAACTTGTGCGCATAGAATTGCATGGCATAAATGTCCGGATCCGAATGTCCTTTGCGTCTCTCTTTGCTAGTATGCAATTTGGCAATGCATGGCGGCTCTGGGTGAAAATATGCAGTGCCCACTCCATTGACATTGAATGATATCAATAACCGATCATTAACAGTATCCAAAGACACTGACAGTCGATGGTTCGTTCTCAGATTGTCATAGTGAGAGAGAGAGATCACTCGTTCTAATATTGTAATATTACATTAAAAGTAGAGTGTTACATAAACAAATCACCCAAACTACTGGGACATATCCTAAAACTACTGGGACTTTTGTCCCCCTAGTTATAGTTAAAATATGCACTGTATGATTTATTTTCACTTGCAATTATTGTCTTCACGTGTCGACGGGCATCTTTCAAAAACAAATATTTTATTGATTGATTGACATCACGCATTTATTACATTATGCTAAACGTTTTTATTGTGCTACTGATTTTGTTCTGCCTGTATACTCTGAGTTTGAACTTAAGCAGATTGAAGAAAAACATGTGGTCAGAGTAAAAGTTCACTTTGGTTTGTTTTGCACATGAAGTTTTTACATGATCAAAAAAATTATTTCTGATAAAGTGTGTGATGCCACTTCTGTTATCAAGTTGATAATGGAGGGCAAAAATGTTACTACTGATCTCTGAGATGTGGCCATGAAAGGAAAGTGGAAGAAGTTGAAACATATATGTGGTTCAAAACTTGGATCATGAAAACTTAGCAGTTCCAACAGGAATGTGGCTTATACATTCATAAGAAAAGTTCAGTTTGGTGTGCTTCACCAGATAGAATTGTCACTTAATAGATGCTGTGGCGAGGGATTGCTTGAGGTTAAGTGTCCAATAAGTTTTGCAGACAGATCCTGCTGAAACCACCTGTGCCATATCTTGTGACTGCTGATGGTCATGTCATGTTAAGTCGCACTCATCAGCATTAAAAGTAACACATATTCAAATGCAGATAGCAGTTCGGTAATAGGCAGTGGTGTGATTTTTCAGTAAGTGTGGCTCATTTTCTGAAAGAAAATTGTTTAACAAGTCATTCTGGGATGTTTGCCAATCGATGCTAGAGACTTGTTTTAATGCTTTCGTTTTCCTAGCATGGTAGCATCTGTTGCAGCATCTGAGAGCAATGCACAAACTTAACCAGGAAATATTAAAAGTATTAATTAATTAAATTAAACTTCAGTATATTTAATCTTTTTTATCTTTTTACATAGAATCAACACCTGTAACCATTTCATACTCTGTTGCAATGACTGGTAGTGAATGTTTCATTAAATGTAAATGTACGCGATTTTCTATAGCGACCGTATATGGCCTCGACCCTGCTCATTTTTCAATGAATTGATCGGGTGAGATCCTTCACCACCGCTGCCCGTTTGAATGGGTGCCACGCCATTTAAGGTCCCCGTGTTGGGACCGTGCTAGCCCGAGATTTAAATCTCTGAAATAAGCCACCTTCGGGAAGCGAACCGCGGTCCGAAAAATGATGTTTAAAGATGTTTAATTCAGACATTTTAACATTGCCCGCATGCATTCACTAAGTAAGAGTACTCGAGTTGAAATTATACTAAAGACAGATCACAGATTCGTTGATCCAGGCGAATGGATTTTCATATTTTTGAAGCAATGCTACAAGTCATAAACATTAAATGCAATTGACCTATAACGACTTGCGTGGTTTGTTGACAAAGTTGGTAGTAATGACCTCTTGGACAACTTAGTGGGTCGGGTGACTGCACATGCGCACTGGACATATCGATAGGGCTTATTCTGTGAACTTCATTTCGAAAGAAGTTCGTCGTAAGGATGTCGCTCCAATGTGAACAGACAGTTCTAAGTCGGCTAATCACAATATCAGCTTTTTCTTTCCACACATTTTTAACCAGCTTCATACCCTTCACTCCCATGACGACGGCTTTAACAAGGATGCATTGAAGTAGCTCATTCGGTAGATCTTACAGCTAAAAGTATAAGATAACAGATTTAACTTTTGTTTACAGGCTTCTTTAGAATTCTACAGTATAAATTCAATAAAGTGGAAAGGTCGTTCAACCAAACAATTCCAATAGAAAATACATTTGAAAATCAACTTAACTGCCTTCACCATTGCTACATTCAATATTCATTCAAAGCTTGATTACTGCAATTCTCTCTTCCTCAATCTTGATCCACTGAAATCAAGCGTCTGCAACTTATCCAAAATTCGCTAGCGGAGCACTAGAACGCCCAAACATCATCATATCACTCCATTCTCATATCAGTCTATTGGCTAAAAATCCCAGAGCGAATCACTTTCGAAGTCCTATCACTAATCTACAGCTGCCTACACTATTCCCAGCACAAGTACCTCTGTGATCTCTTCACCATCCAGGCAACCCGCTCCACCCAATCATTCTCCTATTTCAATTGTTTCTCGACCCCCACTACTCATCTCAAGGTCTCCAACCGAGCCATATCGAACACACCACCACGCCTCTGGAATCATATCTCCCCTCTGAATTCCGCAGATTCTCAGTTCCTCCATCATCATTGCAATCCGTCCTTCGTCCTCTTCCTCATGTTCCTCTATCCATCACTTCGGGCTTTCCACTCAAAACTGAAGTTCATGCACTCCTACCCTGACTCATCTGACCCTTCGCCTTTCAATTTTTCTCGCCCTAAATGACAACCGCCTTGACAGCAGATCTGCGTCGTCTTTATATGGCCCTCTGGAAACCTGACTCGGACCTCTTTTGGACCACTCTCTGGAAAAACCCCTCTGATTTGATTTGACCTGCTGGAACCGGACACGGTCCTCTCTTGGACTACTGTCTGGGAACCCCTTCTGAATTGACGTAGCGCTCGTGATTAGGCTGTTGCCCTGCGCTTGGCCTTCAAGTGGCGCTTTAGAAGTTTGGAGATTACGATTATTATTACGAACTGGACGCAGGAATTAATTCTTACTTCACAGCTGGTGACGTTTCTTGAAGTTCACAGTGATTGTAAGCAGCGCCGTACCTATCTTTCGATTAAACCTTGCTTGATATTAATAAGCATCATAAGATTTTCCCTTTTTTCTTTTGTTCTTTTAGCTGGTATTGAGATGTTTTCCAATAATTTACTGCTTTTGATCGTATTGCTCCCTGGAATCTGTTCTTGTATTGGTGTAAAATGCAGTTATTACAAGGAAAGTCGCTAAACAGATAGACCTATCGCTTATCCAACTGGAAATGGCGATCGTAGAATGCCAAGAGTCCCAAGACAGTGATCTATTAACGGTGGAGAAAAACAACGATGAGTTAGTCATTAAGTAACAGGTTTGCTAAGATGTCTGTAGAGTGGAACCTCTTCTTCTGCTGGAAACCAATGAGGCATGTGACGCATTAGGACGCAAAGACAGAATTCTGTGTCTCTGTCTCAAATTTAAATGGTATTAAGTGTAAATGAGGCTATTTGACTAAAGGAAAAGCTTAGAAAATCTCCGCCTATAAACCACACGATTTAAAGAACTCACAAGAAGCATCCCCAGAACATCTAAAATCACCCAAACAAGACTATTGACTTGCCCTTTAACTTCGTATAACTTACCGTTGTGTCACTCAAAGAGTCGAACTTTGCACGCTTAGCGTTGTCTTCTTGTTGTAATAGTGCTATAAGAGAAAGGAATGCAATTGTAACCAAATACAATTAATGGGCACAATCATTTTGTATAATTTAATATTATGAGGCTTTATGAGGTGTTTATATTGCTTATGGAACAATTCTACTGCTTGAATTGATCTTTAAAAATGTTAGGGCTGGTCTGAAGTGGGTTGATTATACTCACTGTTTAGGCACACAATGTTTGACAATTGAGGTTGATGGGGTGGATTTTGTTTTGTTTTGTCTTGTTGATGCTATAAATAATAATGGACACGACACTTAAAGAACTGCTCCACTGGTTGTAATGATTTATTGTAACTAGGAGGGCCCTATTAGCGGAACTGTTTGTTCCTTTGGGTACTCCCATTGTCACTGCATGTAACATGTACTTGTTATTTTCATGCCTATGAACAATAAAAGCTATGAACAATAAAAGCATTTTAATTGATTTGATTGATTTGATGAGGCTGACAACATAGATGAAGAGCTGGTACTAGTTTCGTGTGTCTGAGCGTACGTTACTGGATATGCATAAATAAAGAGAGGCTACGCTTTGGTTTGCTACACTGTTGAGACTAGCATTACCTAGTGTTCATCCTATGAAACTGATTGGAGTTTTGAAATAGCAATGAACTATAAAGCATACTATTGAATAGGTTACTTTCTTGGAATAACTTACAGTCTGAGTCTCCATTCGTTTGCTCGTCATTACTGGAGTCAGCTGATGTTCGTTTCTTGGACATGGCCTAAGGAAAGCACTAGGATCTGCAGAAGAATAAATGTCGTATCTTGCCACAATCAAAGTCAATATTACAAAAAAACCAGGTGAAACAAATTAGTAAAAGCTGATCATATTCATATACAGTTAGAGATAGAGCGAATTTCAAACTGGATAACGGTTTCAAACTGTATTATTGTGGCGTCAAACATTGGACGTCACACTGCGTAGGCCTATTTAACAATATTATGATGTATATAATAGTTATTGTAAATCATAATCATCATCTCTCATAAATTATAATATCCATATAGTGTCCGTCCGACGATAAACGCTACGTCACAAACGGTTTCTGTTCTATTGTGAAACAGAAACCTTTTGTGACGTCAGTACTGCCGTCTTGACGACGGCGATCAGAGCATTTTAACCAACGACACATATAGGCCTATGTACACCGCCGTCACGTCATAATCTTCTCTTTAAGTTCTCTGCCCTTCGGCAGGTTTCCACTTCCAATGACGCCATTCCTCTCTTTGCTTAATATGACGGGTTAATACTCTAGTATATTATAATAAATAATATAGTTAATAAATATCATTATAGTTGTTATTTTTGTCATTTTTGCATTGTTTTAAATTGAAGTGTAGTTTGATCACAATTAAAATCTGCTATGCATAAGCGCCCGCAGATATATTTTGCTCATATTCCAATATTGAAGATATACTGGTAGGCCCTATAATAGTTCAAAATCAACATTGCAATATAATAAAAGTAGACAAACATTCGCAATAGATATTTAGAATTCAAACAATGTGAGTAGGTTCCTACTAAGTAAATGCACTGTTGCGGAAAACAATGCTGACTCTGCACAAGTACACGTAGTCTACATGTTTTTGAAAGAAAGTAAAGGCGTCCACTAACTTGGCTGAATTCGTCCATAATATGTAAAATAAATTCTTTTCTGTATTAGTTTATTTAATTGTATATATATAACCTCGGGGGTACCTCAAGGATCTAACTTGGGGCCTCTTCTATTCCTATTGTATATAAATGACCTTGCAAAGATCTCTACGTCTCTTCACTTTGTACTCTTTGCGGATGACACGAATATTTTCCAATCTGGCACCTCTTGGGCAACACTCGTGGAATCTGTTAACAGGGAAGTAGATAGGAGATACAGGAACTGGCGCATTCGCTAGGTGTCGTTCTGAAAGCTTAAAAACCGTTACAATGAGTGAATCTGAAACCGGAGTTAACGCATTCGCCAGGCGGCGTTCTAAAAGCTTAAAAACCGTTACAAAGAGTGAATCTGAAACACCAACCCGTTGGTGCTATCAAGGGCCTGCCAGAGGGAATGGAATGGTCATTCAGGGTAAAGAAATGAGATTACAAGCCCTCTCGTGACCAGCCAGCCCTTATAAACAGATCGGCTTTTAAAACAGTGCCTATGCTTATAACTCTCCCAGCCCTAAGTCTGCCACCTTCTCATCGTTCTCCTCCAGCACCAGGCAATTAAAATAACTCAATAGCACACACAACAACACACAGACACACACACAGACACACACACCTACACACACATACATACACACATACACAAACACACATACACACATATACTGTCTGTGTCTGTCTGTCTGTCTGTCTGTCTGTCTGCAACGCACCGACAGACAAACAAACAGAAGAGACGCCCATATAGACAGGAACACACACACATACAGAGGCATAGACAGACCTACGCACAGACAGGCCTATACATAAAATTTTAAGTTACAGAATCGGATAGAGGGTGAAAAATCCGGAATTTTGCGTACCTACACGGCATACTTCGTTTCATAAATAAAGAAACGCAGTGCTGGCCCATTTAAATCTTCAGCCATGAAGAACATACTGGGCCAAGCTGCCCATCTTAACGACTGCAGAACAAGCCACCTATCGAGTGTGGCGGAATCATTTGATAATGCGATAGATATAACAAACTGAAATATGGTTCTTCTCGTAGATGGCACAGTAGCTACATTGGTAACAGCGTTAGGCATGATTGTTACGATCCCAGTTCGCCTCCCGAAGACGGCATGACTTTTGTAAATACTTTAGTAATTTAAAATCTTGGTCTATCACGGTTGGTATTATACACTGGGACCTTAAATTGCGTGGTTCCGATCCATACGGGCAGAACACTCATCCGATCAATGATCAAGGTCGAGACCATACAGTCGCTATATAAAACACGTACATTTGCATGTTCCCATTTCAGGTTACACGAGGGCTTAATTGATGCAACCATCATTTGTGGGGCGTGGTGGCTCAGTGATAAGTTCGGCGCCTTGTGACCGGAGGGTTGCAGGTTCGAATCCCACTCTAGCCGCTGCGTACGGACCTTGGGCAAGTCACCCCGAAAGAAATTTTTCATTGTCAAAAATTCATCAGGTCAAAATCAATATTTACACCTGAAACGTGCAGAAAAATCGTTTTTACGCTGTGTAAAATTTTTTCACCCATCCCCAAAAACTTTTACCCCGAAAGAAATTTTTCATTGTCAAAAATTCATCAGGTCAAAATCAATATTTACACCTGAAACGTGCAGAAAAATCGTTTTTACGCTGTGTAAAATTTTTTCACCCATCCCCAAAAACTTTTACCCCGAAAGAAATTTTTCATTGTCAAAAATTCATCAGGCCAAAATCAATATTTACACCTGAAACGTGCAGAAAAATCGTTTTTACGCTGTGTAAAATTTTTTCACCCATCCCCAAAAACTTTTACCCCGAAACAAATTTTTCATTGTCAAAAATTCATCAGGCCAAAATCAATATTTCGAACGAAATCGTGCAGTGAACGCAAATCTACGCTGAGTAAAATTTTCAGCCGGACTTTGAAATTTCAAAACGTGACACTTCTCGTCGTTTTCTGAATACCATTTTTCGGTCACGTTTTTGGACTTGTGAATTATGGAAATCGGGGAACTATGGAAATCGGGGAAATACGGAAATCTGGAACCACGGAAATCGGGGAACTGCGGAAATCGGGGCACTACGGAAATCGGGGAACTGGGGAAATCGTACGGCGGTGGCGCGGTGACCTGCGGAAACTTGAGCACATAAAAAATTATAAATCCGCTAATCGTATGGTGGTGGCGCGGTCGGAGCAACAACAGATTCAACGTTCCAACCACCTACGATGAAAACTTTTATTTTGAGGTTCGCGGACAAGTCCCAGTGCTGGTTAGTTTCTTTATTAGTTCCGCCACCATGTCGTCTTTGCTTTGACTCGGCAACTCTTTTTTTCCGCTCTTGCTTTGTATATCACGTTTCATCGTTCTATATTTTTCCTCCTCTCCCAGAATAAGTTTATATTCATCGTCGCTTATAGCTGTGTCTTCTAACGCCCGAGAAATATGGTCATGAACTGTGTTTAGTTTACTTTCCGCCAAAATACAAATTTCGTCGTGTTTTGAAGCTTTAGCAACAAACGATCGGCTAACAACATTTCCAATAATATCCAGAAAACTCGTCGCTATGGCCAAACTCTCCAGAACAATACCAGGAATAAAACCAATACCAGTGGCTAACATAGCTGCCCCACCCACCCCAGTTCCAAGACTAACTATAGCAAGGCCGGCCGAGGCCCCATTAGCCACATCTACAACCCTCTTATACTTCTTGCATAGTTGTCCCCGACTTATCGCCTCAGACCTCAGGAATGCTTCTATTTCGCCGATCTTCTGCAAGCGAAATGTTTGCGACGTCGTGTCTGACGAAATTGTTGACTCCATCAGCGTTGGGTACAAAGGCATACTTTTTTATAGTTGCTCTATCAGTAACGTTACGTTTAACTCAATAGTTGAAGTACTTAAAACGCCTATCTTTTTTCCTTCAATTCGAAAACTCGTTTGTCCTGGAATGAATATTGCCCTAGATGCATCAAATTGTCCACTTTGAATGTCAACTGTACGATCGATGCTACCCGCGGCTGTAATAATGCGAACTGACGCATCACCGGTACTAACACCAAACATTGTAAGCCTCCAGAATCCGCGGTCTAAAGACACCGTCTCATTGTTAGTTTGCAACGTGATACAAGGATAGCGCGCCGCGGTCAATGGAAGTGTTTGCCACGAACTTAGAGTCACAGTTTTGGTCGCTGTGTAAATATCGCGGCTATGGTAATCGTCCGATACGAAATCGATGTGGATTTGGGGAACCGCGTCTAACATATCTGCGGTGGGCTTAGGGATAGTATATCCCCAGTTTGTTAGTCCAACCAAGTCATCGAGGTTGTACTTATGCATATTTGTTTCTCCCTTTTGCCGGAGATAACCCCGAATCTTGTAGTGTGAGTCGGCCATTATTAAGTCTTATGTTTCCCCGACTTTAAAATATGTGTAAATCTGGAAGTGGGATATTCCAAAAGTACCTTGTGTTGGGCTGGTGGCCATGACCATCAGACTGAATGCTTCGTATGCAGCTCCGGCGTTGGCGGCGCTTGTGTTGATGGTGAACTCTTGTGCAGAATTAGTCAAAGTGACAGCGGATGAGATGAGAGGTGCACGATCAATTCCATCAGTGGATGAAAGCCCATAGAATACCCAGGACGTGATACGTGGTGCAGTAGGACTAGACCCCGCAGCCAGACTAACCTTCCATATTCGCACAGGCGTCGGGCAATCAATCTGTAAAAAACTCCCTGAAGTACTACCATCAGGTTCAGGTGCGGCAGCCGTGGTCCTCCACTCACCTATGACTCCTGAGTTGAATGCCATATAAGGCGGGTAATCGAGAAGAGATGCGCTGGCTGTAGCCTCAAACCAGTTTCGGAAATGTTTTTGGACAGCGGTGGAATGTGACCTGTATAGTTGAGAAATTTGAGGTTATTTACGTACTGTCTTACAGCGGTCTCTTTACTGTCTGTATATCTTTTAATAACAACAGCCTGAGTGTCAACATATTGTTTATTCGCCACGTTCAAAGGCTCCGTCGGTATTTTATTTAACTTTGTCATTTTGCCGGTTACGATCCTTGTCACCTGCCCGATGCTCGCCGCGTCGGTATTAGTTGTTGAGGCCCCCGTGTAAAGCCCAGTCACCCTCTTACCGCCCATAGCTAAATTTCCAGTCATTGCGTCGCCAACTTTAAGCACGCAAGCGCTCCTGACCATAGCGTCTTGTTCTTCGGCATAAGTTTTTGCAGCTTCGGCTTTCTGGTCCGCGTACCCCCTTGCGGCGGCGGTCTTTTGATCTGTATACAACCTCACGGCCGAATTAATCGCGGTGTCCTGATCGACCGCGTACTGCCTAGCAGCAATATGTTGAACATCAACATATTGTTTGTTAACCACGTGCAACGACTCCGTGGGAACTCTATCGAGGCTCAATAGAGCGCCGGCGACCGCTGTTGACACTTGTTTCCAACTCGCTGCGTCGCTATCAGATCCTGGAATCTCTGTTGGAAGTCCAGTTACTCGGTGGCCACCCATGACTAAACTTCCAGTCATTACACTTCCAGATTTTAGCACACACGCGTTCTTGACGATAACATCTTGCTCGTTGACGTAACTTTTTACAATAACATCCTTTTCGTCCGCATACTGCCTAACGGAATCTCTCAGCACCTCGTTCTTCTCGTCCGTGTACTGTTTAGCATCGATAAGCTTCTGGTCTGCATGGCTCTCGGCCGCGGCCGCCTTCTGGTCCGCGTACAGCCTGACGGCAGTGTCCAGCAGAGCGTCCTTATCGTCTGCGTAACGTTTAACGAGACCAGTTACCTCGGAGCTTAAGCCGTCTGCATACAACTCAGCTTGGTGCGCCCGCTCTTTCGCGTACTCCGTTATTTGTTTCCAACTCCCAACGTCGGACTCCCCCACCAATTCATCCCAACCCTCGTCTTCGCTATCAGATCCCGGAGTGTCCGTGGGCAAACCAGTCAATTTATGACCGCCCATTTTTAGAACGCCAGACATCGTTCCACCGGTGAGTTGCAGGTTGTCCTGATCTACGATGTCTGCATAAGCCTTTGTCGCGGCGTCCGTTTCCATCGTCGGCGTTCCCACATTTGTCAGCCGAAAACCTCCAGCCGAAAGAATTCCCAGCATGGTATCACCAGCCTTGTGGATGAGCCCAGCGGCGCTTATCTGCCCTCCTCCCACCCCACCTCCACCGTCTCTTCCAAATTTATCAACCGGCATTTTTATATACAAAAAGGTGATGGAAGTCTAACATAGGTCAAGCACGATATCTTCAAAATTCTTTCCGGCAGCGAGCTCTCTTAGCACGAGCAGACAGAGATGACCACATACCACATCATCGGGCCCCTGTAGCTGGAACGTTTGAGTTCTTATAGGATTTTTTAAATATCGAGAAATTTCGAGAGGTGGATCCAGCCCATAACTGTCAAAATAGACGGCTGTAGGTCCATCTATCCAATAAGCGACCCAGTGAGTACCGTCGCCGGAACCGGAATCTAAATTAACAACTCCACACTCCTTCTCACGAGCCACGGCGGGCAGACCATCTCGCATGAAAACACCGCGGAAATGCGGCAGCGCCCTGGCAACTTTCTCTATATCGAAGTTGCTAAGAGGTTTTAGTTTTTTTGTCCGATGTAGAGACCCGATCCTTTACACATTGGGCAACAGCCACCATGAGTCTCCCGCCCGAGATATAAACCAGTCCCGCGGACCTGGGCCTCGAGTGCGCGATTGTGACGCTCCGCCTCCGCCTGTGCGGCGTCGTTGGCCTGTTTTTTGTGCACGGCCTCAGTCACCCCAGCGGCAATACCACCCGCCGCGGACAAACCGCCGAAAATCGCCGGAAGGAGAGCCAGTAGCGGAAGAAAGCCGCCCATTTTTGTCATCTTTTTCAGTTGCGTTTTGGTGAATCTCAGCTCCATACCAACGCCTTCCGAAATCTTCTTCACTATTCGGGCGGCTTGAACTTTTGTGAGCGCGAGCTTATCGTTTCCGCGAAGCTGGCCATGAGTGAGCCGGATCGTGGCGCCAGTGCCGGCACGCGCAGCTTTAGCCAATGTTTGCTTTTGCCCTTCGGTCAGTGAAAGGCCGAACGCAACGTATTCAGTTTTCATTTTTGGAAAAAATATATCTAAAAGAGGGCCTTGTATCTAAATGTGAAAAAACCGATTTCTAGTAGACGACGTTGAATTTGCTGCCATCCGATTCAAAATTCAGGAGTCGGTCGCTGATCAGGACGGCATATGCCGTCGTATTATTTGGTACCCCTTCGTTAAAGTCCACCTTGATTTGTATGTCCTGTACAGAGGTTTTAAGTCGCTCGGATTGCCTGCGCACGTCCAGGACGAAGATCGGAAACAAATCTACAAATTCGATTGGTGTCAATTGGCATGACGATTCACGCGCGTCTATGCCGCAATATTCTTCCTTGAAGTCACGTAGGGCCTTGTAAGCGCGAGAGGTTGTCCTCTTGGTGAAGTCGAGATTCATGTCAACCACGGGGTAGCGATCGCTGTTGAGCATAGCGAAAATGTTGCGAACCTGCACATGGTCAAACAGTGCCGGATTCTGGCCTTGATGTGCATTCTTTCCAGTTTGAAAAGCAACAAGAATCCAGCGTGGCTTTTCCGTGCCCGACTTAACACTCAAACGCCAGGAAAAAGTCGTCGCTCGTGGCACCGCAATGTTGTCGCATTGCATGGCGCGGAATGCTACAGGTACCTTAACCTTGGCTTCAATCTGCTTCATTAGCATGCTTTTATACTCCAAAGCGGGTATTATATGCGGCATGAACCAGGAGAGTTTAGTCAGCGTGATCTGGCCATTGACCGCAGCGGCTTCCTTGAAGATCGCGTCTGCATCCCCCTGCCGGCTCAGCAGTAAGGAGTGTTTAATCCCGTATACGACCTTGTGATAATCATCGCAAAAGCCGAATAGATGTCTTAAGGGAACGATGAATGAAAACGTTCCAATAGGGACGGGTTTTCCAATGATCATCAGTCGACGGGCCTCGAAGCCGATATTCGCGGTCGCCGCCGCCGCACTCGTGTCCTTCTGCCAACACATGTTTAAACCTTCAGCTCTGGAGAAGTCGTCGCCGTAAACCAGCATGCCTTTCATCGTCGTGGCTTGCCCAGGCGACATCACATTCTCTATCTCGGTGTTGTTAGCCAAGTATCGAATCTGAGAAAACATGTACGGGACGGCGTTGTTGATGAATGACACCAACGTGTCTGCGATGTAAGCGGCGCCAGTTGTTGTAAGCCTGCCCTCCACAAGAAGGTAACTCTTAGAAGGCTGCGTGAAACTGTCTTGGTTCTGGATGTCTATCTGTATGGCCTGGCCATTGTTGATAGCCGCGGGATTTTGTGACTCATACTCGCGGTATTCAAACGATTCGATGCTATTGTCATCGGGCACCGCCGAAGCGATGTCCAACATTTCACTCGGCACGTCAAATGCCGCCATTATTATAAGTAAAAAAGTTCAAGCTTCAATTATTAATCATGCTGTAAATGAATTTCATATGTGGTGGGTTAAACATTTTTTAAATTGCGTTTTATAAATTAGTCGGAAATTGTTTTATTTCATTTTGCGAGAAACAGACCCCTACCACAACGACTCGGCTTTATAGTCTTGAAACCGGATCCAGCAATGCGGCTGTTTATGTCAGCCATTGTCGGAACAACGGGTGGTGGACTCACAGCCAGTTGTTTTAAGTATTCGATGCTCTTGTCGCTGAGCGCCTTCTCCAAAGGTGCGGGGACAACGGGCGCGGCAGATGATTTTTCATTTCGTAAATGAGCTTCATTTGCGGCCGCAGCGCGTCTCGCTTTCACGGCATCGACGATCTGCCTGACGGCGGAGGCTGTTGTGGCCCCAGCTTTCACAACATTACCAACTACATCGGCAACGTTTGTTATTACGCCTTTATTCGCCGAAATGAACGATCCTGCACGGCCAAGGAAGCCCGCGATTTTGGGTATCCAGTCGAAAAGTCCACCACCCACGACACGACGCCGCCTTTTAATTCCAAGAACAAACATGAGAATATTTAAGTGTGAAAATCTACGCACTGCGGATGTGAAACCTTATAGTTACTGTCTCACCGCGGAGGTTTAATTGTTCACCATTCTGGTCGGTCAGCCACACACGAATGCCCTGTACGTTGCCAGCCGGTGCAACTGGTAGGTACACCAGATTTTTCGGAGACTCGATTACCTTGTAGCCGGGCGACACATCCGGGAAAAAACTGTAGATTACTGGCAGCTGGCTACCATTTCGATACGATCCAGAGATAATGTCACAATTTACCAGGATTGTGTCCACCCGGAGAATATCGACTGGATTTTCTCCCTCTTTATAACCAAGACCAAGCCTCTGAGGGTTAAAACCGAGCGTTTTCCTGATGGTAGATGCGGCCATATCTACCTTATAAAGGGCATTCGTAATTTTTATGAAAGCGCGTAGGGTAGATGCGTTAGCTCCTATAGTAATGGGAGAATTAAAGCCGAGTTGAACAACACCTGTCGGCGGCGGATTTTGCTTTTCTAACTGCCGGCTGATTTCATCATTAATCTGTGCGATCTCGTAGCTTCCGTCGGGCAAAATGATCGTCTTCCACGTCTGTAAATTGGTGGCGCTGTAGACGAACTTGTTATTTGAACTGTCAATGTTCGGAATCGAATTATAAGTTTCAAGATTGACCAAAGCAAGCTCAAAGCGTCTTTTTGGATCCAGGTACAGCGGCGGTGAGAAAGCCGTGGTCCACCCTGTAGTATCTGAGGAAACAACTATACTAAAATTTTCCTTAGGCTGCAAAAGTTCTCGAATTTCTTCGAGTAGTTTCTCTGAGCGTTCCATCTGAGCCATGAATTTTGTTTTCTATTTCTATTTTATGAGCATGTTTCTATTCAATTCGAGTGCCAGCTCTTTGGAGATCGCACCGGAATGCAGTAACTCGTCAAGAATGGCGGAGATTTCGTTGCCGAGACCAGTGTTTCCCGCGGCCTTAGAGGCCACCAAAAGCTGCAACCTCTCTACCAGGGCGTTTGGGTCATTATAAAATTGCACCGCGCCGCCTCGAATCAGCTGGAACTTTTTACTTTTCCGGCCATGAATAGGCAGACCAGACATCTGTACGAGCTTTTTGAAAGTTTCAATTGCCTGAGGCGAATATTGCTTAGTCTTAACGAAGCGTTTCGTTAACAGGCTGAACAATGACTCATCGGCAGGAGCTTCGAGCACGAGGTTCCCACCTTTAAACACTCTTAGTCTACCAGCAGACAGCGCGACGGGGTCGACGGAGAGCTCACCCAAGGCGCTACCTTGTAATTTAAGGGGAACGCCTGGGACACTGAAACCCTTTCCATTTTTGATGAGGCTGTGGCCCGCTAGCAGTGTATGGATTCGCTTTTTATATTCCCTTAGGGCTTCGATATCTGCAGTCACCTCATCTACCTTTTCTTCGTCTCCTTGCTTATTGGCTTTCCTTTTCTCTTTGCCCAGGGTGTGGCGATTATAGTGATTTACCTCACCGATTATCTTTTCAGCACCTGCAATGTCGGCTAAATCGAGCTCGCTCGGAGGTTTAAACCCATGCCGTGTGATTGCCGCGACGTTGAGATATTTGTTTGGATCTACTAACAATGCGTGGGGGATTCGGGATGCTGCAAGCGCTGGAAGGGCTGGAGGAGCTGCTGTTCCTGCGGTTTCACCGAATAAAGCTGCTATCGGGTTAAAATTAGCAGACTCTGAAATCTGCGCCGGCAAATCCTGTAAAGCGCTGGTAACTTTCTGCAGCTCCTTAGACGTAGCCGCCTGGGATTCAGCCGTGGCTGTGGCTATTGGTTTGAAAAGCTTTGCAGCATCGTACTGAAGGTTGGCTTCACCGAGCTTCTCATCCACGAAACGCTGTCTCAATCGATTTCTGCGAGCTAAGTAATCCTGAGTTAACGCGTCTCGCTCCTGTTTAGAAGAAACCTTTGTCCACATCGTGGTTGTATGTCGACTATATCTTGTAAGTTCTTAAGTGTGACAAGTTTCACAATGTGACTGATAATATCGTCACAACTGTCACGCTAAGGTATTTTTTTATACACATTCAATCAATCAGTAACGATAACTTTTGTCCACATCGCGTTTGTATGTCGGCTATATATTGCCTATATCGTGTCTTTAAATACTTGCCTTGGGCTTATAGAAGCGATCGAACCCGCAGCGATATTTTCCATCGTACACTTTGGACGTCAAATCTATGACTGCGAATCCATAAGGCTGGGCAGCACACTCGCTGAAGAACGTACGGAACTCATCGAAAGACATGTCGCCGCCTACGAACGTATCGTGAATGGCTCGTAAATTTTTGCTGTCTTGGTTGAAGAGGACGATAAGATTAGCATTGTCACGGATCGCTTGCTTGGGAATGCGGAAGTAATTTTGAGTTAAGTAGAAGCAGACCGCGCCACCGTGTCGACCCATAGTGAAATACCTTTCGATGGGCGACTGTTTTTCAAGCATGACGTCATCGAACACTAGAAGGCTTCTGGCATTCTTATTTAATGATTCAACTGGAACTATTTCATCTGAGCAAGAGTGAAAGGAAGCCACTTCCTTCCCGGCAACTTTTTCGAGTTCTGTTATCCAGTCCCGGAGGAACTGATATTTTTCCTGTCCCAGAGACTTCGAGTATAGATACAGCCGATCAAAACGCAGGTACCCCTTCTTCAACAGAAGGTTAAGCAGTAGGTTTGTTTTCCCACATCCGCTAGGCCCACAGATTATGCACCGTATGCTGGATGGTAACAGCCAATGGTGGTGTTTTTCCCCATCGTCGGCTTCGAGATCGAAATTTGTTATTTCCATATAGAGACAACGAGTTATGATTGTATTCAACGAAAACAATGTATTGCCTACGATGTAAGAAACATACTGAGACTTCAAATGAAACAATCGTCGAGTTACGAAACGGTCGGCCAGCCAAGAAGGGAACCTGTGCCGTCTGCGGTGCAAAGAAGAGCCAGATTTTGCCTTCGAAAGCGCGAAAGACTGGTGGTTCTCTACTGAATAGGGCCCTCAACTCTCTTCCTCTGCCTGAGATGCATATGAGCCTTCCATCCGGTATGTCTTCGGAAGATAATCCGGGAGGTTCTTTTCAGAATACAGGAAAGTACTCTTACTGTGGACCATTCACAAAACTCGATAAACGGCTGTCACAGCGCTATCACGGTGTTAATCAGCTAGACCGTGCGTGCCTCCACCACGATGTGGCTTACGCAGTTCATAGAGATACCCCAGGGCGTAATCACGCAGATGACATCCTCGCTGCAGCCGCGTCTAAGATCGCACTCACCGATGAAACTCCAGATTATGAAAAGAAAGATGCCCGGCTCGTATCGGCCATTATGTCAGCGAAGTCGAGGCTGGGGATGGGTGTCAGAACGAAGGGCCATAAATGAGTTTCATTTATGAAAACGCAAATGAAAATCATTTGTGTATGTGTTTACCTGTTTGTAATATATAGTATTACTGAAATGTCTAAGCACCTTTCAGCCGTCTATTACAGCCCTAGAGGTTACTGGCGAGGTAAGGCTGCGGTGAAAAAACTGGCCTCAGCCGCCAAAGTTTCCGAGGCGGAGGCTCGCGATTGGTTGAAGAAACAAGCTGTGTGGCAGATTTATCTACCCGTTCCACATCGCATACCGCGTCCAAAGTTTGAGGAAAATCGCCCAAACGCCGTACACCAAGCCGATCTCTTGTTTTTACCTCACGATAAAGTAGGTCGAAAGACTTATAAATACGCTCTCACTGTTGTAGATGTTGCTTCAAGATACAAAGAAGCTGAACCGTTGATCAACAAAAGTGCGACCGAAGTCGCCGCCGCTTTAAGCCGGATCTATAAGAGGGGCCCATTGACTTGGCCTCGACTCTTTCAGGTCGATCCTGGACGGGAATTTATGGGTGATTTTACACCGTTGCTGGCGAAGCACGACGTTCTTGTAAGACGCGGACAGGCCGGAAATCATCGCCAACAGGGCATCGTTGAGCGCTTTAACCGTACTCTAGCTGAGCGACTTTTCGGTGCTCAATACGCTCAGGAATTGCTCCTGGCTGCAAGGGGGTCATCCGAACGGTCAGTGGAATGGGTTCGCCGGTTGCCCGAAGTTGTGGCTGCACTAAACGATGAGCCGACACGTTTGCTCGACATGAAGCCGGTTGAAGCGATGAAAACTGCTAAAGTGACACAGAAGCCTTCTCATTCACAAATGAAAACTCGTTTGTGGGGAATGGATGAGCCTATTCTCGGACACGACGTTCTCGTCCGATATTTGTACGCTCCCGGCGAGCTCGAAGGCGGAAGCAAACGCGCCACCGACCCTAACTGGTCGCTCACCATCCACGCTATTTTGGATGTTGTTCAGCAGGCTGACCAACCGGCTTTATACCATCTAGTTGATGGGCCTGGCCGCGGGTTTGTACGTGAGGAGCTGCTTCTGGTGCCAATGGGCACTGAGTTACCCCCCGATAGAATACTCAACCGTCGTTGATTTTGTAGTGCCCGTATGCCAGCGTTGTTATCCCGTCCGGAGATATCCACTTTTTTGTGTCTAATGGAGAGAGGCTGATCTTATTCTGCTCGTACACTCCGATCTGGTGGTCGTGGCTTCGAATCACGACTTGTGTGTGCCGCATCTCTTCTCGTTCGAACAGGCACTCCTTGTATAGCTCGTGGTGCAGATCCTTCTTCACAACTGCTCTCTGAACGCCTTTTGCTTTCCTGATCTCTGAACCGCCCGATTTTAAGATCGAGTACATCTTCGGACGCAGTCCCACGAATTCGGCTATGGCAACTCCGTTACATTCATCCTTGAACTTGCCCACGACTTTCTTGTTCTCGACGTCGTAGTAGGGGCTGTCTCTTGGAAACTCTGAGAGGTCGTATTGGTGTTTTTTATTCCACATATCGGTATAGGCGTTCGGAGTTTCCACCTGAAATAACAGGCTGTCAGTGTCTGTATATAGCAACTGGGCTTTTTCTCCGTACTCGTTTTTCACATCGTTGTACCAGAAGTCGTACATCAGATGCTTGCTGAGGTCGAGGACAGCCTGGCCGACATATACAGGTCTGTTTAACTTGAGCTTGTTCTTCAAACTGTGAATCGCGGCGAGTTGGTCGTTGAAGATTTTGTGCGATATGTAGGCCGGGTCCGCAATTAGTTTACGAAGTTTGTCAACTTTTGAGGTCGGTACCAGGTTAACTCTGATTCTTTTTCTAAGATTTTCCATGGTCTTTCCAAAGACCGCATTATTAGCCAGTTTGAAGAAATCCTTCTCAAACTCCGACGTTGCCTTCGCTCTCAATTTCGTATTCATCTCGATGTATGGAGCCATCCATGCCTCCTGTCTAAACTTAATGACACGATGAATTTTAGAAACTCGTAGCCCTAACGAGTGGTAGAGTTTGAGATTTCTATAATGGACCACATACCGCTCCTTAGGTCGTAGGCTTGGTACTAACTTCACATGCTTTGTGAACTTGCCTCCCAACTCGTTCATAAGCACATTCTGATAGTCACTCAACCACTCCTCTTGGACTGTCAGGGTCTCCGGTGCTAAGGGATAGTCGCTATGTGATTCGTGGAGGTGCTCCGGGTACCCGAGATCGACTTCAAGTAGGAAGCCTTCAGGCGCGTCATCTGGAGTTTCCAACACTTCGTCGAGAGTAGGACTTTCCCAGCTAAATCCTCCAACTGGTAGTGGCTGTTGCATCGCCCAGCCGTAAAGATTATTCGCGTCGAGGTACATGATCCAGTTGTCTGGCTTCGTGGTATCGTAGTCGGGGCATTGCGGGTTGTTGGCTTTTGCGAAGCGCTTAGATACCATCGAGATTCCACCTCGGAGACCTTTCTCTACGAACAAATGCATATCTATATCGGTTAAAAGTTCGAGCTCGATTTTTGTCTTTTTCAACAAAGCGTCCCAGGCCATTCCTGGCAGGCTGAAGTAATTTGCCGGATCTAAACTGTAGTGCTTCATCGATGTGTCTCTGAAGGTCTCGAATACATCGGCTAATAGAAGTACATCCGTGCGGAGATACAAGTCGTGATAATCGCCCAGAGTTTTACAATCAAACTCGTTCCATACTCGTTGGGCGTGTTCATAATCCACATCAGAGATATTCTCTCGGGACAGCCTGCTGTAGAACGCTTCTTTGGGTGGAAGTCGGTCTTCGCCGAAGCGGTGGTAATCGTCAATGTGCTCGTAACAATATACGCCCTTTCGCCTCAAAAGATCTAGTTTTGTCCCATCATTGTGAACGAAATTTTCCTTTATATACGCCGTTGTGACTTTCAGATCCTCAAGCGACAGATTTCCTGATAATTTATCCAACGAGCTGTTTAGAAACTGGAGACTATCAATGAACTGCAGTTGTCCAATGTTAAATGTCATGTATTTCTCCATATTGTTTGGGATGCAGTTAATTTCAGTTTTTTCATCCTGTGCGGCTTCACAGCCTCCGATCGCTTGCATGATGAGATGGCTGTCGTAGCCTCGCAGATTGTGGAAGACCACTGGTACCTTACACTTATCTGGATATATTCTAAGTTTGAGGTTGCAGGCGTTATGAGCGGCACCTCGATACTTACCGGTAATGTGACAGTGGTCGCGAACTCTATCCGCTTCGAGAGCATTTCCGCAGATGTGACATTCGATAGCCTCGCGGAATGATTGGCGATCAACTGCTGACATAACCATCTTAGCTGGGGTGGCCAGTCTTTGTTTGATAGAGGCCAGCTCGCCTTGTAATCGTTGCAGGAACTCTTGCACGGCGTTCTCTCCACGATATAAAACTGGTTTCTTCGTGCGGCCGTCGCATCGAACCACTATGTAACAGAAGCTGCATGGTTTCTGCTCAGCTATCTGTCTTGTATTGCTCTCGTTGGGGTTCATGGCCGCATTGATGACTGGCACGTTCAACGCCTCGAAGTCTGCGTAAACGATATAAGGAGTGCGCATCTGTTTGTGATGGTTCTGGAATTTGAGGATATTTTCATCCTCTTTTGGCATCTCAATTCGCTGAGGCTTCTCACTGATACCCTGGCAATCTTTGATATGGGCATCCAGCAAGTCTTGTCTACAGAATATGTGTAGGCAGCGACGACATGGGTGTTTCTTGTGCTTGTCTTTGCTATTTTGATGAAGAATTCGGCCAAGGTCTTTAATCCAGACGTAGTGGTAATCCTCACCTTTAACTAATAGTAGAAGATCGATATTATAGTCTCTATTGGTCTGCTTTGAGACATAAATCGGGTACAGCCCTTCATTCCATCCGAAGACCGATACGGACACCATCGGGTTCTGACGCTCGAACTTGCCGACATCTGTGACCTTCACTGGAAATTCTATTCCGTCGAAGTTTTGCTCGAGGAGGTGGGCACGATACTTAGTTGGGCGTTGAGGGTCCTTATCTACTGGATACATTGCGCTTAGAATGGCCCACTCGAAGCACCGGTTGTCTTCATTCTTTACATTAACGACTGAATGATAGGGGATATACTTCGGTGTTGGAAAATAGCTATTGCCTCGGAAAGGCTTATATCTTGCAAAACTGAGGTCTAGCGCCACGACCCGCCTCACCCTCCACCCCGACCCCTCATTGGTGTAATCCTCGAGGTGTTTTAGTATTTCGGCCTTGGCCTTCCGTATAGCCCCTTGGATTTTACCCGCATTGGTAACTGGTACTGCTTTGCTTCGAAAGTATGTTGTAGTGGTAATAATACCGGGAGCCGCGTTGCCATCGTACACGTTGTCAATAGTCGGCGCCAACTTTTCCAAATCAACAGTCAACACTTGAGAGTATTTCAGACCGTCCTGTTTCAACAACTCTTCGTTGAGTTGTGCCTCAATGCTGTGCTCCATTGCACTCAAGAAAGCCAACGCATCTCCTTCCAGCCTGTGGTTAAGAGGTAATTCTGCACGAAAGTCTCTCAGAAGCTGATTGGCGAGCTCTTTGTGTACTAGAAAGGGTGGTGGTCCACCTCTATCCTTCTTAATTAGGAGTGGGTCGAATTGTGCCAGAAGGGCCTTACGTTTTGCCCCTCTATGCTTGCGCACTGGAGGAATTGGCCTTGGAAGCAGTGGCTGTAGTAAGCGCCTTTTGACCGCATCTGGGATAGGTTCGTCTAAGATATTCTGTAGAACAGCTCGAAGAGCGGGGGGACCAGTAAACTCACCCAACAATTGTTCAATTTTTTCATTCGTAGACAATGCCATAATTATAAATTATTTTATATTACTATGGCAAACTTTTTCTTAATACAATAACAGAATCGTTTGTTTAAAATGAAATTTTGTTTACTAGATATTCGATTGTCGCTTGCTCATCTGTATTATCTCAATACAATAACGGAATCCTTTCTTTAATAGAGAATTTTTTACTCTACTACTATGTTCGCTAGTCTTTTCCATTCTTTCTCGAATTCACGGGTTAGTCCGCAGCGTCGAACTCTTGATTTTATGACGTAATAATCACAACGTATACACTCACCTAAGTGGTTTTTGATTCCCCTTCCACATTTGGCGCATGGTCTTGTCTCGTAGCCATTTCGCAGCTGTGCTAAATGTTTGAAACAATACTCCCCAATGCATCGACGAGGGCAGAGATTTTGTTTGCCTATCATAAGCCATTTGCAAAAGTTTTGCCGTAACATTATGTTTTTATGTATACCACAACAGATTCTTTTATTTAAATTGAAAAAATGACCCGGTTTGGGCCGGCCTCGTGGGAGGTTCTCGGCCGGCAGCAAACGTTGGTAATCTCATTTCTTTACCCTGAATGACCATTCCATTCCCTCTGGCAGGCCCTTGATAGCACCAACGGGTTGGGGTTTCAGATTCACTCTTTGTAACGGTTTTTAAGCTTTTAGAACGCCGCCTGGCGAATGCGTTAACTCCGGTTTCAGATTCACTCATTGTAACGGTTTTTAAGCTTTCAGAACGACACCTAGCGAATGCGCCAGTTCCTGTATCTCCTATCTACTAGGGAGCTTACCATAGTCAATGACTGGTTTACTGCAAACAAATTGACACTCAACATAGGAAAAACAAATTACATAATTTTTAAATCTTATAGGAAAATTAGGCCAATAATTGGTAACCTATCCATTAATAGCGATCCTATCGCCAAAGTAGACTCAGCCAAGTTTCTGGGCGTCTTCATAGACCAACATCTTACTTGGAAAACCCATATTAATTACATCTGCTTAAAAATAGCAAAAAATATTGGAATAATTTCGAGAGTAGCAAAAATCCTTCCTAAAACTATCAGACTGAGTCTTTACAATACCCTGATCCTTCCTTATCTTAGCTATTGTAACTTACTATGGGCCTCAACTTATGAATCTCATCTTACGAAGTTATTTCTGCTGCAGAAAAGAGCAATTCGAATGATAGAGGGGGCAGGTCGAAATGATCACTCTAAACCTATATTTAAAACTCTTAAGCTTCTGAATCTTAAACAGATTAACACCTTCCAAATTGCCGAACTGATTTATTCCTATAGTCATAATCTCCTACCAGACTCTTTTGAGGGCTATTTCACTTTAAACTCAGCAGTACATGAACACTACACTAGAGGTGCTGCACTCTACCGACCCATTAAAACAAGAACAAACTTGAGAAAATTCAGCATTAAATCAAATGGTCCACAAATTTGGAACTCGATGCCATTAGAAGTTAGAAATGCTAAAAGTAAGTTTATCTTTAAAAAGAGCCTAAAAAATATTTAATCAATGAATAATTAACCTGCAGCATATACTCCCTGAATCGACTTGAGTAAACTTGGTCTAGGTCACAATGGGGTCAAGTATAAGAGTCTCGTATCGCTCATCGTATAGGCTACTCCTTGGTAACTTGGTTCAAGTTATTGGTTGTTACTTTAAGCGATTGACTAGAGTCCCAGTAGGGACTTACCTTAGCCTGCTTTGGTAGGCTTCTTTTACTTAGTTCTTTCTTTTTGGGTTCATTTTTGTTTTTTGTTTCTCCATTTTTCCATTTCTTGTTGTTCTTTCATAATTCATAATTAAGTTTAGTTAAGACCTAACTGAGTACTTAATCAAATGCACTTCTTAACAGATGTTGAATCCGTCAATGGATCATCTTGGCTGCCATCATTCTAAAAAGTAAATTAAATAATAGGGCATCCCTGGTTTAGCGGGACTTCCATCCATTTAGGGTTACCCTTTGGTATTTAAGACAACAGGATATGCATAATATACCACAAGCCACACACTCTTAATTTTAACAAATGTTCTTACTCTTGATTTTGTCGGACAGTAAAACAATGCTACACTAGACATAATACATTTGGCTGATGTTAATAACTTGGTTAAAAATTGTCATGAATACCAATAAAGATTTATTGAATTGAATTGAATTGAATTGAATATATATATATATATATATATATATAATGTAGGCCTATATTCTTTTCTTTTTGTTTCATATTTCACAAGCGGTTGAAGACAATTCTATTCGATTGTGGTGGATGTTCTTACATAAATGAGCACCAGCAGTCACTCACCACAAAAACCTTGAAACATAAACGATTTATTTACTGTAGGCCTATTATCTAGTTAAGCGCTGCGTTATTGCCCGATGCAGAAAGCTATAGATTTATTATTTTGCCGATCACTCCGCCATTGCAATTAATTTCTTGATATTCTATTGAGCTTTGGTGTAGTGTTTACATTGCATAGCCATAGTATATTTATTGATTCATTCTTCCAAGCAGTCATAACGCAGCCAGCGCGTTTCTCATCACAGTCATTTTAGTTACGGCTACAGCAACAGTAATATTAGTGGTTTCTCATTTCAGTTATATTAACAGTTATTGTTAGTATTCTTTTCAGTTATAGTTATAGTTATCGGATTTTTATTTTAGTTAGTACTTAGTCATGGACGTCCGCAGGAATTTTTCCAGGGGGAGCAAATGTTTATAGGAAGAAAAAATTTGCAGGGGGAAATGACGTTTTTGCACGGAAAAGCTATTCACGAACACAGAAAATGTGACAACTTTCAAAATCCGGGGGAACTGCCCCCCCTTACCCCCCTCCGGACGCCCATGTACTTAGTTACAATAAGGTTAAGCGAAATTTCCTACAGACGCAGCAGCTGTGCAGTGTGCATATTAAGACGCGTTACACAATTTGCTTAGAGCCTTAGAGCTTCGAAAGGTTTTGAAGAATGGGTGCATTCAGCTTCATGAATACACGACGCTCCAAATTCATCGACATCCGATTTCATTTTCTACTACATAGCTACCCACATACACTGAACACTTCCAAAGTCATCTGCTACCCTGTTTTTAATTATTTTTTTCACATTGAGAAATAAAGAATAAATTACCTTTACGATAATAATAAAAGCCGTAACACAACTCAGTCTCAACTGTATTATTCCTCAGTCTCGTAATATAAAATATTACATCAGCAGCAGGGCTGTAGTCGAGGGTATGCTCGGGTATACAGCGTGTACTCACCTCTAGAGACCGTATACTCACCTCACAAAATATTTATATTTATTTGTATTAAAATACTATAGCGTATACTCACAAAATACTGTTGTGTATACTCACCTCTACTTTATCTAGGAAAACTAACCGGTAACGTGTACTCACCTCTAATTTTACCACTTCTGCTCTGATCAGCAGCACGGCTATTTGAAGCACTTTTATTAAATACATGACACGTAGAAATGTTGCTATATAATGACACCTAGAAACAAAAAGAGAACCTGCAAAAATCACCAAGCACATTGAAAAACACTACCACTGTCACAGTTGAGTATGTTAATTTTACAGAACACTAATATCTCACCAGTTTTGATTGTCTCCGCCAAGGTCCTTTCTATGCACGTCTTTCTATCACTCTTTACAGCGAAGACTTCTTTGTACGTAGGTGGATGGTGATACTTCAGATGATTGAGTAGATTAGTCGTGTTTTTACCAGCTATGAGATGGCCTTTATAGCTTCCCCTCGTTAACACCTACACCGCTGATGATACACGAACTTTTACTGGTGACTTACTCGTACTTGAAATGACTCCAGGGTACCAGAGGCTTTCAACTCCGGACGAATCACCTCTAGGGGTTTTCACCTTAGAATGTTCACCTCCGGACCAATCAGCTATAGGGGCTTTCATCTCTAGTATAGGGGTCTCAGCTCCAAATGTTAAAATGAGACGTTGCGAAGAGGTTTGTTGTATTTTTCCACCACGTCGAAAACAAAACATAGAAAACATAGAAATTGTGCAACTAATTATCATGTCATAAATAGACAAAGCCAAGCAATAATCACTACGTGATTAAGTTGTGTCTTAGTGTCATCTTATGAAAGGCCATTAGTTTGAGCAAGAAGGACGATTGCTTTCAAATAAAATTTTTGGAAACAGCTTGCATGGCCGCCATTTTGAAATCAGTTAGCATGGTCTCTGGAGCCGCCGCTGGTATGAGAGTCTTTAACTGTTCCAAACACAGTCATATGTCTGCCGCGTTTTGTTACTTAATAGGCAATATGCAGCTGCAGGATATAGCCTCCAAGGAATTGGGAGTGTATACTATACTCCATAGTTTGAAGTAAAATGTGCCTACTTAGCTAGGTTCCAGAGGCTTTCCATAATTATTTTCTTATCTGATTTCCATTTCTTATGCGCTTATGGTTAATTATGGTTAATGACAGTCACGTTTCACCATAATATGACAGAGTGGGTGAAAACCCCTATAGGTGGAAGCTCTTGTAGGTGAAAGCCCCTAGAGGTGATTGGTCCGGAGGTGATGGTTGTCGATATTGCACTTCTTATTTTTTGTAACGAAAATAACAATGAAATGTTGTTAGTGTGTTTTCGCTATAGTAATAGTCATAGTTAATAATATTTTTAGTTACAGTTCAATCAATCAATCAATCAATCAATTTATTGATCCACAAAGCAAACGTGACAATATACAAGAAAATATAATTTAAATAGCCACTATGATGCTGAAAAGGTTTGAAACATTAAGATATTCATGGGTTTAGAAGGCTATATCATGCTGTGAGTGGTCAATAGGAAGCCCTAAAAGGACCAGGGTCCCGCTAGAAAAGGGCCCCCATTTACTTAGCAAAACTCGACGACGGCCATGTACACATGAGCCTTTGAGTAGACCTATTTAGAGACAACGAATTTGCAAAAGGTGGGCAACTAGTTAACAGAATAGTAAGACTTAGTGGCAAAAAAGGAAAAACAAAAAACAAAAAACGAACAAAAAAACAACAAAGTAACATAAATCAGTTAGTTATCGTTAGTGAAATTATTTTATTTTCGTTAACGAACATTTTCGTTACCGTTATAGTTAACGAGAATCACATGGAACACAGCAATTTACAAGCTATTACATTTGAGAATTAACTATATGCAAAAGCAGTTGAGTCTGGAATGACAGGCTTCAGTTGGTCTGGTAAGCTTGCTTGTTCTGATGGCTGCTTAAACGATCATATTGCTCGAATAGCTAATAAATGTTTTATTTTTGTATTTTGTAATTGTTCGGAAATTTCAATTCTTTTGCTAAATTCTGACACAGATTCGTCATACAAGCAAAGAATAATGAGTTAAGAAACGAACGCAAGACTAATTCAAAACAAAATTTGCTCGAGTTTTTCTGCAACTTTTAATTAAGAAACATAGGGGTGAATATTCAAAATTGTAAGTCACCACTACAAAGTTGCTGTTTACGGTAGCCGAAATGTAGGCCTATTGGAAATATCACAAAGCAAACACATCCGCCTAGAGTCCCTAAATTATGTTTATTAAAACTCCTGTGTCGAAACTTGCGGCCAAACGCGCTGCCTTTCAGCAATATGACTGTTGAATAATACTCTTAAAGAAATGTAGGCCTACAGAGTATGCAGAATTGTGAATTGCCTATCGCCCAGGCTAAATTAAAAGATACCTGTCATTCTGGAAATTTAATTCATTCTGGAAATTTAAATAGCGCTTCTTCAGGAGACCTACTCAGAGGCGCTCCCAGCCCAGCCACGGCTAAACAGATAGGCCTTGAGTTGTCGTAAGAAAACAGGTGAATTATTCCGCGGCAAGCAGCGCAAGGAGATTGGAAGACCATTCCAGGAAGACGGACCAACAATCGAGAAGACTCGGCGTTGCCTGACTGCGGAGCGGGCCCGAGGGACCAATAGCTCCCCATTAGTCGCAGAGCTTAAAGCTCTGCGAGAGGCTAAGTCAGAAATCGGGCGACAGAGTTCAGACAGGTAGGCTGGAGCGCTACCGGAGAGATACCGCCGAACTAGTGCTGCTATCCTGTAGGAGATGCGCTCAATAGCACGCCGTTGCAGGCCTACTAAGCTCTACGGCTCTGCGTGCATTAACTGTAGTCACTTGGATCTATTCACGCCCTCGTTACAAGGTCGCAGAGGTCATAGTAGCCACTAGCCACTGTTAGACGCTGACAACTGAACCACCAGCCTGTGCCTTCTCATCTGTTCTATCCTATCAACATTTAATATACCGTACCAAGTCCTTTGAAGTGTCAAAATACCAACTGGATTTCAACCAATGACGGTGTTCCATTGATATCTCATATATACATTGTGCATCTAGCCTATATAAGTCACTATGTAACCATGAACCTAACCAAGACGGGGAGGGGAGAAACCCAACTCCGCTGACCGAGCACGAGAAACTCCTACCACCACTTTCCCCAACGGGGTTTTCTTGGTTGGCAGCCTGCCGTCAGCACACCTGTCTTGGACCCCAAACGTGACAGATTATGTACCTGTATATAAGTACCGGACTGACATCAATCATCGCTGATATGAAGACGTCGTTAAGTAAACGTTACAAACCATGACCATAGCCGTTACCACCAGTTATGGCTATGGCATATTCATGCACGTAATGCTATTTTATATGGGCCTACGTGCATATATATTAAGCAATCAGTGTAAATACGCGCACTGAATGTCTGAATTGAATTCATTGAAAACACTTCAATGTAATTAACTTTCCGCACCATGTTCTTAGTGGTGACAAACCGATCATCACTTCACGGTATATGATCCAGCGTCTTCACCTCAATATACAAAAGTTACTTTGTTTAAGTGACACAGCAACCAAATGAAATGCCAGAATAACTAATAGTACTTTTAACATTAGGCCTACATATTTAGATTCAAATATTCATGATGGGGGATGTGCCCCATGCCCCGACGTGCAGGCTCCCCTGCTGCTATGATTCAGAGTATTAACTGATTATAATATATTATATAATATGATATTCTTTATTATTTCAAACTGACAGACTCAGTAAGATTACATTGAAACATGAAAGTACAATCAAGATCGTAATTAAACACACGGTTTGGCAGCCATGCAAGGCGCCGCCCTAGAGGGGGTTACGGGAATCGATCCGCGAACTTAGTGCTCTCCTGGCCATGAGTGTTACAATTACTCTACCCCCTCCCCATATTTGAATCTAATTTGAATATATACGTTGAAGGTTTTGTTGTAGAAACACCACGCTGTAGACCCTGGTGAGAATCATGCATACATTCTGACAAAACGCGCATTTGACGAACAGTTTAGTCCCAAGGAGAATGTCGAATACGATATATTGAACTTTCACCTGGGAAGAGAGAATGCAGACGAAACCACAGAATTTTATTATGCTAGACTTCCCACATTGGCTAAATATTGTGACTTTCATGCATAGCTAGAGAAATAAGTCGCACATAATTCAAACATGCAATTCAACGAGACTCGGAAGACGTGCTTTTGCAGATTCAGAATTGACATTAGGCAGAACGTTAGACGCAGATCGGGCAATGGAGACGTCAGACAGACAGTCAAAGGTTATTGAAATGGCTTTTGGTGAGCGTCATATTGAAAACCGTACCGTCGTGCGAGTGGCTAATCAGTCAAAACAACCATCCGTCAGCATAGAGAAAAGAAAATAAAGCCTGCTACCCAGGTATTTCCTAACTGTGGTCTTGTATATCCGGACCAGAATGGAAAATGAAATGTCCAGGAATGGGTTAATCGTGTTTTTCACGCAACAAGCGAAACCATTATTAGAAACAACGTCACAGCGATAGCGCATTGGAAAACATCGGGCTTAGAGTGCGAGAGGTACAAGGATCGAGTCCCATAGGCGGACATGCTTTGTAGGCTGCAATTTGCGCCGTGTATTAAAGGCTGTCTGTTCTGTTAGTAGTTAACTAGTTAAGATTATCGCATAACATGTACATGTACAGCGCAGTGCGTTTGCAGGCGCTTAATTAAAGAATAAATATTATTATTATTATTATTATTATTATTAAATAACGACCACTGCTAAGAAATAAGACACACGACACAGAACATGCCAAACTCGATAAGACAAATCCGTCAAATTGACGCAAAGGAGCATAGATCCATAAAAGGAGAGGAACCAAGTAGGAATATGCATTTGTTCTAGAAGCACAGAGAAGAAATTACCATTATGTTCGTGGGTATCCAATCAGAAGGGCGAGTTCGGAAGGGCGACTATCAGAAAGGCGACTTCGGAAGGGCGAACTCCTAAAGGGCGCCTGTTCACAAAAGCGCCGCTCAGAAGAGCGCGCTATCAGAAGAGCGCGCGTTCACAAGGGCGAAGATCAAAAGGGCGACTATCAAAAGGTCGCAAAAATATCCGCCCATTGCTAGGTACGTAAAGGTACGTAAAGCTCTTATGTCAATACGCGAAAGTCTGTGATTACCCTATTCGACTTCGGAAGGGCGAACTCCTAAAGGGCGCCTGTTCACAAAAGCGCCGCTCAGAAGAGCACGCTATCAGAAGAGCGCGCGTTCACAAGGGCGACGATCAAAAGGGCGACTATCAAAAGGTCACAAAAATATCCGCCCATTGCTAGGTACGTAAAGGTACGTAAAGCTCTTATGTCAATACGCGAAAGTCTGTGATTACCCTATTCGCCCCAAACCTGAAGGGTATATAAATCGAAGTCTGAACCAAGAAAAACTGTCAGTTCGTCGTAGGAGCAGTTTAAGAATGGAGCTAGAATTTGTCATGAGCAACAAAGGTCGAGAAATGTTAGTGGTCGATGGTTGTACATTCAGACTTGAAAAAACAATAACAGAAAAGAAAATCTGGAAGTGCACTGAATACCGTACAGCTAAGTGTAAGTCCCGCTGTCACTCCAAAGATGGAATTCTGACTAAGCAGCCGACTCAACACAATCACGTTCCGGATAAAGCTAAACTGGTTAGCAAGAAGGTGATGGCCGAGATCAAGCAGAACGCGGCGGTATGTAACGACACTTAGTGTTATCTTTATTAATACTAATCTCGAGATTTATAGAGCGCCCACAAAAGCGAAGTCGCGGAAACCAGATTAAATATTATTACAGGGCTTTCTCGGCGGTGGGTCCCTCGACCTGGAATGGCCTTCCTCTGGAGCTTCGCCTTTTCCCTAGGACATTCTGTTTTACGTTCTTTTATCACCTTAAAACGGTTCTTCTTAGTCGTGCTAGATTTGGGAGGCATTTAACGCTCTAAATTATTTTATTTAAGATAATTTTAAATAGAAGCTGGATTGGCGACAATAACTCTTGCTTATGTATTTTAGGTTAGTCAAGATTCAACTCACCTGCTCGTTGCGACTGCATCAGCATCTCACGATGTGACTCCAGCTGTGGCTGCTCAACTACCAACTGTATCTAGCATCAAACAAGTCATTCGCAGAGCACGTCACAAACACCAGGCACCGTTGCCTAGTCCAACAACTCTTGACGACCTGTCTGTGCCAGATGAATATAGGAAGACGTTGAAAGGCGATGGATTCCTGCTGTACGATAGTGGTACTGGTGCAGCGCGTTTCATGATCTTTTCCACAATGGATAATCTTGAAGTGTTGGCACGTTGTCCGAACTGGTACGCAGATGGAACCTTCAAGTCGTCTCCTCCTCTCTTCCAACAGATTTACAGCATCCATGTTCTTAAGTACGAAACCGTTATTCCAATGGTGTATGTTCTGATGAGTGATCGCAGTACCAACACCTACGTTCGTATACTGACCGAATTGAAGAACTTGCACCCTGGTTTGAATCCGTCGACGATCATGACTGATTTTGAAAATGCTGCACTATTAGCATTTCGTAGTATATTTCCAAATGTGCAGCAGCAAGGATGCCTCTTTCACCTTAGTCAGTGTATCTGGCGCAAGGTAGGGGAGACCGGGGTTGGTTGCAACAAATTTCATATTTGTTGTGATATGTTTTATATTTTTGGAACAACCTAAAACCAGTTTAGCCCATATATATCCTTTATATCTCGGCACCAAAACAAGCTATGGCGACAGTCTCTGTGACAAAACATGTGCCCACAATAGCCAATTGAACAGAAGGCTTCAAAGTGTTGCAACCAACCCCGGGCCGGGGTTGGTTGCAACGACCCTGGGGATGGTTGCAACAGTATTGAAAGTAGTCTAATTATTCAACTCAAGCTGTTTACTGAGGCCTGCCTACATCTAAGAATGTAATAAATTGAACAAATTAATAATATATCCGAAACCCTGCTTGTATATTTGACGGCGTTATGAAGTTTGGGAGGGCTTGAGATACAATTCTTGGTAAATCAAATATTGTCATGTTAATCTCAGGATGATTTTTCATCCAGGTTACACCCACAATATTGAAATATTTCTTGAAGGGCCCGTAGACATTGCGGTCAAGTGGGGGCTGAAGTTTGCGAGAACAGTGTGGTGGAAACGTCAGTATCACCACACCATTATCTTTGCAGAGATCCATAGCTTCGATGCTAATGTGTGGCTGTCCATCAGCAAAAAGGACTGAATGACAAACATTTGTGGCGCAGAATTCCCACATGCATTCACTGCTAACTCCAAAGTCACCAACTCCCCACTCTCAGCGATGTCAACGCATCAATCTGCTTTAGGCCCCTGCGAGAGATAACTTATGAAGGCGTTGCAAAAAGTGGTTACTCTGGTTTCATCGAGATTGTAAATATCACTTGCTTGGAAAGTATGACCGTTTATGACGATCAATAACTGCACATAGTTTGTCAAAGAACGAGTATACGGTTGTTGCGTTGAAACTACTTGCTCTTGCCATACTCGTGGCTTCTGGTCTCTGTATTGATAAAACGATTCACAAAATAAATCCCGAAAGCCAATCTTCACCAGCAACAGACTTAGCAGACCGCTGAGGGAGAAAGTTCACACTGAATTTAGCAGCACATTGGTAAGGAAGTTCATGTGCTTCCTTAGACGATAACCCATATTACATGTCCCCAACCATCACCAAATATTTAGCAATTAATTGTTCTTGTTGGTCTGAAAATTTTTTTGTTTGGTTTATATTCTGAATTCGGCATTGCCACATTGGCAAAACGAGCAGATTTAAGTTAATGTTGAATATTGAACGTTTTGACTTTTTCAAGACTGTCTAAGGCAAGCTCCATTATAAATAACTTTCTGTCACTGCATCCATAATAATTGTTTCTTTACTAGCAGAACCGCGATCACTTTTTCGTTTATGATTTCTCATAGTCACACATAGTAATTAGGTTTACAAAACACAATGATTAGGTGATTAAAACACGTCCATGGTTAAAATAATTCAATTAGTACCAATTAGTGCAATGCATATAATATTAGGATATCATGTGCCATAATTGTGACGAGTATATGAACACGGTTTATCGAAACAAATGCATGGGGTTGGTTGCAACATGTTGCAACCAACCCCAATGAAAATGTTGCAACCAACCCCGAGGCACTGCAGAGACATTGTTACGGAAAATTTTGTCGACAGCGTTGTTTTTAAATAAAATGGCTAAATGCATTTTGAAGCCCAATTCCTTGTCCCAATTATGACACCAAACCACATTAAATTGATCCAAAACATTCAGCTACATTACGAAAGAAAACGAAGCCGGGAAACTTACTTTGATTGCGAAAAAAAAACTTTTGGTTTTTTTATGTAGCCATTATCAACTACCTACAAACACATTAGGTCACATCGACCTGAAAGCTATTCTGTACATGTGAGGCGAGTTAATTTCACGCTGCTATTATACAGCGCTTAACTAGCGAGGGTGTTGCAACCAACCCCTGTTGCAACCAGCCCCGGTCTCCCCTACAGCAGTTCAATGGACTCGCCCAGCGTTACATGGACGAACCTGATTTTGCGCTTCATATCCGTCAACTAATGGCGCTTGCTTTCATTCCACCAGACGACGTTATTGCCGCGTTCGAGGAGTTGGTCGACTCTGAATTCTTCCAACAGAATGCCCAAGACTTGCAAGAGTTAATGAATTACTTCGAGGACACATGGATTGGGAGACCAGCACGACGTGGTGGGCGGAGCAATCCGTTGTTCGCCATAGAAATTTGGAATGTCCACAATTCGGCACTCCAAGATCTTCCCAAGACCAACAACTCGGTCGAAGGTTGGCACAGGGCATTCAGTCAACTACTTGGAGCTTCTCATCCAACTATATGGAGATTCATAGACAGTTTGAAGAAGGAGCAGAGCATGAACGAATTGAAGTTGGAGCAATTCCTATCCGGTCAACATCCTCCACGCGCTAGAAAAATCTACAGGGAGGTAGCCAGGCGCATCAAGACAATAGTGGAAGATTATGGCAACCGAACGACATTGGATTTTCTGAGAGGGATCGGTCATAATATTAATCTCAACATTTGAACTGATTACTATTATTAGTAAGCCTACCCGTATTGAAAAACATTTAGGACAACAGGGCCTACATTTGAACTGATGATTATCAATTTCTTAGTTTAATATTTTTGTCGTACAGATTAAAGATTTCAACCTATATTTTCGCCTTTATGATCGTCGCCTTTTAGATTTCAACCTATATTTTCGCCTTTTTGATCGTCGCCTTTTTGATCGTCGCCCTTGTGAACGCGCGCTCTTCTGATAGCGCGCTCTTCTGAGCGGCGCTTTTGTGAACAGGCGCCCTTTAGGAGTTCGCCCTTCCGAAGTCGCCTTTCTGATAGTCGCCCTTCCGAACTCGCCCTTCTGATAGTAAACCATGTTCGTGTGGGTGTCAATGCATACCAAGTATTTATGTAGAGCATTTTGAGAATATCATAAAGACTCAGCAACATTACTGTCCAACAGACTATGTTGTTTAGTTATTAATGTTAAGATCCGTTCGAAGGGAAAGCACAACAGCGATTACACTTTCATGGACCCGGTGCGCTCTTCAAAGGACTGGAAGTTGAAATTTCTTAGAGAATTTGCCAGCTTCCTGCAAAAGTGGGAAGATTCAAAGAAGTTGGAACTAACTCTTGAAACATGTTTAGCACTGCATCATACATGTTTGGCTTTGGCGTGATGTGCTTCCTATCAACTGGACCATCTTATATTTGACTCTGTTCTCGTTGTTCACCTACAATCTGACGCAATCGAGTCTGGCTTTAGTTGGATTCGTCAACTATCTGGGGCCAACTGCTTCATCTCGATGAGACAAATGGTTGAAGGAAACCGAAAAAATCGTGTTTGTCTCTCCTCAAGTATTTTGGTTTCTTTGATTGATGATGTTACTCAGTTTGACTCATCATCGATACTGAATAAAATTAATTCAGCAGAAGGTGCCTTAGCTGATTCAATGGCCGAATCGCTGCAGCATCTCAGATGGCCATCATCCAATGATGCTACGTAATGTTATATTCTACGTCAGTGGCGCCATAGCAAGGTCAGTGGATCGCCTCACAATATGTGAACACTGCAAAGAAGAATTATTCAGCACAGACTCGTTAGACCAAATCGAGAAGAATGAAGCTGCTTCACTTTTTGAAGATGTCAAACGTGGTGGACTGACAAGACCAAATGATTACAGCTTTGTGTTGGCAGTAAATTGTTGTCAAGTTTTTGAAGCAATTAAGTCATCTTCGGCTTTGAACGCTCAGCTTCTTGTTGTCAACGATCACTATTTGTCAAAATCATAGATCGTGTGACTGACATTAGTAACTATGCCACTGTGGACAACCGCTTGTTAGCGAGAACTGTTGTGTCAGAGGCCATGATCTGAAGTTGTTTCTGGGGCCACGATTCTTCAACTGCTTTGCTAAAAATGCAACAAAACAACTTAATACTAAAGCAAACCAAGGATATCGGCAGCCAGAGAAGCGTAGAAAGGTTACCAAATTGTCTAGTTCATCACATCAGTGAACTCACAGGAAGAATAAGCATTTTAAATGCGGTATATAAATCTAAATCGACAAGGATATATTATGTGCAGTTAGAAACATGTAATTAGGGCTCCATTATTACACATTTACCTACCCCTGTACATAAAGACATAGATAGATGTGTTCAAAAGAACTAAAATTGATATGAAAACGGATAGTTTTGGTTGAAATCTATGTGGATCAACTAAAACATAAAACATTGAACAAAATAGGCCTATCTGTACATATCACCTGAGAAAGAATGGTGTAGCGCAGTGGCGGCGCTACCATGGGTCGCCTATTTTACTCTTGACCTGTCTTATGACCTGCCTATTTTACTCTTATCTAATATCTCTTTTATATTTAAAACAGCAGTAGCTGTCCCATAACATAATTAGTGCAATTATCAGATCTAAACGACTTTTCTTACCATTTAATCAATATATAGTCTATGCTGTAAACTCTCAAATTAAAATGCGTAAGTAGGCTATTCTTTACCGCCGTTGCGTCAGAAATTTGTGGAAATAAATATATTATTAATTTCTTCGACCTGCTGAATAACTCCCATGACCCTGACGCCACCTGCTGGTTAGGGTGCATCATGTGCCCCCGAATTTGAATTTTTTTTTCAAAAGTGTTTGTCCCTATTTCATTTCTTTTCCTATTAATGAAAAAGTATGTTTACCAAAATTTGACAATATTCTGACATGATCTAGGTATCCCACATAGCAGTTGAAGTTTTACAATAGCGAACCATTACGAGGATGTACATTGTTGCACAACTTATACAATATTCATATTATTCCGCAATAATATCCAACTTTAAAGTGTGATCCAAAAGTTCTTATCATTGACAATGCTGCATTAGCCAATGGCCATCTCCAGAAGTATTGCTAAGATTTTTAAAAGTGAAAATTGCTGCCATATTGTAAAAGCACATTAATATTGTAAAATCATCACATGTTACGGGTATATCATCGTTCTGAAGTTGGCTTGCATTTTGGTGGATTGGACTGTCTGTGCCAGCCTTGTTTCACAACTTGAAGAACATCTTGATAATGCTTTTCAGTCTTTGAAGCTGACAGAAAATCCGAGATCAGCTTCACTCCTCTGTCAGCAGTCATTGATTCCAGTGAGTGCTTCAAAGTTAGTCATAGCGGCTTGACCAGTCGGACACATAGGCCTATCTTCATTGAGGAACCAAGTGTCAACTTGAAGTATTTCAGACATATACCACGAGTCAGTCCCCACAAGATCGGCAAGAGTTGTTGCAATTGAGATCACGTCTGGAAATTTAGGTTTTCGTTTTCCACAGCCCGGGCCAAATCTGTCCTATCAAGTGCACGGCGTTCAGTGGCTGCTTCACAGTGCAAGCGGCACAATTTCTGCCGTTAGGTACCATAAATGCCGTTTGAAGGCACGAACAGCACTTGCGGAGACCTGTGCATTCAGCAAGTCATATTGCAAGAATGAATGGTACAGCTTGAAGTCATTCCATGTCGCATCAGTCACTGAACTATAAGTCATCCAACAAGAGCTGTAAACTAGAGTCACAAAGTCTTTCACTTTGTGTCCTGTTGCTGTGTCATTATTATATTGCATGGAAGCTCTATAATCTGCCGCTCAAAAAGATAAATCTAATTTTTCCATCCATCTTACCTTGTGAAGTGCTCCAGGTCGCTTGAAAGTGACTTGATGTCCTTCTACTTCCCACCAAGAAAAGAAGAGGCAGAGCACTGCAAATTCCTTAAAATCATCTCTATGAAAAGGCAACACCAAAGCAAAAATCTGTAGAACACGTTCTCTGTAAATGTCAATGAAGGTTTCGAATTCTCACTGAATGCAACATCGTCAAATCATGACAGTCTCTCTGTTGCTGACTGATGTGTTTCGAGGAGCTAGAAGTTCTTACGGCGCCTTGTAAAAAATATCACCTCTGGCGAATTTGAAGTTTCAATTTGAAGATCTTCGAATTACTTCGCCAACATGATGTCGACATCCGGACCAGAGAAGAGCTCAACCTAACCGCATCTGAACTGTAACACAGGCAGCAGTTACATGTTCTGTATTTGAACCGGTGGTGTCAAACACCATGTTGACGATAGAGTCACTACACTGCCATGAGCGCAGGAGTTCAACGGTCAGATCAGCAATGATGTCCCCGATTTTCTATCTGATCCCGGGGCATAAGAGGGCACACCAATGAACTTAATCTCTTTTGCATTACCGACAACAACTGCAATGCGCTCCTCTTTAATATTCTTATTTTATAGCGACTGCATTTGTTTGGCGTCCCTGTGCAACTTTGCAAGCTGAATCTATCATCTGTCCAACCTGACGTCTGGCTTTGCCAGTCGTTGTATATGATGCAGAGACTTTTGACACATCATCTCCAGCCTCAGATATGAGTGCCTCAGTACAGGTCGATTGTTTTGTTGGAGTCATTTTTAGACATGTAGCTAAGGTAACAAGTTTGGGTCGGTGTGTGTTATCTTAAGGGATGAAAGCAGCAGTTCCGTAATGCATGGCAATAATGTATATTGTACATTTTTATAAAATCGAGGTGGGATACCTAAACAATTTTTGATTTTTCTGCTATTTGGCCAAAGATATAATAAAGATAAAAGGAACATTATAAGCGTAGGGACAATGCACTTTGTTAACATTGGGGCATTTGATGCACCCTACTGCTGGTGTAGCGTATGCGGCGTATGGTAAAAAAATTGGTTATCTGTTGGGTTTGGGTCCCGCTTGTACATTAGGGTACAACTGTAAGACAATACAGGTAGGCATTCTCATATGACCTAATTCAGAATTCGTATTATATAGACCAAGTTTTAGCCGTATCAGTGTCTGTGGCCTCAGCTACCACATTAATCTTTGGACTACTGTGCTCTAAGTATCCTCTGTATCAGGACAACATCCTGGTTGAGCCTCGATATCTGGCAACTAATTCACACTTTAGTAACCGCTCATTTAGTTAGGCTTCCAGACGCCCACAGTTTAACTACGCATCTGTTTGATTTCTTATGCAGTTTAGTTTCAATGACCACGTTGATTTCACTTTGTTCTCCAAATCAATAGTTTCAACAGCTCCAATAACAAAAATTGCATAATCCATCAATAATGCTAGATTTATATGCATTTAAAAGTTAAATGAAACGATTCTTTGGGTGTTTGTGGCGCTCTTACGTAACAATTGCCAACCCTCTATAAAACTGTATGCATTCTGAATATAGTAACCTAAATTCGTTTGAGCAGAAACGGGTGCTATTAAGAATTACAACGATCGAAGAGCTACCAACGTCATTCGCCTAAATTATTAATTTCCTCTAAATACATAGACCTTTTATTTGAAATTAAACTGACTTGCATTCTGTTATTCTGTGCTGCTGATCCTGGCTCTCAATCCGATGGTGGCTTATAATATATATATATATATCAATCAATCAATATATGTTTTATTGCAACCAAAAAACAAAAACAACAGAACAACAGAAAAAACCCAGATAACAGGCGAGGTTATACTTCATTTACAAGGATTTCATTGCTAAAATTTTCCGCGCTGTTATACTCAGGAATGAGAACAAATGTCGCTGGAAGCAAAGGGCGTCCCCGAAGGGATAGAAATCCCGCTGTTGGGGCACCCGTACGAGACAATTACCAGCATTAACAATGGCTGCACGAATACTGCTCCCTCCTGTGAATCCTAATCGGGTCTAGCCTGAACTAGATCTATTGTAAACATTCAGGAGGGAGCATCTAGCATAGTGTTCTGACTTAACTATCCTTAACTAAGAAATCTTAACTAAGTAGCTCTGGGCCCGGGCTCCGGTGTGGTCATCATGTCACAGATGCAACAGGAAGGGGTGTTGGCTTCATTCTAAACAGTAGCAGGATAACCAGATTCTGTTAGGAATGTCCGTATTCGTTTTTTGAAGTCTAGTCGATTCCTAGCAAGTCTTATATCCCAGGGTATAGATCTCCAGATTTGAGGCCCCGATGATTTAATGCTAAACAGTCTTGTATTGGTGCGTGCTTTAGCAGTTCGATATAGTGTAGCTCCCCTAGTGTTATGTTCATGTAGGCCCTACTAGTGATCCGCGGGTGAAGTAGCCTGCGAAGGACCTAGGTAATAAATTATGTTCGTATCGATAAATGAGGTCCGCAATTTGGAAGATCTTGATTTGCTTTAGGTCCAATAATTTCAGTTGCCTAAAAATGGGGGAAGCATGGGTATATCTCCGGGATCCCTCAATCATTCTAACTGCCTTTTTTTGTAAAATTATTAATTTATGAAGACGGGAGTCGTAGTTTGAGGCCCAGACTAAAGTACAATAATTTAAGTAAGGGAAAATTAGCGAATAATATAGGTTAAGCCTAACTTCTTTTGGTAGCAGATGTGCAACTCTAGATATTATTCCTATATTTTTCGCAATTTTTGAGGAGATATAGTTAATGTGCTCTTTCCAGGTTAAATGCTGGTCTACACATACACCCAGGAATTTAGTAGATTCTACCTGTGTGATGATCATGCCATCAAATGTTAAGTTCATGTTTATTGGTTCAGTTTTTCTATGAGATTTAAAAATGATGAAGTTGGTTTTATCGATGTTAAGGGTGAGTCTGTTGGAGACGAACCACTTACTAACTTGGGCTAGTTCCATATTAATTAAATGGTTCAAAAGTTATATAATATATATATATATATTTCAGAGATTTGAATCTCGGGCTAGCACGAGAACTTCAAACGGTGTGGCTGTCACTGAAACGGGCAGCACTCTACCAATTCATCGATAAATGAGCTGGTTTGAGGATATACGGTGGCTTTCGAAATAACGTCTACATTTACATTAAAAAGTTCGTATGCTACATAAGAGCAGTTTAGGACAAAGTTTAGAAAGATTTCAGTTAAGCATTCTCGGTTAATTTCCACAGATTGTTAGTCCTCTGAACCACTTAAACTTTTGTTATGTTATGTTATGCTACGTTCTGGTTAGCTCTTAGCTGGTGCTGGTGCTATAGAATGGAAACGATTAGTCAATTACCATTGTTTAGCAAGAGAATAGTCTCCCATTAATATAATGACAAATGCATTATACTTAACAAAGTTTAAGAGTACGAGGTCATTGTGAAAATTAGCTATGTCGAATTATTTCCTTTTTAGCCGCAATTGACAGATAAAGCTGCATGCATTTAGCCGCTTTGGAGCGCACGACGTGCAGTGCTGGTAGGGCCTATTAGTTTACACGACCTATCTGAGAAGGATATACAATATCCGTTATGAGCGCTATTTTTAGATATAGGCCTAAATGCAAACTAGCTGATGGGTGCATATGGCCAACCGAAAGAGTGTGTATTTTACGACGATGATCAGCGGAGGAGTTGATGTTTAATCTCTCTTGGCAAGAGGTCGTTTTTCACGTCCAACTCAACAGACAGAGAGATCCGCTAGCCTTTCTCTTTCTCCATGGACCGGTGCGAAAATTCGGTGTCTATAGTTTTATGTAGTTGACAGTGAACAGACGTTTGACTGTTACTTAGTTTATCCAGAAAGAGGCTTACCTATTTATAAAAGCCGAAAAACTGCGATTCTAGCCTCTCATTAGATTGGACGAAGTTAGAAAAAATTCGATAAAACTGTCGCAGTAAGTATACATTGCTGTTTGTCACAGTCATTTTCTTTGGTTAATTTCACAGCAACGACATAATATTTAGTCAAGGGAACTAGGTAGATCTAGTTGGAAATAGACTATTTCACTTCTTACAAGTAATTCATTTGACGTTACGAGCGCTTTCTCTTCCTCTTTCTCCTTTTCCTTTTTTCTCCTCGTTTTCTCCTATTCTTCCTCCTCGTAGTCTTCCTCATTCTCTTCCTCCTCCTGATCTTCCTCCTCCTAATCTTCCTCCTACTCTTCCTCCTACTCTTCCTCTTCCTATTCTTCCTATTCTTCTTCCTATTCTTCCTCCTTCTCCTCCTCCTATTTTTCCTTCTATTATTTCCCCTATTCTTCCTCCTATTCTTCCTCCTATTCCTCCTCCTATTCTTCCTCCTATTCTTCCTCCTATTCTTCCTTCTATTCTTCCTCCTATTCCCTCCTCTTATTTTTCCTCCTTCTCTTGCTCCTCATATTCTTCCTCCTATTCCTCCTCCTATTCTTCCTTCTATTCTTCCTTCTATTCTTCCTCCTATTCTTCCTCCTATTCCTCCTCCTATTCTTCCTTCTATTCTTTCCCCTATTCTTCCTCCTATTCCTCCTATTCCTCCTCCTATTCTTCCTTCTATTCTTCATCCTATTCTTCCTCCTTTTCTTCCTCCTATTCGTCCTCTTCTTATTCTTCCTCCTTCTCTTCCTTCTCATATTCTTCCTCCTTCTGTAAAGTAACGGCCTATATTTTTCGAGTAGCACCTGGAGCCAAAACTTCAGTTACATATTAATTGGTATCCCCCTTATGGATTACAACTAAGAAGTGCAGTGATTGCATTAGGGGGTGCTGCGGGTGGATCTTAGAAGAATTCTTCAGGATGTCAAATTTGTTACTGGCAGATTGACAAATGTAATACATTATACATGTCCATATCCGGTTGGCAAGTGGTGGCTTTACAGAGACCGAAGGAAGTGCTTCCTAGCCCTTTAGAATGTACGGGATGAATGCATGAACAACTGCTTCCCCAATTGTTTCAGATCCAGGCATTTTCATAGGGCATTTTGTGAATTTCACGAAGCCTTATGACGAAGGCGCTGCAACATCATAGTTCACGTGAGTGTGTTCGGTGCAGTTGAGCGACCGGTCAGTTCTTACAGCTTTAAAAGGTGCGTCTTAATTAAGATAAACCAAAAATGCTCATATGAGATGAGTGAGGTGATTTCTCGTTGCCTTCCTCACAGGCAATTGTGGGTGAGCAACTTGCTCAAGGTCGTTACGCAGTGGCTTGAGGTAGATTCGAGCCTGCGACCCTCCGGTTACAAGGCACAGAACATATGGCTACACCACCACGTCCAGGGGCGTCTATCCCCCTAAGTCATTGGAGCAACGTCCCTTTTCCCCCTCTTCTTCCCCCTCCCGTTCCTTCCCCCCTAAATGGTGGTACACACACTGACAAATCTTCCCCCTATTTCTTGGATGGAGCATTTGCTCCAAGGTTTCTATGGTGTAGACGCCCCTGACCACGTCCCACTCATCCATCAATACGTAGACCCTATGTCCTTCTTAACCTCACATCTATATAAATAAAGAGAAGACTCTGTCTGTCTGTCTGTCTGTCTGTCTGTCTGTCTGTCACAGCGATCTTTGACCGCGATGCGTTTCTACAGCTTTGGACCTTTTAACTCCAAACCTTCACTACTGTCTCGGGGTGGGCATTACACACCCAGTGTGAGGCTTCGCGTCCCCCGTTTTCACCGCTACCATGGTGTCCCGGGCGAAAACCTACCCGGGCAATGCATATTTAGCTTTAAAAAAATCTTACAGTCAACCTATTTCACTCGCCAGATTGCGCCACCTATTTTCACTCGCCAGATGGCACCGCCTGGTTAAGCAGCTACAGTACGGATTCGCTAGAGGGATTGAAACTTATAACCCCGGGCTGGTGGATGGAGGGTGGATGGAGGATGCTGGTGGATGGAGGGTGGATGAAGGATGCAGTTGGATGGAGGGTGGATGGATGGAGGATATTCGCTACAGGGATTGAAACTTATAACCCCGGGCAACGCCGGGTAAACCAGCTAGTATAGAATATCTCAGAGAAGCATGAAATACGCATCAGATCTGACGTCAGAAAATTCGTGAGAAGGTAAAAAAAATACAGAAGAAAAGCATAGAAATGATTTAAAACCTCCGAAGGCATAGTTTGGTAACAGAGATTACACGCACGGGCTTTTCATAAACAACTGCATAAAAAATTGGCTATCTTGGATTCTAGTTTAGCCACGTGCGATTCAACTGACGAACTAATTAACGCAAAAATATACAGAAACATATATACATACATTCATCATTCATACCTGTATACATACATACATACATGTATTGATACATAACACATATACAAATACACAATTATATTCATGCATACATTTGCACGTACATTCACACGACGCATACACACATATGCACACATACATTCCTATCTACCTATTTACCCACGCATACATAGCCTACAGATATGCGTAATTCGTATATATAATCATGCATAGATTCACACACCCGTATACACACTACTGTACGGTACCTAAAAGATTCCTGCACATATTGGTAGAAACTGTGGCTAAGATCAGTGTATAACAAGGGGTCATCGGTCAGATAATAAACAACTACTTCAGCTGCACTCGTAAAAGCAGTGTCTGATAAAAGCAGAACCGACGTCGTTCACAGACATAAACTGTCTATTGCCAGCATGTATATCCACTTTAGTATATACTGCATGCAGTTTCTACATAATTATTCAGAGGCGCGTTTACAGAATATGGGGCCCTAGGCGCAAACATTTTGGGGGCCCTTCTGAACTTATAGACTGAGAATCTGAGACTCTGGTGGTGCTTATTCTATCATGTGCTTTTTTCCGCTTTTCACTTTCTTGATAGCGTTCGCGATCTTGGAGTGACCCTTTACAATTCTCTCACCTTTACTGAACATATTTTCAAACTTACCCGCACTTCCTAATTTAACCTAATGCGCTTTAGGGCTATCCGTCGCTCTGTCTCATCTCCAATTTTCACTTCGATTGTCCATGCATTTGTCTAGACTTGACTACTGTGATTCCGTCCTCACTTGTCTTCCCAATGTCCGTCTCGCTCCTCTTCAGACCGTTCTCAATGCTGTTGCTAGCATAGTACTGCCCGTCTTTCTCGATTCTCTCAAATCACCACCTTAATGGCAGAAGAACTCCACTGGCTCCCGCTTTCTGCCCGCATCCAATTCAAGGTCCTCGATGACATCCTCGTTTCTGAGACTCAACTTGGTTTTGCTCCGAAATATTTATGTGACTTAATTCATCGCCCTCACTCTGCTGCTTCTCTCCGTCCACTTCGTTCCTCTGACCGTTTGGACCTCCTTGTTCCCGTGTCAGGGCTTCACTGGTTCAATCTAGATCTTTTGCTTCCATTGGCCCTGCTCTTTGGAATGACCTTTCTCCGTCCGTTCGTTCTTCTATTCTCTCAAGTAACATCTCTTCCACTTTTACCTTTCCTAAAACTTGCTTTTTCTCTCGGGGTTTCTCGTTGTGGAAGAGCTTCTGAATGGCCCTCCCGCTAGAAGCGCTCTATTATAACTGTCCGAATACAATGAGCTGCTGTGCAAAAACCCGCGAAGTTGAACTTGAAGCCTTTTTGTGAGTGTTATTGACACTGTGCACTGTAATTACGATTAGTAATAGAAGCTATTTTTAAGGAATGTGAAGTTATTTGATTTAATGACTTTAGTAGCCTAATTACAATAATACATTTTTATGTGAATACTAAACTGTAAAAAATAGGTTATATTTAAAATAATTCAAAATTCACTAAATTTTTTTTCAATTTATAAAATATTTTCCTTCGTTTGGGATTTGGGGGCCCTAGGCGCGCGCCTAGTGCGCCTACAGGTAAACGCGCCTCTGTAATTATTGTTACTACGGGAAGACTAATTAATGTTTGGTACAGGCCAACGTGACTTGGTTTACCACCAGACATGATAGACTTATCAATATTTGTTTATTCTGTCGACGTAGGCCTAGTCTCAGCTGTGTTGCAAACATTACTTTTAAGAGCGAAGTCAAGGATTGTTTCCAGACGCCATCACAATCACCGAGCTCAATCTCCAGATAAAATATGTGCAAACTGCGCTGTGTGCAAAATATGTGTTAGGCAGTACGCGTCGTGTGCAAAAGATAACCGGGTACAAAAGAGTGTCGTGTGTAAACATTGCGATGTTGCCTCCTGTATGCTAAACAATTGGAAATTCCAATGTATATTTATAGGCTAGACTGTTCGTGTACGAACGGCTAAAGCACAAATCGAAAGCGCAGAGCAGCCTTAAGGTTAATCGCGTAGCCGTAGAGCAGATAACCTTCGTCGAAATTAATTGACTTGTTTGGATCAAGGTAAACATTTAAAAGTTTTAGATACTTTATAATCATTTGCTATATGTGCTCTGTGTAAGAAACAAGATGAAAAGATCATCGAAGTTTTGCAGATTTCTGTTAAACCTGTGCATACGTCAGATCAAATCTGTAAGCTTAGGCCCTAACAGTTGACCTAATTTAACAGCATTGCTGGAATATTGTAAGTAGGTCTATCCGATTTTATCTTGTACCATTATTATTACTACTTCTATGGTTATTGGCCTAGGTAGTCATTTATAAGACGTTCGCATAATGTGCCTTTGTACATACCAAGGTGCAAAAACGAATGGCGATTGCGAATATGTTTGAGGGAATAATAATCTAAGGAAAGAAATACAATGGCGCTGAACATTCTTGACACATCTACATAAAGCCACCAACTCATTCGTAGGGACCGCACATAAAAAGACTGTTTATTTATGCATCGCTTCATTTGAAAGTATTTAAAAGTATGCATTTATGTATGTTTGTATGTATGTAGGGCCTTGTAGGCCTATACATGTATGTAGTCGTGAATATGCAATGGCGCCGGCACGCGGACGCAATAGACGCATTTGCGTCTACTTTTTTGGCTAAACAGTAAACAATGAAATATTAATTTTATTATTTTGTGTTCAGATTACCAGAGACTTGTACCCAAATATGCACAATTTCTTTCTGGTTTTACTTACAATGCCCGCAGTTTCAATTGCTTTAAACGTTTAGAGGTATCTACCTTCTACCTTGGGTGCTGAACGTCTGAGCGGTTTGGCATTGCTGCATAATTCATCATGACAAATCTTTTGACGCTGAAACTGTGTTACAGAAATTTGATAGCAGTGGCCATCGTCGCATTGCGTTATTATTTCCGCGTGATCAGCAGAGACAATGACTGTTAGTGACCAAATCATTCAAACGGCTTGAAAGTTTTACACATGACCGCATGAACTCCATTGTCACTTTGTCAGCGCGTTGATACTAAGCGTAAATGTTTAAGACTGTAAGAATTTTTTATGTTGTGGTAGACCTATCACTATCACATGAATGATGATGATCACTGATTGACCAAAATGACTGGAAGTGTTTTATGTCTTGAATACGTTTGCGACTTTGCGTCCAATTTTTTGGCGTCTGGCGGCGCCACTGTGTATATGCGGTATATGGTATGGTATGGTATCTGAGAATTTATAAAGTGCCTCTCACAGTGTGAACTATTCAGAGGCGCTCTCAGCATGTGAGCCTCGCGGAAACAGAAATGACTTTAAACGATGAACAACAGAGAGAAATAACTTAGTAAGTAGGGTCCCACGCAGTACCAAAGGAAGGGAGTTCCATAGGGATGGACCCACGACAGCGAAAGACCGAGACTGAGCCAGGGCAGACCTCACCGGGGAACGAATAGATCAAGCCGATTCAGAGAACGTAGGGGTCGATGAGAAGAAGCTGAGAGAGGTTTGCGCATCAGGTCACAAGGGTAGGCTGGAGCTAAGCCCTGCTGTGCCTTAGAGACAAGAGCTATGATTTTGAAGTGGATACTAGCGGAGATTGGAAACCAATGCAAGACATCAGTCATGTAAGTAGAGATGGAGGAGAACCGAGAACGATGAGCAATAAGGCGAGCAGCTGCGTTAAGTACCGATTGAAGGGCAGAAAGACGGACTTTCGGAAGGCCTACCAGTAAAGAGTTGCAATAATCAATGCGGCAACAGATAAATGCACGGATAATGGTAGTGAAAACTACAGGAGAGACGGATCGACGAATAGCTCGCAGTCTTGTCCAGTGGTAGTAGCAAGTGCGAGTAAGTAAGGAGAGGTGAGAAGCAAAGGTTAATGAACTGTCTAAGGTGATTCCCAGATCACGGACATTCATAGAGTATGAGAAGGTCGGAAAATGAGCTGACAGAAGTGTGAAGTAAAGTTTAGATAATTGTTGCTTTGTACCAAACCAAATGAGTTGGGTTTTCGAGGGATTAAGATTCAGTATAGTTAAGCATAGTTAGTTATATTAACCATGGGCGTTCGCAGGAATTTTTTTAGGGGGCGTAAAATTTTTAGGGGGATTTTTTCGGGTGGCGAAATGACGCTTTTGCATGTGATGGGCCGGTAATTTTGGCAGCCATTTTGGTCAAGGTTTTGCTTTTTCAAGGTCGGGAAAACAATGGCCCGTTTTTGGGAAGCAGGTAGGCAACCCTCAGAAAGCGACCTGTTAAATATATAAACTAGAAATGGAGGTAAACCGTCTAAATGTTCACCAACAATGGGGGAAGAGGGTCCAGTTCGCATGATTTTTGTTTGATGATCCAATTATTTGCAAAGTTCCGCTTCAAGGATTGAAGGAATCCTTCAAAGGTGTCATCCGTGTAGGAGAATTGCGCAGGAGGGGCATCAAGAGTCTTCGCTCGAAGATCAGCAATCTTCCTGGTCATTTTCTGGAGAAAATCCTCAGCAGAAAAGGCAGGTGGACCCACTGAGCGCGTACCCTCTCCCAATGGGTCAGAGATTGAGGACCAAAGATGTTTTGGGTTGTCTTTATGTTGCTCAACCAGGCCCTCATCGGTCTCGCGTTTCCTAAAGACATTTCTTTTCCCCCGGGGTTTATGTGCTAAGAGCGCCTCTGGATAGCAATTCTGCCACTTTGTTTTTTGGCAGTGCTACATATGTGTCTTTAGTTCCATCGCATTCCTTGACCCCGAAAATGTTAATTTCCACTCTAAAATCATGTTTCCATCACATACATGATTTTACTTACAGCCATTCGCAAATACTTGGCCGCCATTTTGTCCGCCATTTTGTTTTTTGACAGTGCTACATATGTGTCTTTAGTTCCATCGCATTCCTTGACCCCGAAAATGTTAAATTTAGACTCTGGAACAGTTACGTGAGTTCTAAGCTAACATACTCTAATATCGATGAAGAAGAACATTATTGCATATCCTCTGACAATGATCGAGCCTTTTTATTTTTTGATTTATTACCTCCAAGTCATTGCTTACTTGTTTACCTTTTATTTTGTGTCATGCTGCAAATGTTTACACCCAAATTGCCTACACCTTACGCAACCCAGTAAGACATTGTAAAGTCAGCAGCTCACCATGGTCTTCCAAATCCTGTACATTGTTCATTGTTTTGGAGAAACTGTACAAACATGGTCCCTTTTATTTGCTGCACCATCATAAGATAAATGATACTGAATGTTAGATTGTTAGATTGTTTATTAGCACATTATACTCATTATCTTGATTGATTACTATTCTATAAAACTTGTGTCTAACTACTGTAAAAGGGATACCTGCTTATCTCAAGTTGGTAAGGGTTTATGAGTTTATAAACAGCATTATATCATCATCACTCATCAGCACTGCTACTATTATTATTGATATTTATAAGCACTTGTTACACCTTTGAAGCATCAGTCAATGGCATTACTATTATTATAACCTAAGTTGGCTACAGCTTAAGAAATCTGTAATTCATTATTAATGGTTTTCTTTCACTTGCACTCACCGAAAGGGAGGGTCCTAGGCTTGAGATACACACAGAAGTGCAGGAAAACCTAATCAATGGCATGTCTTCATTTTCAATGTTGCTCCATTACTAACAAACATAGGGACATGGGAAGTTAGGACCAGCTCGAGGAGCCCTCCTCACTTTGTTTTGTGTTTGTTTGTTTTTATTTTTGAAAGATCGCTTTGTGTGTGTTTGTATGACATTTGTATGTTCGACCGCTCAGTTCAGGGGTCAAGCTGTACGATGGACTCTTGTTCAGCAGAGCTGAACTTAGCTAAGTGTCATCTCTGTTTGAAACATGTAACCAGTGCGCATAAGGCAATATTCTGTACACTCTGCGGGAGGGGATTCCACTCAGACTGCCACGAAATTACCCTACCAAACCAAATTGATCCATCCTCCTGGTATTGCACTAGTTGTTTAACGACTCTGTTTCCTTGTAACCATATGGTCTGTGACGATGAATTTACCCAGAGCATAACTGACGCCCCTGATGGACTCCTAGTCTCCTATCTATTGGTTCATTAAGGGAGGGTCCTAGGCTTGAGATATACACAGAAGTGCAGGAAAATCGACCATTAACTCACAACTACGACTTGGACCCAGACGACAACTATTATATAACGCGCCCTCTAGTCTCTAAATATAGTACTTCTCTAGACTTGGAACCTGTTCTCTCTGCAGGGAGACACTTGATTTCACTTATGCATATCGACTGTCGAAGCATCGCTTCAAAGGTTTCATCAATTGCTCAACTCACACACCAGTTATCGGTTGATATTCTTGCACTCACCGAAACCTCGCTTGATGAATCCACAACTGACTCAATCCAAATTGCAGGATATAAATTCATCCATGAGCCAAGAAGCTCTGGCCGAGGAGTGGGCGTAGGCTTTGCCATAAAAGACCACCTCGGATTCAGCAAAATGGAAATACCTTCCAATTGTCGCTCGCATCGCACCTAGGAGGCTCTATTAATTAAATTCCCTTTACCACACGGTTCTTATTTTGTTGTTGGCACAGTTTTTAGACCTCCGGGTCACAACATGGTTGCTTTTAATGAAGAAATTGGGCAGCTATTATCCACCTTAACACTAAAAGTTAAAGATATATATCTTATGGGAGATTTTAATATAGATTTATTAAAAGCTCAAGATCATGCCCTAAGGGGCCGTCCACATATTACGTACGCAATGAGGGGGGAGGGGGGTCGGAATTTGGCGATTTTGCGTACGGGTGCGAACGGTGGGGGGGGGGGGAGGGGGGGACAAAAGTGTACGTACGCAAAATAAATTTCTAATTATGACATCCACATTAGCCTATTTATAACTCTGTATTGTCCTAGAGTCGTTCGATGGCATTTTATTACATTATATAAAAGCCATGTGCAGTTATTCTGTGCTGTGAACGAGACACCTATAATTTGTCTATATTGGCCCTCACTCATCCTTCAATCTGGACTAAAGTGCAGACAGTAGAGGCACTTTCTGCAGCTGGTCTTCGGGGGGGGGGGGGTGAGCGTCAAGTGTACGTACACAGGGGGGTGTGGAAGAAAGTACGCTTGCGAACAGGGGAGGGGTCCAATTTTCCCGGATTTTTGCGTACGTAATATATGGATGGCCCCTAACTGCAAATTTTTTAGATATTATGTCTGTTTACCATTTTTTACCCTCCATTAAACAACCATCAAGAATTACCCCAACTTCCTCGACCTTGATCGATAATGTTTTCTCTAATACAACCTCAAAAATTATTGACTCGTACATACATAGGTCCGCAAAGGTTCACCAGTCACTCTGGTACAGAGTAAAGCAGGGAGGCGACCTGACCGACGACTCTGATGAGCGTAGACTCGGATCCGACCTGGGCTGGTGAACCAAAGTCCTCCGTGCCCACCTTCTCGTGGTGCGGACCGTTAGTACCCTTCCTAGGAAGTACTCTTCCTAGGAGGGGGAACGAACGGGCACGGCAGGCAAAACCAGGGGAAGGCAATGGCAAACCACCCCTGTTAATCATGCCAAGAAAATCGTCATGCCACACACCAAACCACGCCGATGGTCGCGGATGGAGGGACTCCCAGGCCGGAGCGCTGAGGTGGGACTCCCAGGCCAAAGCGCGACTCAAGGGCTACTGGGAGAAGTAGCAAGACGGCAACGGAGACTGTGTGGCATGACGATCGCTAGGGCTCCTAGAGCCGACGGCACAAAGAGACAAAAGAGACATACTTGCATCGGACATATCCGACCATCTTCCAATTTTGGTGAGAATCAATCAAATTCCTATACAGGAAGAGAATACTTCGAATTCAAAAACTCGAAACTTTAATGCATCCAACTGTGAACATTTAAAAAATGTATTATCCAAAATTGATTGGTCCATTGTATTAGAATCCTGCACCAAAAATGACCCTGATCCTTCTTATGACCTCTTCTTTTCATTATTCCAGGAAGCTTATAACACTGCTTTTCCCCTAAAACATAAGCAAACAAAAGCACATAATAAGATTAAAAACCCTTGGATGACACTCGGCTTGCTCAAATCATGTAAAAAAATCAAAATTGTATATGAAATATATCAAAAATCCAACTCCTGAAAATGAATCTAAATTCACTACTTATCGAAACAAATTTAAAACGGTCTGCACCAAAGCTGAAAGAAATTATTATGAATCAGAATTCCTTAAATACAGTCACAACCTTAAAAAACGTGGCAGATCATAAGAACTTTAGTTAACTCTAAGGATAAGAAAAAAATTATTAGCCACTTGTGCTTAAATGGTAATGACATAACAAATGCTGATGTTATATCTGAGAAATTTAACAACTATTTTACCAGTATTGCTCAGGATCTTATTGGGAAAATACCTGCGTCCAATAACACTATCTATACTTATCTCAGTCCACAATTACCAACCTCTTTTGCTATTTACCCCACCTCTCCGGATGAACTAATCTCACTTAGTCATACTATAAAAGTCTCTCACAGCGCAGGCTTCGATGAGATCGACCCATCTGTTGTTTATCCAGTATTCGAACACATTGCCGCTCCCTTATCAGCCATCATTAACTGCTCTCTGTCCACAGGAATAGTTCCATCAAGCCTGAAAATAGCTAAAGTCACACCAATCCACAAACAAGGCCCAGAAGAGGAACTAACCAACTACAGACCAATCTCTATTCTACAATTTTTTCCAAATTCCTTGAAAAAGTCATGTTTATTCGTCTATTTGACTATGTTAATAAAAAAAATCTTACATATTTCTCAACATGGTTTTCAGCCCGGTCATTCAACTGCTATGTCACTTTTGAGTATCCAGGATAACATCTCATCTGTTACTGACCGTGGCGAATATGCATTAGGTATTTTCATCGATATTGCAAAAAGCATTTGATGCTGTCAATCATGAAATACTCCTTAATAAACTTCAAAATATTGGAATACGTGGTATTGCACAGGATTGGTTCAAAAGCTACCTCGATGATAGGAAACAACAGGTCCTATGCAATGGCTCCCTATCAAAATTAAAATTAAATAAATTTGGTGTACCACAAGGATCAATTCTTGGACCCCTCCTTTTCTTAATTTTTATTAATGACCTCCCAAACGCTTCACCAATCCTGCGTTTTGTGCTCTTCGCCGATGATACGAACATTTTTGCTTCTCACAAATCATACCAAGCACTCTTTCAATTAATGAACGAAGAACTAACAAAAGTCATTGACTGCTTCAGAGTCAACAAATTATCATTGAATCTAAAAAAGACAAACTACATTCTATTTTGCTAGCATCGTAAACATATCCCAGAAACAAGGGAAGCACTCATTACGGACAACAACCCTATACCACAAGCAACCTCGGTCAAATTTATGGGGGTATTTGTGGACCAATTCCTTACATGGAAAGTACATATTGAGAATATCTCTAAAAGAATTGCGAAAAGTGTGGGTGCATTAGCCCGTATTGCCTACTTATTACCAACCCATATTAAACTGAACCTATATTATTCTTTAACTCACCCTTATCTCTCATATTGCAACATAGTCTGGGCCTCAAATTACTCAACTGGCTTGCTTAGACTAACTTCATTGCAAAAGAGGGCTGCTAGAATTATAACAAGAAAATCAGGTCTCATTTACCCCCATACTGCATTACAAAGTCTAAAAATTTTACCAATTGAACAGATTAGAATCCGACAGACCTCTGAATTCATGTTTAGGAGCACTTGCTAGAACAATCTTCTCCCTGCAGCATTCAATGACTTCTTCAGTTTGACATCCAAAATAAATCCCTACTGTGTCAGGATATCTGCCGATTATAGAGGAGCACTTGCTAGAACACCCGAAAGTTCTTAATAAAAAATGCTGGCCCGAGGACTTGGAATAATATTCCTTTTGCCATAAGAAATCTACCTAATATTTTAATTTTTAAGAGAAAGCTCCGCGAGTACCTAGTAGCAGCTGTTCCCCAGCCCTCCCCATCTACATTTTACTAGCAAATTACTGCCTTGAATGCGCACTAGGCTTTGATGCTGACACCTGATCTGATATTACTTCGATGTTTAGTTAACTAGTTAAGTCCATAATGTCTAGTATTACAATGTTATACCAGTTGCCACTATTTTTTTATGTGCAAGGGTAACCCTGATAGCGGGACCCAGGTCCCTTAAGGGTTTCTCTCCCTTTACTTCCATTGGAAACTAATTAATTTATCTGTTTTCTGTTAAAATTTTACACTGAATGATATCATTTATGTTACTGCATATTATGATATTATGCGAAGTAATAAAATTTATGGTTATGGTTATTTATGGTTAAAATCATGTTTCCAGCAAATACATGACCTTACTTACAGCCATTCGAAGATATCTGGCCACCATTTTGTCCGTCATCTTGTTTTTCCATGAAACCGCTAAAAAGCCAGCATGCTAATCACGATTTTCGTTTTCAGCAGGGTCAAATTAGTCTAGGAACACCTGTTAGCAAATGTGACCGTGCATGGGAAAACCCTCCCAAACTCAAAATTTTTGAAAAGTTAGTTTATATTTTTTTTAAATACTACCGTCACTGTTGATTAATGTGGTAAAAACTGTATATTTGTATCTTTAGAAATGAAAAAGTTATGAATTTTTAAAGAATTGAAGTATTAGCGTTTTGAGAACTCGTTATTAAGAGAAATCGCAAGTTAAAAATTGGCTTCATTGTGTGAACTATGCAAATGTGAATCGATTTTTCAGCATAATTTAGTAGTATGTTCTAGATGTAGAATTTTCTGCCCTTTCCAATGGTGTCAACGGTGTTTCTTGGAAAATTAAACTGACACAATGGCACAGATTTAAAGGTGATGCCATGTTGCAATTAAATATAATAATCTTTAATTTTTCTCGGGTGTGGCTTTTGGATGGCGATACAACAATATTCTCAGCATCAGATTCGTCGCTAAAGTCACTCGAATCGTCATTTTCACATCAGTATTGCAGAAGTAGTCATTAATAATGTTTTGCAAATGGTCCTCTCGACCAATTCTACTCAAATTAAATGCTGAAAGTTCATTTAAACATCGCGCGATTTCGGATTGTTTACTTCTGTCCGTCATCGTTATAATAATAATCTCGTATTCGTCAGATGGCGCTACCGTAGTTGTGATCAGTCCGCGATAGTGCCTCCCAAAATTTATTTATTGTGAATTATTACTGCATTTAAACAGTTTATTTTTTGTACAGATGGGTTTAGCAAAAAATGTAGTATGCTTTAAAATTAAATCTGCTGCCGTTAAGGCAGCGTTCATTGATCAGAATTAGCCATAACAGAGACCCTGCTAGTCGCCGCTTATAATGACCATCTCATAATTAAAAATTCATAGCAAATTAGGCTGTATTCATACATACTTACTGTTGGCACAGATAGATTCAGCAGAAAAAACTAGTTCAGAACATGACTAATTAATAAGTCTGTTATAACAGCAAGATTTTCGGCGATATTAAAATAAACGCACGCTTGACTGGGCCGAATCATTGATATAAATTTAGACAACGGGTGTACAAAAAAAATGAAATAAAAATATTTGTATTAGTTTGTTTGACCTGTAATTCTGGGATTTAGTAGTTGAAATATCAATTATTAATATTATGCAAAAAAAATTTTTTCACTGGTTTACGCATTCATGACCTTTCCGCTCGATTTCCTAGGTTTCAGTACACGCGACTTTGGCCGGGTAATCCCATGCACGGACACAAATTGTTACATGATTTACTTCTGTCAATTTAACTTAAGCAAGTTGTGTACATTTGAGTCATTCATTCCTCATTGGCGGCCATCTATTTTGGCGCCAAAATTTGACTTTCCCGTGGTCCGATTTCGGTAAACTTTTAGTATGTTCATATCCAGACCAAATGCACCCGAAAATCAGCATAAAACGTTTTCTTGCAATTTTTTTGGGGTCAAATCGTATATTGACCCAACTATAATGGTTGAGGCAGTTTGTCGGAAGTAGACTCTTCCCCCCACTGTCCATGCTGAGTGAATCCTTTGAGCTTTAACAAACTTTCTTGCCATGGCATATAATCTGGAGTTCAGTTGAGTGAGATGTTCGTTGATGTAAATTCTTGGAGTTCCTGAGTTAGGCACGTTACGTAGAGATTTACTAGCAGCATGCACAGTATCTCGTGTTCTTCAGTGTAAACCCAACTACCACAGGTCTGCATTTGTTCATTCCATGGAAAGGTATTCTGCATGCAAAGGAGACATCGGAATCCTTGATGTCCAGATGAAGTCGGTTCTTGCAGAAGTCAATTACTGCGGAGACTGAGGATTCGACTACGAGCCCCAGTAGGTGAAGTTTTGAGTCATTATTTGAGATGGTAAATGCAGATTCATCAGAGATGGTAGATGCAGATTCAGTTAGGCCATAAATGATAAGATTGTTAAGTCTGATGGTAGTTTCAACTTCCTCGAGTTTCTTGCGCAGTTCATTATTCTCCGCCTTTAAAGTTGAAATTTGTTGATTCTGCCTCTCTGTAGATTTGGATAGCTTACCTCCTGCGAATTTCTCAACCATATTCTCCACAAGACCCTCTAGTTTCAGTATAAAGATCTCGGCGAGTTTGTCAAACATATTTTCCATTATTGGTGATAGGCTTGTTACTAGTTGTTCAGTCACCCGTTCATCCTGGACCATAACAAGTACATCATCCAGCTTAATACCTTTATTTGCCATATTGTGTAGCTCTGTTACTATTCGTAATGTTTTATTGCCCACTAGGTAGATATTACCACCCACTGTGGTTTTTAACAGACTGCGACCATTTACATTGACACCGCCCACTAACGAGTTGCTATGTTCCGATGAAACCAAGTTAGTTAAGTTCACCTCGTACAAAAGTTAATAATTTGTTAGCATAGCGAGCAGAAGATTATGCCACGATTGTTTCTTCATTAAATCCTCTTTTAGGTGACATTTTTACAGTATGTATTCGGTATTTCGCGATCTACATTTTTTTTAAATCATCGACTATCCGCCATCTTCATTGTATAATGCCACAGCTACGTAATGACAACGATAATGATGATGATGATGTTACTTCTGCGCCCACTGTCTTGAGTTGTTGTGTACCAAAAGGTTCACTAACTGGGCCCGCTCTTATTTACACTGTATACTACTTGGCTCCTACTAACATATTGGGCTCTCGACTACTACTTGTATGCTGGCAATACGAAGATATTGATTTCTTTTTATAGTTCCACGCCTAATCCTTCTCTACAAATGGTAGCTACTGCTTTGGCGATGGGCAGTCTTGGATGAATCCCTCGAAGACTGAATTTATTCTTCTATGGACTAGCCAACAGCTCTATCACTTTGAATGGCTCAAGTTCGTTCAGTTGGGCGAATTGTTACCAAAGCGATTGTGCATGCAGTTTGGGCGTGGTATTTGACTTTTATAGCCATGCTTGGGCATTATGAATATCACATGAATTTCATGTACGAGATATTTGTAGAATCAGATTCATTTTACCTCAATACAGTCTCAGTCCCAGTGGGTAATGCCTTGGTTTACAACAGAGTTAACAATTTTAGCACACTCCTGATGTTAACAAGAGAAATCTGCACTAACTACAAATAGTCCAAACCAGCGCTTTTTTCTAGAAAAAAGGTTCCGGAACGGAACGATTATGGGCGGCCTAAATTCACGAGAAAAACTGGATTGTGGGTTCGGAGGGGTCTAAAAAACACTAAAAACAGTTCAAAACACTGAAATTAAATTAAAATAACTAAATTATTGTTTTAATCATTAATAAATATAAATTATTTTTTAGGAGCTGAAAAAAAGCCGGCTCGTTCCGGCTGAAAAAAAGCACTGGTCCAAACCTCTTTTCAGGGCCAAAACAAAGATCCATAAATAGGCCTATCGGCATATTATGCCCATATTTCACGCATTGCACTCGGTACCCTTTCAGGATATATTCCATTTAAAAACTTGCCTTTGGTTCCAAAAGTACTACATTTTAACCAACCGATCTATCTCTGTTTTATGCTAACTCCTCATAGAAATAGATATTGTAATCGATCTGCGAATGCTTTGAATTTTGATGTGCGCCGCATCCGAACAGTGATGGGCTCTCGTGCATTTTCGGCCGCTGGTCTGAAGCTGTGGAATTTGGGTGCCATGACAATTCGGCGCCGGTCAATTCGGCGCAGGTCAATTCGGCGTCGGTCAACTCGGCGCATGGTCAATTCGGCGCCGGTCATTTCGGCGCCTTTTGTTAACGCTTCTATTCTACCGACATTTCGTCTACTATGACTTTCCTTGATCCCGCCTCTAGTTTTAGTTATATTTTAATCGTTGATCCCGCTACTAGTTTAGTTTATATTTCGATCGTTCATCCTGCTTCTAGTTTTAGTTATATTTAAATCTGTCATCCAGGTTCTACTGTTAGTTAAATTTTAATCGCTGATGGAGCCTCTAGTTTAAGTTATATTTTAATCGTTGATCCCGATTTTAGTTTAATTTAAATTTTGATCGTTCATCCCGCTACTAGTCTTAGTTATATTTAAATCTTTCATCCAGGTTCTACTGTTAGTTATATGTTAATCGTTGATCCCGCTTCTAGTTTAAGTTGTGTTTTAATCGTTGATCCCGCCTCTAGTTTAGCTTATATTTTGATAGTTCATCCCGCTACTAGTTTTAGTTATATTTCAATCTTTCATCTAGGTTCTACTGTTAGCTATAATTTAGTCAATAGAACACAATTTCAACATCTGCGCCTTTTGTTGAAAGATTGAAATCTAACTGAAACTAGAAGCAGATTAACGATCAAAATATAAACTAACCTAGAAGCGGGATCAACGATTAAAATATAATTTAAACTAAAAGCAGGATCAACGATTAAAATATAACTTAAACTAGAAGCGAGATCGAGGAAAGTAATAGTAGACGAAATGTCGGTAGAAATAGAAGCGTTAACAAAAGGCGCCGAATTGACCGGCGCCGAATTGACCATGCGCCGAATTGACCGGCGCAGAATTGACCGGCGCCGAATTGACCGGTCACCGGAATTTGCTGCCCAATTCAGTTCGTTCTGTCAGCTCCTCGATATTAGCTGTCTCAACTTACGTAGACTCATATTTTTCAACTTGCGTACCAACCGTAGCATGTGTCTAATTTCCATGAGCTATTGAACTTCGATCTTTATTCTCCGATGATTTTTTATTACTTCAAGTGACCATTGTGATAACGGCGACATTGAAGTCACTGGATTAGATTATAATATATGTCAAGGATGGCAAAAATGCATAGCCAGCAAGACAGATTTTTCTACCTTTAACCAACACCAGCCCTGCCAACATTCTCGCATGGAGCCCATATAGGACCCAGTTTCGCATGTGCGACGTGTTTGGAGCCCATGTGGGTCTTCCCAGACAGCAAAATTTTAGGGGGGATTAAAGGGGCCCATTTGCCAAATCCAATTAGGGGAGAGCTTGGTTATGCTAACTGGCCCCAGTCTGGGACCCAATTTAGGGCCCTTTAGGGTTCCAAATTTGGGCCCCTTTTGGGCACCCATATGTTTGCCCAAACGGGCCCCAAATTTGGAACCCTAAAGGGCCCTAAATTGGGTCCCAGACTGGGGCCAGTTAGCATAACCAAGCTCTCCCCTAATTGGGGTGCTTACAGTCTTTCCCTAACGGAACCTAAACTGAAGAAATACATATAATATTAAGGAACACAAATTCAAAAAATACAAAATAATACATGCAGTAATTTCAAATAAAATCGTCGTTTATTGAAACATTCCCGTCGACAGACGCGATGGGATTACACAGTGTTACAAAGACATTAATTGCAAGTGATAATGAATCCGATAACAGTTGGTGACAGAGATCTCGACTTAACAGATTAATGGATTTTAGAATAACATCATGTATAAATATAACAGAAAACAGTACGGTATAGTGCTAAATTAGTTAATTGTTAATAAGTGTTTTTATAAAGCATACAGGAGATAAAGTTTCTGTCCTTTTTATCAGGTAATATGATATACAAAAAATACATAATACCAAAATTAAAATTAAAAAATACATAATAATACATGCAGTAAATATAAAAAATACACAATAATACACGCAATAATTTAAGTTAATCAGACGGAATAACCAAAAATTAGGTTTCGGTTCACCATATTGAATCAGTCAATTTTACTTACTTACTTAACTACAAAATAGCAACAAAATACAGCAAAATCTTTGATATGTTTATACATCATACTGAAATTTTCAGAAGCCTATCATCATGTATCTGCATTGTATGGCAGATGGATATGGTGTGAAGCACTCGTGACATGTCTGAACTTGGTGACATGTTCAGAGGCCAGTATCTCAGGAACATGTGCACAATGCACATAGGCTCTTATCACCATGAAGACACAGAGTAATAAGGTTAAGATATGCTACATACAGAGTGAACATTTTATTTCATTTTGTTGTACTGCACATAACTGAAATGTAAAATATTTGCAATAGCTTTTGTTGTCTTCACTGCTACAGTGCCATGAATACTGCAGATTTCAACTAGCAACAGCGTTTTTGGCAACGGTTACACCAATATAAGCGAGTGCTTCACACCCCGCTCCATATCCGTCTGGCATACAATGCAGATACACGGTGATAGGCTTCTGAAAATTTCAATATAACGTCTAAAGAAATATCAGCCAATTCTGGGAGGGGTCAGTTACCAGATGTTTCACATATTTGATGATTGCATATAGTGCAATAATACTTAAAAAATGACTAGTACAACAAAATAAAAATAATGACTCAAGTGCAACAGAATAAAAGTAAATGACACAACTGCATACCCCCTAACTGTGGACTTTCATTATGCACAGCCTCTGTTTAAATCAACCAAAGAAACAAAAACTTAAAAAATGTTGATGACTAATCAGTAACTAATTAATTTCACCACAATTAACTCTTTAATCGATTAATCAAAATATATCTGCAGCTCTACTTAGAATGCAACAAAGGAATTAGTATAAAGCTAGCAATTGCAGAATTTGTGTATGGTGAACAAACACACTTATGCAAAATATCTGTAATTGCAATTAGAGCCAGGTTTCTTCTTGGCTGTGACACATTGTACACATGTATTCTAGATGATGGCACTGGATAAGTAAAAAGTCATCAACAACTTCCAAAACATCAACAATTAAATGAACAACACCTTCTTCCCCTTTAATGATATTTTTTAACAAGACATATGGTCCTTTAGTTGTCCTGAAAATGCAATTATTACCATCAGCAACTGAAAGAATAAAATTTTCCAGCTTTAACTCGTACTGTAGTACCGGTACATTAACACACTCAATCAATCAAAGGATCGTCAAAATGTTGCTGATGTGCTATTGGGAAATTCTGTTTTCTTTCCTCTTGTTTGAGATTTGTTCAATTTCAAAGAGACGCCGACAAAACTGTGATAGTGGATGGTGCAGCTGTCTAATTAATCGTTACAATAATTTCGATTCATTCTCAATTTAAGGGAAGGCACTTACAATATCCAATGATCCAAATTCTTTGCATCGCTACTCAGGTGTGTTAACCCATGGACATTGTAAACACACATCGTCTTACCATAAAGCGCATGCAAGTCTGTTACAAATAACATTAACAGCGTGTCAGCATAATTATGCATAAAGCTCATCACATCCGAGGTTTAGTTTAAATAGAATAAAACATCCACTAATTCATCAAAGGTTGGTTTATTTTCTGAATTGATCTCCGCCCGTATGCGTCTACGGATCCTCCAGTACGACTCCCCACCTCTTGATCCAGATGCATAAGCCATTGCGGCTATTCAATACAGTTTAAAATAATTAAAACAATTGCATATGGTCCACACCAATCAATAGTAGTATTAATAATCATTTTGGGTACTACTGTTAGACAAATAAAATGCACACCAACGGTTTAAATCAAATCAGAAGTTACGTCGTACGTGTCGCTGACACACAATTATTGTACAAGCATTAGGGTATTATTAGGGCAGAGAAAAATCAGCCGAAACGATCGAGCATTAGGGTATTGTTAGGGCAGAGGAAAATCCGCCGAAGCCCAGGCTATACCCAAAATGCCCATTTGGGCAACGACTGGGGCCAATTTCCAATGCTGTCTGGGTTATCTAATGCCCATGGAAATGCTGGCAAGGAGAGTCCTCATGTATGAAATTGGTCTCCAGCGAAGTATCAAGAGTTCGCTGGAACTTACAGGCATTCCCATTGCCAAGAAAGCAATTCCACACACAAACAAGGTCAGGGAGAATTCCAGTTCAGGAGAAGATAAAGACACAACTGAAGGTCAACAACTAAATCGATGTTGACGTTTCGTCTGCATACTGACTTCGCATGGATTAACTGGAAACCGCCTCCATGATGTTGTACGTTCCACCACAGTGGCACGAATGTTGTACTCATCTCCAGTATGGTGAGGATTTACCAATAGCCGTGAGAGAGAGAGAGAGAGAGAGAGAGAGAGAGAGAGAGAGAGAGAGAGAGAGAGAGAGAGAGAGAGAGAGAGAGAGAGAGAGAGAGAGAGAGAGAGAGAGAGAGAGAGAGAGAGAGAGAGAGAGAGAGAGAGAGAGAGAGAGAGAGAGAGAGAGAGCGCGTTTGTCCGCTTTGATACGTAAACTTAAGCGTCAAGGGTATCTGCCAACTGATACTCCCACATTTGACCAGTTGTGTTCTAAGGCGGATGATGCTCTCTTTGCTGCAATCCTTCGGAACCCAGTGCATGTCCTCCATGATTTGCTCCCTGCAATACGATTATCCGGATACTCTCTTCGGCCTCGCTCGCATAATCGTGAGATACCGCGATGTGATCTTCTGACAGGGAAGGGTTACATTACCAGGTTATTGTATAAATGAAAAGAAAACAATTGCTTACTTATTTACTTATTTTATAATTTTTATTTCGATTTATTACTTCTATGTTTTATATTCAATGCTTCTAGCTGCTGTCCCATTGTGCGTTTGCTAATGGTGAAATAAAGAATATACTTACTTACTTACTTACTTACTTACCATGGCTGAAGAATAATGAATGCAGTCTATTAATGTCCATAATCACGTTTAAGACCTAGCGGACACAGACAATAGTGCTTATTATAAATCTGTAAAGCTTTAATATTATTATTACAGAAATATACACTTTCTGTCATTGTTTTGACTGGTTTCAGAGTTTGGGTAATTTTACCCCAGGTTATCTCCTAAGTCGCAGCATTTGATCAGGACAGGTGATGGTTAATAAAATTTTGCATATTTTATAATTTTGTTATTTTATCATCGTGTTTATTAGAGGCGCCACTTTGTTTTCTAATTTGCGCTGTTTAATTATTTTGAATTTTATAAAGTTCTGTTAAGTGCAGTTTTTTTGGCTAACTTGTGAAATTAAAGATTTGCGAAAATGAGATTAACTTCAAGTTCTGTGCATAGAAACTTAGAAATACCAATATTAAAATCCATTGTTTAAAATGGTATGGTTTCATCAAATAGATATTAGATAGTCGTTACTTTATTGCATTTTTTAAAATCTTTTTTGCTTTACAGAAACGAAGATGACTTCCTCAGAGGCAATACGAACAGTAAGCCTCAACCATCCTGTTATTTCGAAAAATCTGATTAGTCTTTTCTTGAAGTGACGCTATGTACATTTTCTAATTGCAGTTGCAATTACGAAAATGTCTTGTCCAAAACAACGCGTTACAAAGGCATGAAATTAATTACAAAAAAACATTAAAATTTTAATTTTTTGTATTCTTCCTGCCGTTTTGTTATTTCACCTGCTCGCTTGCTTACTCGCTATCTCATTAACACACCACTCTACCAACCAACAGCATATTGAAACAATTGTCACATGTTAATGTAATAATAATCAGTTTCTTCTTAACAGCATAGACTATTTTTGGAGGATCTAATGGATCCAGATTTTGGACTTTTGGACAAGTTACTTGCCAACGGAACTATTGGTCGTAGAGAAGTGGGTGATATTAGGAGCAAGCGTTCTTCATGGTTGAGAAACTCTCAACTGTTGGATTATATTCTGGCTAAAGATCAAAGTGTTGGTTTAATTGCGGCTCTCCGAGATTCTGATCAGATACACATCGTAAACTATTTAACAGCGAACGGAGGTAAGCACTGTACTGAATGACTGAAGGTCAGATAAAGTAAGTAATAAGTTTTTGTATGAATTATTTATTTGCCACTGTTCCTGTGTTTGTATCAAAAGTTTTCTAGTTGTATATTTATCCCCGCGTCTTCTCAGTGATGGACACTAAACTATTTTTTTAGTTAAACTAAAACTATTTTCCAAGTAAAAAAATAGTTTAACTAAAGTTGGCAACTGATTTTTGAAATTAGTTAACTAAACTAAAAAAGTAGTTCAACTTTTTCCAACTTTTTTCCAACTTTTTACGACAAACATTTTCACAATAAGAGAGGTTAAGTGAACTGTAATAATGCAGAGCGTCAATGACAATTTCACCTTCAAACTATCCAATTTGTACTGTTCTGGCATACAGTTATAGGCGTACTGTAAAGTGTGTATGAATTTTAAAACACAGACTGTTAGTGCTAAAAACTATACAGTGTTCAAATATTCGTTGTTGTTGACAGTGTTCAATGTTCATTGTGGAAACATAGTTGCATATTGCTGATTTTTTAGTTAAACCTTTTTAGTTAGGAACTAAAAAAGTTAGTTAAACTATGGTTTTAACTAAATTATTTTTAGTTAAACTTCTTCCTTAACTAAAAAATTTAGTTAAACTGAAAGTTAGCAACTTTTTAGTTAACTATTGCCCATCACTGCGCCTTCTGACTAACTTCCTCACCAAAAACATTTCTTTTCCTGGTCCTTGGGCGACGGTAACCAAGTCTCATGTTCAGATAGAGCAGGGATCGATAAAATTGGAAAGGGCGAGTTATTTAAAATAATTGTATGATGTTAGTCGATAGAAACGTATTTGTATTCATAATCATAAATTTATATAGCGCCAAGTCGTTTATCCAATAGTGATTCTGCTCTTGTTGTTAGCTGCCTTTACTCCGAACATTGAGCGCACAATAGTCAGTCCGTTTCGAGTCGTTCCTATCTGCTCACCGACGTAACAGAATTATCTAAAATAAAACTCATAAAATTGTAATACTCATTGTCCAATGTTATGAGTACATTCAGCTCTAGATCTTCCGTTGGCTTGAGATCTGAATCTTGTACTTTGCATTATATTTTCTTTCCTCCAAGCTATGTTCATTGTTCACGCTTCCTCATAACTTCAATTGTAATTTTATTTATGTTCACAAATTTATATAACGCCACGTGAAAGGAGAACACCAGAGGCGCTCAACATCTGACGTGTCAAAAATAAAAACAAACACAGTGGCATTCAAGCGTTTGCGAAACAGAAGCAGGGAGAGGCTAAGGAATTTATGGCAGTGCATATTTTAAGAAATTTTGACTACTTGGACAAAGTCGGGCGTCTGGTTAATGAGTGTTTAACCTTTAGGGAAATTTCTTCCGCGTTCGAAAAGCAAACCACTTTTTCGGAAATTTTTACACGAAAAGCAGATTTCATCTTCAAAAAAAGTTAAAACACCTTGATGACCTTTTTTAGGAATTCATCTTACAACCGACAATACTACTGGGACAAATCTTAAAACTCCTCCAACATTTGTCCCACTAGTTATAATTTCAACATACATTGCCTGGGACAAATCAGCCTCACTACTGGGACAAATCCTAAGACTACTGGGACATTTGTCCCACTAGTTCTTCTTGTTTATGTTCTCTGCCCTTGGGCAGGTTCGTATGACCAGTGACGCCATCTTTCTCGATTCTGTGCCTCCCTTTTCAGTCCACTGTATCCCTCTTCTGTCATAATCCAGTCCAGTAGCATTGTTCACTGTCTTCCTCGCGTCTTCCTCCCCTCCATTCTTCCCTCAATGATGTCTTTTAGTAGGTTGTCGCTCCTTAGGATGTGTCCGATCCATTTCCTCTGCCGTCCGCGTATCGTACCTATCAGGGATCTTTGTTCCTCCACCATCTTTAGGATTTCTTCGTTTGTCCTGCGCTCCACCCATCTGACCCTCTCCATTCTGCGCCAAATCCACATCTCAAAAGCTTCCAACCTTTTTAAGTCATCCTTCCTCATTGTCCATGTCTCCGAGCCGTACAGTGCAACACTCCACACCAGTGTCTTGACCATTCTCTTCTTTAACTTCTTGTTTAGGCTGCCTCTAAGCAGCTCTCATCTTTTGTAGAATGCGTCTTTTCCCATGGATATTCTTCTTTTTATTTCCTCATGGCATCTTGCATCGTCTGTAACTATACTTCCCAGGTAACAGAACTTCTCGACCTGTTCTATTTCTTCTCCGTTTACTTTGATCCTTATTGTTTGTGATGTTTTTCCATTTCTCTTGCTTATCCTCATTACCTTCGTTTTCTTTCTAGTTATACAGTTAAAATATGCCCTGATTTATGGCAGTTGTTGCTAGGCAACTTATTCCTAAAGGATTGGCTCACCACAGTAAAACTTCTAATATGGACCGCGGAACTTCGTGTATGCGTGCAACCATCACGAATTGACCTCTACTGAACTGTGTTCGTAGGAGTAAGAGTATATATTATATCTAGGCCCCGTGGTTTTTAGTCATGTATTGTTGTACCTACGGTTAACCAATAGTTTATATAATTGTATATAGACGTTTAGGCTCGGTGAAAACCTCGATGGTCGTAGATGGCCGTGGCATCCCGAGGGATGACCGGGGTCGCGGGGTCAATAAACCGTCGAAAGCGCTGATAAAAGCCGAACCTTGAGCGTCAACCTCGGGCCAAGGTCATTTAACAGACTTTGGTCGGTCGCAAATAAAAGTTTTCCAGTAAATCTTTTCGAATCCAGTGCCACTACCTCCTCCTTGTCGCTATTTCACTTAGAAAGTGTTTAAGAAACAAGAACCCAGTCATAATTTTCGGTTTCTATTTACAAGAAACCTATATGCAATAAGATAAACCCATATTTAGAAGTGCTCTTAATTGTCTAAGACTATTAATGTTCCTGATACCAGCTTCGATGAAAACAAAATCAGGACAACTCTCGTGACCAAAATAAGCCATTCATACGGACTCTGTAGAAGACCAAGTACAAGTCTTCTCCTCCGCCAATGGAGCAGGGCTCCCTGTATGCACCACAGGCAAGGTAGAGTTCCGGAAGACAGCTTTAATTCCCTCCTTCCAAGTCGAAATTCCACGCGTGTTCTCCGACGACTGGCGTCACAGACCTACAGTTCCAGATCCACAGTCAACAACGGGTAAGACGAAGGCAAGGTACTGGAAGAACGTTTTCCTCCGCTTCTCTAACTTCCTTCTCTCCAGACACCCCTAGCTCCTTCAGGCCTTCCGACCGTCTTTTCTGAGTACGACCTTCATCTCACTATGACATTTAGAAGTCTTTGAAATATAAATCTTCGAGTCACCTTTTGAATGATGCAACTGATGGAATAGACCTTTATATAAGAGATTCTGCTTCAGACCGCGGGTGCAGGCTACCGTACAGCTGATCTACGCTTCTTTGATCGATTGGTGTCATTTATACGCGCTTGCTATTTTCAGTTAGGACAGCTTCGCGTGGTTTTCCGCTCTCTTCCCCCTCCATCTGCTGCTACTATCGTCCATGCGTTCATTACCTGTCGGCTTGACTACTGCTGCTCCCTCTATATTGGGCTTCCCTCACTCGATTGAATCGCCTCGAACGTGTCCTGCGTTCCGCTGCGCGCTTGGTCGGGCACAGTCCTATATTCTGCCATGTCTCTGAATACATGAGGGATGTTCTCGACTGGTTACCACTCTCGCAACGCATCGTCTACCGGGTTGCCTCCATTGTCTGGCATTGTCAGCTTGGCCGCGCTACCTCCTATCTGCGCGAGCTCTGTTCTCGTGCCTCTGTTCCACCTGGTCACCGTTCTATTCGCCCTACCAGCCTTGGTGACCTTTCTGTTCCTTGTGAACGCACCGCTACTTTGCAGCACGTGCTTTCTCCATGGTTGGACCCACAATTTGGAATGGGCTTCCTCTTGAGCTGCGGTCTTTTCCTCGAAACTCAACCACCGCTTTCTTCTGTGCTCTAAAGACTGTCCTCTTTCGCCGGGTTGGCCTTGTAGCGCCTCTGAATAGTCTCCTTGATGGTGCGCTATATAAATGCTTAGTTAATTGATTGATTTCATAGGCTGTTGGCGTAACATAATTTATGAATAATAATAAAAAGTAAATAAATAAAATAAGTATTCCAGGTGAAGTCCTTATTGTAATAAAGTAGGTATCCTGTTGAAAATAATTATCAAAACGAATAGCTTGTTAAGGTGAGAGCAGCAAATCCTGTAAGACAAATACACATAAGTATGATATTAAACTCAAAGCACTTTTTGGCTAGCGTAGTTCTTTTCCTAGCGTAGTTCTTCTCACATGGATCTTGGATATTATGCCCAACCCGAGGTTTACTACCGATCAGCACCTCAATGGTGCGTCAGGGTCCTGGAAACGGCCTATTGTGCGAATGGAGCGCAGGTGGTAGAACACTTGACGTACAAAGTTCACATGCTATTTAAAGGTCCAACATCACACTCGGATCACAGACAGAAGTGGGGAAAGGACTTAATGCGCACCATTGCCAAGTCAGATGAAATGTTTTGTTAAACCAGATATGGTTAGACGAAATCATCTCCGGTGTCTGAAAAGGTATTTTCTCCAGGAAGAAGATAGTCTCTACTGATTGGCGTGGATTTATGCATGAGCATCATCAGCATACTGATGAGACGAAAACAGATAAGCTAAAACTGGGTCTTAGTAAGCAGTTTATATGCATAGAGCTAACTCTATATATATATATATATATATATATATATATATATATATATATATATATATATATATATATATATATATATATATATATATATATATATATATATATATATATATATATAGCATAAATGTTGATTTAAACATTTAAGATGGAACTGTGTCGAAAAACAAGTGAGACCGTAGACCAGTCAGATAAACTGGACCAATTAGACAGTGTGGTTACAATACTCTCTACAATGTCTCTAAATCTCAGCAGCGTACTGCCCCGAAATATCTCTCGAACTATCTGCGAAAGCCGCTATCTGCATCTTCTTCTCGCTCATTGCGCTCCGTAAATCGGCTTGATCTTGCTCCCAGGGCTGAAACTGCCTTGGCCCTGCACCGGGCATTTGCTGCAGTGGGTCTCACGATCTGGAATGATCTCCCCCCACTCAGGGCCAAACTAATGACTGGCTTTTCCTCTTTGGTATCGCGTTCCCTAAAGGCATTTCTGTTTCCCCGGGGCTTCTGTGCTGAGAGCGCCTCTGAATAGTTATTCTGCGAGAGGCGCTTTATAAATTTCTAGATACAATACAATATTGAAAACTGCGTTAGTGTTCAGTGAAGGCAATGCTACACAGTAGAAATTAAGCTACTTATACGTAGACTTAGTGTGAATCAGTGAAAATTAAATAGGCGTAAGTACGAAGGAGACAAGTGAAGTTGTTAGAACTTTTGTCAACAGAGGAAACAGTTGACAATCCATATTTTCAGCATCACGACCGCGTCGCTTAATGCCGCAAACTTGAAAGCCTCGAGGAAAATGTCAAAATAATCTACTTACTATGACTCTAGCCTATGCCTTTGTTAAGAGGGGACAAAATCCGCAGAAGTCTTCAACTTTTCATGCCAGGAACAAAAGCTAAAATGGCCCGCGTGCTTGGAACAATCTTCTTGCTAATATTGAGAAAGCTAAAAGCATTCATGTTTATAAAACAGTTAAAAGTATACTTGCTAGGTCAGAGTTTTTCAAACTGTGGTCCGCGTACCTCCGCGAAGGATATGGCGGGGCTCCGCGAGAGCGTTCAGAAAATATACTGCATGGTTTTAAGAGCCTGTTTTTTTCAAATTCATACACTACTTAGAGTATTCCTGTAACTGTATGATTGGGTATAATTTTATTCTTGGCGTTCTCCAGTGGCGTCTAATAAAACGTGTGTGTCTTAATAAAATTTAATAAATAATTTCTGCTTATCAACTGTTAATCGTATCTGCGGCCAATGTAAGCGCGATGAAGGCTAATTGTAATAATTATGCTGATCTATTTCCTGATTGTGTCAAATCTGGACGTGTAGAAATTTGTGGTATTCGCCTAATTTTATTATTATCATTAAAGCAGTTGCATATAGCGCCCCTTCTAGGTTTCTTACTCAGGAGCACTCCCAGCCCAGCCACAGTCGAACAACACAGTTTTGAGGACAGCTGGAAACAAGGTAAAATGACCAGTCGGAATTAGGCGGTACGTGTTATGGAGCCCATTCAGGTCACGGGGCACGGCGCTGCCGTATGGCTGTCCTCGAGCGGTGAACAATGAGTTTAGCTTGTGCAGCTGAGCGCAGAGTGCAACGACGCTGCGAACATGAAGTGGGACAGCAGAGCTACCGTAGGTGCGGAGGGGCCAAGCCCTCAAAGCACCGCCGGACCAAGGCAGATATTCGGTAATGATGCGCTGTGGGTAGAGAAGCCAGAGGAGGACATCCCTCATACACGCAAAGTCGCAAACACTCTGCCAAACTTGGGGATACAGCCTAAAAGGTGACCAGCAGAACGCAGGATTCTATTCAGGCGCTCAATCCGGCAGACCGATAGCCCTTCGTATATGTCGTAGTAGTAGTCCAACCGATAAACAACAAATGCATGGACAAGCGTGGAAGCTGCACCGAGGGATAAAGAACGGGAAATCACCTTGAGCTGCCGGGCTGGTAATAGCAGCTGCGGAAGAGAAGATTTATGTGTCGCGTGAATGTAAGTTCCTGGTCCAGGGTGACTCCCAAGTCCCGGACCCTGGTCGAAGAAAGGTTTGGGAATTGCAAGGCAAGAGAAGACTTATCTATTTTAGAGAGCTTCAATAGGGAGTACCGAGCCAGATAAACTGCGCCTGAGCCGGGTTAAGCCTTTAAATGAACGATAAACAGAGTTTTTACAAAACATATCCCTATTTCGTTCACGTTCGATGTAATATCCTAATTCCTAACTAGGCTATATAATTTTGCTGTTTGTAGCAGGGTATGGATAACTTTTTGAACAGTAAAAAAACAGTGCTTATCCAAAATGGCACTAAGAATTGACAGTTTGTGCAAAGCAAGCACATCCCTCCCACAGATATTACTGGGTTTTGGAGAAGCCGATGTTATTGCTTTCTTAAAAAATGACTTCCATAACTATTGGAGGAAGTTAATAACAATTTATTCAGTGTTACTTTTTATATTATAATAGTCCACAGCGTCATAAGCAAGCTTGTTTTGGGGAAATACATTGCCTGTTATTTTGGTTAAATTTTAAATGAAATTTTACTTCTTAAATACTTGGGTCCGCGAGCTATGCCTAGAAAAAAATAGGGGTCCCTGGTCCAAAAACTTTGAAAACCTCTGTGCTAGGTAAACATTCCTATCATTTGTAGATTGTGTGCCTGTGTTTATGTGAAGCATCCTAAAAGTAACTTGTTACAAACGATGCTATATCAATTGTCGTAATTACAACTACAAATACAAAGCAGACAATAGTGTGAAATTGAACTTAATGTGCATTATCACATAGCGGCCTTTTTTATAGCAACAGCGAAAACGGCAAAAGCTCGTCCACTAAGTCTTTAATTAGAAACGGTGACAGATAGCCGAGATCACACGACTTCGATGACGATTGACGAAGACAAAAATAAAACCACACTGTATCAACGTCTGTTGTTTGATACTTAGGCTATTTCACTATACGACATGTGGCCCACAATAATTCGAATTCCAGTCGCTTTTACCTCGCTTTCTCGTGTACATCTACTCCATTTAGCAGTTGATTAATTCCATAAGGCTCAGAAAGATTAATTCGCTGAAACTTCATACCCGTGAATACCTCTCAGACTAGCTTAAAGGACTAATCTTCTCTTTTATGATTCACTAATACGGTTCTTTAGTTGTGAAGTTTGGAATTATTGAATCGCAGAATCACAGTTTTGAAAATTAAAGCACAGACCGCAAAAATCTCCCGCGCTTAAGCTTTATCAGTCAGACTGCGTTATTCCTAGTTTCCTACTCGACTCTTCAGATTGTCTTTGGAAGAGTTAACACACAGTGAAGCTGAATTGCCAGTTTTCAATTGTTCATGATTAGAGCCCTGCGCCGGCCGCGCCGCGCCGACGCCGCCGACGTTTCGTGGTCGCCGCCGCCGCCGATTTTTTTTATGTCGGCGCGCCGCCGCCGCCTCCGCCGACAATTAACACGTTTTCCATGATGTCGTGATAAAGCGTTATTTTAGTGCGAAATAGAAGTGGGCTTCTTAATACCAAGAATGCATGGTCTTCCTGACCAAATTCCTTTTAACTTATACTTTGATAATCTTGTCTTTGTGCCATGATACTCAGTCACCTGGTAAATTCGTTTAAAAATTAACATGCTTAAGGCCACTCGGCCATTCGATCACTATAGGCCTATATATAAGAACACGTGTATATTTACATTTCACTCCTGGTCTTGACAGCAGCCTCTTTGACTGGGAGGCTGCTGTCATCAGGTATACATCTTCGCTGTGACTTGGTGTGTAGGCCTCTACTGTATCAGATCATGTGCAAGTGTATTTATGCAATATAAAAATGCATGTTGCTTCATCTGATTACAATTTGCCAATACCTATACAGATGTGCAGTGTAATTAAGGATTTTCATATTTGTAAGGCAGATATCTGTAGGTGCCTTCTCTCTCAGTCCATTTGTGTGTAGTTTAGCTTCATTCATTGTCATGGAGTGGCTTTAGAGAAATTGACACTCTCGACTGGTCACAGGACAAACGGTTGTTCATAGTGACTCATACTTATCAAGTATTCTGACTAGGCCACGCAGGGCTCTATTCATGATAGCTTGGGGTCCACTGTTCACCAGCTTCCGGTCTCAGAAAGAACCACACTTCGGGAAGCCCCAGCAGGAAACACTTGACAGACGTAAAAAATAATGGGTCGTTTAACAAAGTAATGATTACAAAAATGAAACGGTTACTAAAACCACTCCACAAACTTTTCGCGAGATTTACCTTAATTTATGACCAAAAATTTCACATTTCACATTGAGACTTAATCGCGAAGAGAAACGACGTCTCTAATTCAACCGGTTTCCACAAGAATCATTTGCAAGATTTGAAATGGATGGCATATTGTGCATCAGTCAATCCAGTATTAGGTCTATTTTGTTCCTTCTATGCAAATGACTATATCTTGGCTCTACTTCAAGTGCGATTAAAGATGTCACCCATCATTATTACTGCTTGTTTCTTGGCTTTTTCATGTTCTAAATCTGGCCGGACTTCATTTTTAATAACTCCAAAATTAAGTGTTTCTCTCAAGGCAGTAATTTTCTATTTCAACTTGTATGCAACTAGTCAACCTAAGAAGAAGAATCTGAAAAAGAATGCGTGAAAGAATGCGAAGAAGCGGAAGAAGGTGAAGAAAAAAAGAAGACGAAGAAGCTCTCAGCAAACCTCGATTGGATACAAACTGTATATGTAATGTAAATTTAAAATTGCGAAATTTTGCAATGTCACGCAAAAGTCGCATACAGGAGACTAGTTCCATACACAAGCGCTATATTAAAATCAAATAGGCAGAAAAATTTATTTGATCAGTTTCGGTGCCAGGTAAGAAAAACCGAAAATGTTAGCGAATCGGCCTGAATCTCTGAGCCTGGACTTTGTATAGAGTCTATAGTATGAGCAAGATATAATGGACAAGCTATAAATTTATTTAAACCTAATCTGGACGCCTCTTGCAATTTAAACTAGATTTTGTAGCTGAACCTCTAGAAGTAATGTTTGTCTTTTCGAATAAATACTGTTTCAGAATATTCAGATGGATTTGGCGAAGATTGGCCGTTAAAGGCTAAGGAAATTTCAACATTAGACACCAATAACGGAAGTTTAGTTGATCTTCTGCAATTGACCGATCTACTTGGTCTTCTCTATTCCTCAAGGGTAATTAACAACAGGCAAAAGGATTCAATTTCTTCAAAACCAACTTTGCACGAGAAGAACGAGGCACTGTTGGATATGTTGCGAAGACGCAGTTTACGTGACTATCGACAGACAATCACCTGCCTTCATCAGTCACTGCAAAGCCACATTGCAGAAATACTCGACAGTGGAGGAGGTAGGACTCATATCGTCGACGAATACATTATTTTTTGGGCTTACTTAAATAAATTTCTTATCTAAATTCTTCCTGTTCTTAGGACCCTCACTATTTTTCTAAACTGGACTTAATTTCACCTTGATGTAGGCCTAAAACTAATCTTGAGATTTCTACAGCGCCCAAAGAGCGAAGTTGCGTAAACCAACTCATTCACATACAATATAGCATAGGTAATAGAGTGTACCTTTTCAGAAAATTTACTCAAAAAATTTCACTTCTAATTATTTCATGTATTTCTAAATTCAGAAATTTAAGACATCCCTTTCTTATCTAAGCCTGAGACTTTTATGGTGCTATTATCACAATGCAACTCCGATTGACGGTCGCTGATAAGCAGTTGAAGTCAAAATCAAGTTAAGATCGAAAATGATGAGTCCTCATTCTTGACCTAAACGATAGCATGGAAAAAGCAGATCGAACCCTCTGCGAAACAGTTTGCGAATTTCATCGGGCCGGAAAAATAAAAAAACCGGGAACCCCATTTTTTCGACCATGGCACAAAGAAGCATCGTGAGAGCGAGTGATGACTGATCACAACGCAGGCATTCGCAGCACAGTATTTATGGCCCTGAGGGGTAAGCAAGCAGGAGAGGTAAGGTGACTACCAATGCGCTTTACTTAATAAACTATGAGACTCATTTTAAAATGGATTATCTGTTCTTTTGGAAGCCAGAGCAATGATCGGATTATGGGAGTGATATGTTGAAATTGGGGTGTATTGTCATAGCTCAGGCCAAGGACTGTAGAGCCACTGCACTGCAGTTTGTGCTCATTTCCCTTTTAGGGTGACCCTTCAAAAGCGCCCCGGACAAAAGCGCCTATCTTAATTCAACAGCGGAGGTTGAACTTATAACCTTGATAATTGCTGAGTTATTGATTCAGGAAATATCAATCAACTAGTGGATTTGCCCGTGATTATGACGGGAGAGGTACGCATAGAGAGATGGAGGGAGGGAGGGAACGGAGGGAGGGACGTAGGTAGGACGTGAGGGAGGCAGCGAGGCATAGACATACTAACTAACTACTGTTTGTCTGTGTGTCAATCCCCACCGTCCGTCTGTTTGTCTGGCTTTGCGTCTGTACGTCTATCTCCCTAGTGCCCAGTGTTCGTAGGTGTGACGAATTTTGGGCGTCCGTGTTATATTACATCGGCTATAATCAGTCTTCGCCTCATCCTCCTCCCTCTCAAGAGGAACAGAGGTAGGGCGAAATGGAGAGATGGAGGGAGGGAGGGAGGGAGGGAGGGAGGGAGGGAGGGAGGGAGGGAGGGAGGGAGGGAGGCATAGACAGACTTAATTAACACTCTTTGTCTGTGTGTCAACCCGTCTGTCTGTCTGTCTGACCGTCCGTCCGTCTGTCTGTCTGGTTTTGCGTGTGTACGTCTATCTCCGTAGTGCCCAGTGGTTGTGGGCGGGGCCAGTTTCGGGCGCCTGTAATAGAGTTTATCGACACACAGATCTGAGAAACTATATTAATGGATTTCTCATTGCATGTAGGTTCTATTCGTCTGTTTTACGCATGTCATTGTTCATTTTCTGCTTAAGAAACCTTTTTACAATTCATCTAATTAGTCTAATTGCAGATCCCTCTCAAATTTGAATTGTTTATCTAACATTCTTCAGCGCGTAGTTATGAGCAGTAAGCAATTGATCTATTTTCCATTTAGCTTATCCCCCTTTCTTACCGTAACTTTAGTTTAGCATCTGGGAAACAATTGGTCTCCAGTCGCTTTCACTACTTTAACTCGTTTTTAGTATCTTAAAATCATAAAGTTGCTGGATGAGTCTAACGTCTTGTGACGATCCACTCTCTCCTTCTCTCACTGCAACTATTCGTCTAGGTCGTTCGGGCACAACTGCCCGATTGTATCGATCCGAGTGGCGACGATCTGTTCGTCTGGCGGTCCCTTCACACTTCCTTGGGTCGTCGTTGCGCTCCGACTCTGGACACCGCAACTTCGCTAATATTACGTTGCCAGGTATCTGGTCAGTGTCTCAGAGAGTGCTATAGGCGTCCGATGACCAATATCCCGTAAGTTCCACCACCGCTGTTTACGAAGGATTTTTCTACATATAACTAATGGAAGACGAATCAATGAGACAAATCAACAGTTTCCGATTGTTTTCCCATCTTGTACTTTAATTCAACTGCTCAGTCAAAGTTAATCATTTCACAGTCCAATGTTCAACTCAAATCGATCACCTTCTTGTAACTCCAAAGAAGTGTGACAGAAATTAAAGAAAAACCCCTAGCACTTGGATTCTTCACAATAATCGACATAAACTGACACCTTCAATAATCGTTGATCAATATAACAGAAAACACTCGTAGTTCTGATTACCTTGTAACCAAATTGCCGAAAACATCCATTTACCGTGTTCTTCTTGTTCGTTCAGTTTCGTCAAAGTTCAGTTCTTTTCACCATAAGATTCTATCGCTAAGCCACTTACGCTAAGCAATCTACTGCTAACCGACCAGAAACACGCACACACTAAGCACGCTATCACTGACTGACTCCTCTCTTCTCTCTACTCTTTTTCTTCTTCTCCCCTCTCCCAAAACACACACACACAGGCTTATATACTGTACCAGGTTCACTTGTACGGTTTCGGGGAACCTGTGCGGCTCAGGGAGCCTGCTCCATGGCCTATGCAGCCGGTACTATCCCATGACGTCATGCATTGTGATGAGTCACCGACAGTTTTAGAGAAGTAAGATCTTGTATGGTGGAACCAGTTTAAACCAGTGTGATCTGGTCTGCTGCGTAGGAATAAAATCAGAATTAGTAGCAGTGAACGAGTTATAAGCCTAGAAACAACCTGCGGGAACTACAAAACAATTTCACACACTATAATATAGCGTCGACAATTTCATATTTCAACTAGATACAAACTATTCGGTGAACATAGAGGATGGGCGGAGTGAAACGCGGTGAATGAATAGCGTATCGAAGAGCGGATGATGAAGAGAAGAACTGCATAAGAGAACTGTGGATAGCTTTCTTAGTACTTGTAGCCTGTCTGTGATTTGAAATAAGGTTCACGGGAACAATGCGGAGATTTATCGACGCGCAACGTAGGAGGTTTCGGTTGTTTGGACACATTGCACACTGCAATAACCAACAGAACTACCTACAATATCTTTCCCTAAGGGGTTGGAAGAGACCAGATGAGTTCCCTCGCCAGTGAAGAGCACGATTGGTGTAGTTTGACCTGCGTCTGTTTAATTATTGGCCTCATACTGCTTTGAGAAGAGCTCAGAATATAGACAGCTCGAAACGTGTTATGGAAACGGCAACGCGCCAGAGACGGAAACACTGTTGATGTTGATTACGACGACGATGATGATGATAAGTGAACGGTCGGCGAGCAGTATTAAGGGACCGAGCCTTGTGACACTCCACAGCCCAAAATGATTGATTTCTGGTAAATTACATGATGTGAACTTATGTGGAGCTTGAGTGCGATCACGTGTGTAATAGCAAATCAGTTGGGAGCAGTTATAGAGTTTCAAAGCCAGTGTTCAAGACGGTGATATAATGTGTCATGATCACAGTTTCCAAGGCAGCTGACGAGAACGGTGATATTTCCTGTATTAATAGACGGATTATATTATAATGGACAGCGCTGATGAATAACTGATCTCCATGATGTATATTTCGAGTGCAATTTTAAGTTACACAGATCATCTTTCTATAATTCTCGCGCAATCATTGGCATAACCTGTTTCTTGTTATTTATAGTTGCTGTGAGATGTCACGCTAATCTGTTTGGAGAAAACGTCACCGAAGATGAAAACGAAATTTCAACGATGTTAGCAAATATTCTCATCGGCAGGTCAATTGACCAACCAAGTAGAATACTTGAACTTGTCCAACACAAAGTAATTGCTGCCAAACCAGGACACAGCATCGTTCTCTACATATACTGTAAGACCATCGAAGAACTACAACAACTGCACGAGTCTCTGATCTCAGGACGACTCAAGGATTCCGTTGAATTATGCTTTAATCGCCTGTTGAAACGATCACAGAAAATAGCAGTGGCAGCTCTGACAGTATCCACTGAAGAGTTCCAGAAGATGCGAACATATTTCAAAGGTCAGAACATGTTCCTAATTCAATTGGTAACATTGTGTTTGTTATAAATTGCAATTCACTTAGTAACATTGTATTTGCTATATGATGTGTAATCTCAACCAAAATCACAATAAACAGCAATAAACCGAGTAAGTTTTTAATTAGTCCCTCAACCAAAACACACATTAAAGGGGGAAACAACGAACGAAATCCGGTGAATGACAAAATCATTCAAATAAAATCAAATTTATTACTGCAACCAAACAACATAAACAAAAAAGTAACAACAACAAAAATCTTTTCGTAGCTAGTTGGTTACAGAGGGGACCCAAAAGGGATAAAAGATCCCGCTAGTAGGTGCACATAATTACCAGGTGTAGTAAGAATGACGGAGGATAAGACAAGCACATTAGGGGGAGCCAGCAAGGGTAAGTTAGTATTAGGAGGAAGAGATAGAACGATAGGCAATAAAGCGAACTGTAGCGAGGAAGGATAGGTAATAAGAGGAACTGCAACAAGAATGGAAGGTAGCAGGATAACAATATGCAATGTTTTAACTGAAAAGAATAACGAAACAAATACAATGAGAGAAACAAAATGAAACAAAAGGACTTTTCTATGATGACCAGATATGCACAAGTCAAGACGGTGCGAATGTATGATTTTATGATCTTTGAGCACTTTGAGCGTTTGAAAGACACCAAGTATCACAACACTGTATTGCGCATATAGAATGGTGATTTTTTTATGCTGCAAGTTCCGGGATTTCCACGTATTTCTCCTGTGAGCATTCAGGATTGGGCAATCAAGATTCCAGCAACAAACCGTCTGTCGCCAAGAATATCGTGGCTGGAATCATCTTATATCAGGCACTATACTTCGATTATGTCATCTTTGGAGCATCAATTGGCTACTAATGAACAAACCATTCTTCGAACAGCTGACACCGTGAAGCGAGCGTCAGGACCTCTCATAGTAGTTACTGATAGCTGAATAAGCTCTGTTCGCTTGAAACAAAATCGCCAATACACAACAAATACGTACTAACAAAGAAGAGAAAGCGTCGGTGTTCTTCAAGACAAGTGCTTATAGGCAGAGACCTATTCACCGATAAGTAGGTCAACTTCTACTGTAGGCCTTCCATTTGCCAACTGCACCACTTTATAGTTATAATTTAAGGCGAAGTATGATTCATCTTTCAGCAAACCATTTGAAACTTTGGTGTTATAGGGCTTTTAAAGATCAAAAGGTGCATGCGTATCCAGAGTCAAAACACACACACACACACACACACACACACACACACACACACACACACACACACACACACACACACACACACACACACACACACACACACACACACACACACACACACACACACACACACACACACACACACACACACACACACACACACACACACACACACACACACACACACACACACACACACACACACACTCACGCACACACACACACACACATATTCATGGCGTGCTGAGGAGACGCAGGTACAATCAGTCGCTTATCAATTTACGATCCCAATCAAGTACTTTTGTACATTAAAAATCGCTACGTAATTACTCATAAAATCATACATTCGCACCGTCCTGACTTGTGCATATCTGGTCATCATAGAAAAGAATCTTTCTAGTTAAGGTTACATCAACTCGTGCTTTAAGACATATCTGCTGCTTGATGGAACACTGGAAACTCTTTTTAGCGCTGCCGCCTTGAACATCTAATTGAACTCTTTCACAAGGCAACACATAGATAGCTCCATTACTGAATTTAATGTTTTCACTTAATAAGGCTATTTCTTAATATTTTATATTTGTTTAAAGCGCTGAAATTTTAATTTAAAGGGCTTTTGGTTCCAATAGACTCCATTGTATCTTCGTATATGAACGTATGAATCCGTCACTGTCTTCCGTCCATCTAGAAACATACCAGCTGTTTTCATGGAAATGCAAAGTTCTGTTTTATTTCTCAGTACTTCCTTGACCACGAGCAGAAGTGTAATCTAAGCAACATTGGCAAATAAGTAATTAATAATAAGACAAATAGTGTGGAACTAGTTACCACTAATGAATGATGCAGTTAAATGTACTTTACATCCTGGGAGCGATAACTCTTGGCTGGGTGTTAAACATTGTACCAAAAATATCGTCTGTGTTAGAGGCACCACATAGGGGTAACTGCTAGAGCATAGCTTTCAGGCTTTTTTATATATTCAGAAGAAAAAATCAGTGAAAGGACTGAAAAAATAAGACATTCTGATGACCCCGAAGAGACTGAGAATTGGCCGAATAAACAGCTCAAGGCATCCGTGACAGGTAATTATGATTCACATTCTCGTAATTACGCAAAGTTAATTCCTCTTTCGAAACGGAAATCCGAAAGATTCTCAGGTATTTTAAGTCAAATGAACGCGCAGAATATCGATTTTAGTCGTATTGTAAGATACGTGTGAGGATTTTCGTTTCCTTTTCGAACTACAATAACGAGTGTCTGACGTGTCTACGTTTTATTTCCTTACCTTCCACGCGCTTGTAGCGCATCGGGCGACACAGCTCCTCCACGTCATTCTGTCCTCTGCAGCTCCCTCAGCCTCTTCCCATGTCATTTCTCCGTCGTCCAGATCTTGTACGTTTGTGGCTCGCCAGGTCTTTCTCGGCCTCCCGCGTTTCCTCTTCCATCCCGATGGGGTCCAGTTCAGTGACTGCTTCGCGATTCTTTCACTGTCTGATCTATGCATATGTCCCAACCAGCGTAGGCGTGTTCTCTTCAACATATCCTCCATTTTTTTCCATAGCCGTTCTCTTCCTTATATCTTCATTCTTTATCTTATCCTTCCAAGTGACCCCTAATATCCTTCTCTGCCACCGGTGATGAGCCGCCTCTAATTTCTTCTGATTAGCTTTAGTCATAGGCCATGTTTCCGCTCCATACAGCAACGTTGTCAGGACCAAGGCCTTGTATAGTCTTGTCTTTGTTATTAGGCTTAGTCCTTTATCTTTCCATATGTTGTTCAGTCTTCCGAATGTGGCATTTGCCTTTCCCAGCCTGACTCTGATCTCCTTGTCGCAGCTACCATTGTTTGCAAGTACACTTTCCAGATAGCAAAAGTCCTCTACCTCCTCTATCACATCTTCCCAACTTTGATGTTCTCTCTCGTCTCCCATTTTCCTACTTTCATGATCTTTTTTTTTGAAGTATTGATTCTCAATCCAACCAATCCTGCCTCTTTTTCCACTCTGCCCGTGAGCTCGCTCATTCCCTCCCATGAATCTTCCAGTAGCGCTATATCGTGTGCAAAGTCCAGGTCTGCTAGCCTCTCGGTTCCTCTCCACTCCAAACCCCATCTTCCCTCTTCCGTGCTTCGCCTCAATACCCAGTCAATCGTTAGCAGGAACAACAACGGCGATAGGATACATCCTTGCCGCACTCCCGTAACAATCTGGAACCACTCCCCCAGTCTCCCCTCCACTCTCACCGTGCATCTGCTTTCTTTATACATTCCCTTTATGATGTCTATAATTTTTCCTGGTATTCCATATTGCGCGAGAATGTTCCACACCGCTGGTCTCTGGACACTGTCAAAAGCTTTTTGGAAATCTATGAAGTTGACAAGTATATTTGTATTTCCCGCCACGCATTTCTCTATAATCTGTCTCAATGTGAAGATCTGGTCACTACAGGGTCTGTTCTTTCGAAAGCCCGCCTGTTGCTGTCTTAGTACGGCGTCCACCGCCCCTTGTATTCTTCTAAAAATTATGCTGGCTAGGACTTTCCCCGGTATGGAGAGTAGCGTTATTCCTCTCCAATTATTGCAGTCACCAAGGTTTCCTTTTTTCGGGATTGGTATAATAATCCCGTCCCGCCAATCTCTTGGCACCTCTCCGGTGTTCCATATCATGTTGCACAAGTTCGTTAAGATTTTAATCATCTCTCTTCCTCCATTTTTCAGCAGCTCTGGTTGTATATCATCAATACCTGCTGACTTTCCATTTTTTTGCCTTTTTACAGCTTCCTCTACTTCCTTCTCCGTAATACTATCCAGGTCTATATCCAAGGTTGTCAAGCCCTGGTCGTGTGTGAAGTCATGCGTTGTCTCTGGCTCAGGGCAATTCAAGATCTTGTCAAAGTGCTCTCTCCATCTTGCCGTTGTTCATCATGTGTTCTGAGCGTATTCCCCGTATCGTCTTTGATGGGTATCCTCTGTGCCACCTTGCCTGTAATTTCCTTTGTTATCTTGTACAGTGTTTTGGAGTCTCCTCTCTTTGCCGCAATCTCCGCCTCCTCCAATCGAGCCTCTACCCATGCCTTCTTGTCCTTTCTACAGCGTTTCTTAACCTCTTTATCCTTCTTTCGTTATTCCTCGCATATGTTTTCCGTATCATCACCTCTGTTGTATGCCTGTTCTCTCCTGCCTTTGAGCTCTCTGCGCTCATCGATTGCTCTCCAAACATGCTGCCTCCTATCTTTAGCTTATTATTGTTACAGTAGCTAAGCATTATCTCCCCATTGTCGTTTCTCTCTCCAGCAGCCTCGACTCCCATCACATCAGCCCATCCGGCTCTATCCTTCCCTATCTGTGCATTAAAGTCGCCCATGACTATTCTTAGGTCGTGTTCTGGTGTTGCATCTATGACATCCTGTAGCTGTTCGTAGAAGTCATCTTTTTCCTCATCTGTGGCCATATTAGTTGGTGCGTATATCTGTATCACGGTTGTTTTTGTATGTCTCGTCTGTAATCTGATGGTAATGATTCTGTCACTTATCGGCTCCCATCCAATGACAGCCGTCGCCATCCTCGCACCTATCGCTATGCCCACTCCTCTCTCGTATCTATCTCCTCCAGAGTGATATATACTCATTCCTTCAGAAGTAGTAATTCCGCTCCCAGTCCACCTCATCTCGCTCATTCCCAATATCTCCAGTTTGTATCTCTTCATCTCTGCCATCACCTGCGCCAGCCTTCCCGTGTCGTACAGTGTCCTTACATTCCAGCATCCTATCCTTGTCTTGGCCTTGGTCGTCAAGATCTGGGCTTTCCGGGTCATGGCTTCCTTTCGGCTTTCACCATTCCCCATCATAAATAGGTCTTCAGCCTTCCCGTCTCTCTTCCGATCCGCCCTGACAGTATAATTGTGTATTTTCTGTGTCGTTTCTGTTGCAATAGGTTGTTTTACCCGGGAGGGCTGCAAACCCTCCGCGGAATCCGCTTCGTTTATCCGGGCTTGGGACCGGCACAGGCTCCGTTATGGAACCTGAGGCGGAGTTTTTCCACGACAAACAAGACTCGACATTTACATTAAACGAAAGCAAATCAAACGTCAATTCCCTATTGACTATAATTCTACACTGTGTCCCGATGAAAAGTGGACCCCAAGAAAAAGTGTCATAACTCGGTCAAAATATTTAGCATTTGCCTGAAATTTTTAAAACAACAAGAGTAGCCATATTGCCACCAAATTCTAATGCCGTTTGGAAATGTTGGCGAGTTTGTCAAGTTTGTGAACGTTTGAGATGCAGCCCTGAAAATGGGAAATTTCCAACATACAAGAGCCATAAGGAAGTGAAGTTCAGCTACAGCTGGTGTTCAAAATGTCCTCCTTGTTCACGGACACACGACCATAGACGTGGACGCCACTGTTTGATGGCCCGATTGATGATCACGTGGTCAAACAGCTGCCATTCTTCAATCAGACGCAAAATCCAAACCTGGAGTGTACTGGAGGAGCGCGTTTATCGTTCCCGCATTCGTGACGTCGATCACCTGAGGGAGAGGTGTCACTTGCATGCCACCTTACCTCTGAACGCTATTATTAAAAACTACCACACAACTCAACAGTGAGTCTATGGATTACTCATCCTTCAATCTGGCCTAAAGTGCAGACAGTCGCTGCCTGGACCTTTGTAACTGACACATGTCTTAGGACTTAGGGGGTTGCATCAACTGTACGTACACAGGTGGGGGTGGTGGAATAATGTACACGTGCGAACAGGGAGGTTGGAGGGTCCAATTTTCCCGGATTTTTCGTACGTAATATATGGATGGCCCCTTATTGTACTTTCATATTTTGCAATGTTACTTACTGCGGTTTGTCAGTGAGCATGTCACTTATATATTATATATTTTTCCAATGCAAAATCTCAGAGGTAGAACAAAAGGAGCTCGACCTTTACCTTTGGATTTTCAGTTCATTTCGCTAACGACTGGACTATATGGCACATTCCTTGATACTTCATAATTGTCATGAATATGTTTAACGTGAGTCCTGGTGTTTCCATTGTGTTGATAATTTCAGACGATGTGAAAGTACGAGCAATTCAAGACTTTGACCCGAAAAAGATGCGATACAGTGAGAGAACTGAACTTGAAACCATTTTAAAGAATCAAAGACAGGCGGAATTTATGAGTGATTCGAAAGAAATGTACAACTTAAACCGCCAAGTGAATCCTTATTCAGAGGCGATTCCGTTTAAAAGAGGGGACAAAATGGAGACCATCCGTTCTGAAACCATCGGGTGACTATAATTATCTTAAAGGCCTGTGTCATAGAACTGAGAGTTTCATTCAATCAGCATCTAGATGACTCATTCAAAACACATTCAGAGTCGTCTAAACGCCAGGAAATAGGCCCTACTATATACTGATGTCACAAGTATTAATACATTAGAATTACATTTTGAATCATGATGCGTATTGTGTAATTGAAGATTTAGTGTTACGTATGGTATCCGTTGTGTATTTATGGGCATTTGGCATATTTTATCGACAAACCACGGAACCAGTAGGGCATACATTTACTGGAGTGGACACCGAGCTACGAATTTGGGTGCAGAAGGGTACTCGACACTTTAGATGTTAGAAATTAATCGAGTGAAGCTAAGCCTATGCTTTGCGCTCAGCTTTAGAGTAGGCTTTGGAATTTTGAAGCTTACGATTACGATTAGGAACATTTACGTAGTTTGTGAATTGACCCGATATAATTTTTATAGTTTAACTCCAGGACTACGTCTAGGTGAGAAATATTTCTCAGAATTAGAAAAAGACCCAGAAACTATAAGTCGAAACCTCTTAGCTTACGTATACTTTTTTGATACTTTCTTTGCAGCGACATCTTCGGATGGTGGATGGTGAGGAATTTGAACAGCGGAAAGATCGGATTCATGCCAAGAAATCGCGTTGTCATTGGTCAGTGCCGGGGATGGTGCCGGTTTATATTTGAAACTGAAGCCATTACTTTGTCAATGTAGGTTCGATGTTGTTTGGGTTGTGCATACTGTATTCAGGTGTTGATCGTCAAAATAAAGCTTTGACCAGATCCTACGTTTTTAAAGTAGTGAATCACAGTAGAGAAGGAAGTTGGATTCTGGTGCAGTTACCCAATTAGGCTCATTACCCAATTACCCAATTACCCAATTACCTAATTATCCAATTACCTAATTAATTACCCAATTAATTAAATAATTAGCCATTTTTTGTGGTTCTCAGATGAGCGAAAGTGATCTGTTGACGTCGGTTGAAAGTACTTGTAAAATACGATCTGGTAATATTTATCTAGATACGATCGGTTAATGAAGATCGGTTAATGAAGATCGGTCACGTGACACGTCTGTGTGTGAATGTTTGTGTGCGTGGTGTAGGCCTATTTGTGCCTGTATAAATGGCACGAAGTTAAATAAACGTATTCAAGCAAGGACAATAATTATTACGTGCTCGCGGAAATGCCCACACTTTCGGCGATTTTCGTGCTGGTTGAAATTTTTATGAAATTCTGTTGCGGCGAACCATGGCCTATTTCACACAAGTATCGATGATTTTCACTTCTTCGAATGAATGAATGAATGAATGAATGAATGAATGAATGAATGTGTTTAAGAGCGACCAGTATCACAATGTGGTCAAGTTTTCATTATCAACCCAAGAACTAAAAGATTCGGGATATCCCAGCCACTTTACGAAAGATTTCTTTCCGCGTTTTTTAAGGATTTTTTCGATCCTATAGACTTCCTGAGTCGTTTTCTGTAATTCCTGTTCGTAAAAAGTGCCCTGAATTTCTTCTCCGTTATAATCTGTTATCTTATACGTCGGAGGATCGGTGTATTGAATTTTGTCACAGTAAAGACTTCTTCTGTCCATCTAGGCGTATAGCCCTTTTCGAAGAACTTCTTCTTCTTAGAAATTCTGACTTTATCGCCGATTGAAAATTTAGGTTTATCAGGTGGTTCTGGGTGTAAACCGCCATATAAATTCATCCAGACAATAGTCTCATTTATCTTTATACTCGCTTTTATTGGAGACATTTTTATGGAAGAATGCCTAGTGCTATTATAACGAGCAACCATATTTTCTAAAACATCGATATATTTTCTAGTCGAATTAGCCGTAAAATATTTGAACATCTTCTCTTTCATTGTTCTATTCCATCGTTCAATAACGGATGATTTTTCTTAATTTTCAGTAGAGTATAACTGGATTCCTATTGATTTCACGTCTGTATTATAAAACTCTTTTCCTTTATCGACCCAAAGTTTCTCTGGTCTTCGTTCGCTACTGGAAAATATTTTGGTGAAAGCATCTGACACAGATTTTCCGCTCTTATCTTTTATCGGAACAAGCCAGCCATGTTTTGAAAAAATATCGATAACACCTAATAAATATTTAACACCATCGTTATATTCCGCGAAAGACTGCATGTCTATAAGATCTGCAGCCCATGTGTCGTCAATACCATTAACGTGAACCTTCCTTTTAGTAAAATGTCGTATTATCGGTTTATGCAATTCTTCAGCAAGTTCATCCGTCCATTTTGACGGCGATTTTGCACCCGGCTTCGAATCGGAGGAAGCTAGACCTAAACCAAGATTCGCTTTAGTAGACAAAATAGGTTTAACCATAGCTCTTTCGACGCGCTCACGTAATGTAGGATTATTTATATTATTTAAAACATTTACCATAACTCTGTCGGCGGCATTTCTAGCAGCTGTATCCGAATACTGGTCATAAACTAAATCGTGACGATAAGCTGCTTGGTCGACTCGATCAACTGGATTACTCCAGTCCTTAGGTGAACCGTCGGGATTCAATCTTAAATCTAATCTAGTTCCGGGCCCAGTAAACGAATGTTCCGGAAGATGCAATTCTCCAGGAAATCGAGCCCACGGCAGCTTTATATTTTTCGTAGCGGAATTTAAAGACCCTACTAGATTTCCTCCTTTTTTTGGCAGTGGAAACAAATCGAGTTTTAGTTTTTCCGCATTCGACATATACGCCTCTAATCATAGGTCTTTTATTTTTACTGATGAAATTTTGAATATCTGTCATTTCGGTTTCTCTCTTGCACTTTACACAATACATCTGTTCCATATACATTTTAATATAAAACTATTTTTATAATTAAAAAGAAATGGAAGTTAAAGATTTATCCTGGAACGACGAGACATCGAAAAGATTTAACAACCCGTTATTACCTAGAAGTATAAGAGGTCTGATCGTAGGAAAATCTGCATGTGGTAAGACTACGCTATTATTAAATTTACTTTTAAACCCTGGATGGTTAGATTACGACAGCCTACAGGTATTTGGAAGATCTCTCTTTCAACCAGAATATAAAATACTCAAAAAAGCATTCGAAGAAAAATTGCCTAAAGAAGCAATCATCAGGTTGTTTGGTTGTCAAGACGAGATAGCCCGGCTGAATGTATCTCCAATATCAGTCGTTGAAGAAATGGCTAAAACTATAGTTAAAAAATCTGATATGAACTGTCGATTCTTTGAAACTTCGGAAGAAGTCCCCGATCCGAGAGACTTGATTCACCATAAAAAGAACCTGATGATTTTCGACGACTTACAATTAGAAAAACAAAACAAATGTGAATCTTATTATATCAGAGGAAGACATAGCAATGTTGATTGCTTCTACCTCGCACAAAACTATTTCAAACTGCCTAGGCAGACTATCAGAGGGAATGCAAACTTCATCTGTTTATTTAGTCAAGACCTTAAAAATATTAATAATATATACAACGATCACGTAGGCGTAGATGATATGCCTAAAGACGAATTTGTAAAACTGTGTAAAACTGCGTGGGAGCGTCCGCACGGCTTTGTAGTGATAGATTTAACCAGTAAAAAAAACAACGGCAAATACAGAAGTGGGTTAGATACATTTTATATGCCTTCAGCATAAAAATAATCTTCATAAGTTATATATTATATATAATTGAGGCGCGGTTAGAAAAGATAGTTCTGAACTCAGAAAAAATCGCTCGTAACACGGAGCCTAAAGAGTCATTCAGCATTTTGGTGAGCGAAAGGAGCACGCAAATTACAACGAAATTTAATCCTCTGATTCAACTTGACAAAAACAAAAAGTATGAAATGTGTCTTATTAATCTTGAGACTTATTTTTCCTTCCCCAATATTGACTTTAGAAACCAAAAGTTTGTGTATTCGCCGGATAAAGGTAAAACGTGGTTTACTATAGAAATCCCAGAAGGGAGTTACGAAATCGTAGATATAAACGAACACATTCAGAGAATCATGAAACAATCAGGACATTATGACGAAACTGGAGATGCGTACTGTATAACGTTACAAGCGAACAACAGTAGGGCCTACTTTGAAATCGGTATTAGATATCGGTGCTAACTATCAGGTCAATATGACAATCGAGAACTCGATTAGAACTGTTTTAGGATTTAATAGCCGAGTATATTCAGAAGGATATAACGAATCGGAGAACATAGTAAATATAATGAACGTAAATGGTTTGAGGGTTACCAGTGACGTAATAGGGTCTTCGTACTCTAACGGAACAACGGAAAACATTATATATTCCTTTTTCCCAAATGTAGGCCCCGGATACAAGATTATAGAAGTGCCCGTTAATTTAGTATATCTTCCTATTACGCTATTTACGATTTCGGCTATGGAAACAAAACTTACAGATCAAAATGGAAAACTAATCAACCTTCGGGGAGAGGAGTTGTCGATAAGGTTTAAAATAAGAGAAGTGTGAATTATTTATCGTGGTATTAAAGTTTTTAATTTCAGTTATATATATAAAATGAGTCGATATACCAATGTAAAAGTTAATGTTTCGGAAGGACAAAAAGACAAAATTAAACGCGCAGTTGAAGTTGGCAGGGACAGGAACGAGTATAAGACTAACTCACGGAGATCTATCCGGTGAACACGTTTTAGCTCTTACACGGGCACAAATTAATAAAATGACCAAAGCATATCAGAATGGAACTGGTACTACGCTCAAAATGAGTAAAACGCAAATAGACCATAATATGAAAGTCGAAGGTAGCTTTCTCCCAGCGTTATTACCACTTCTAGCTACAGCTGGAAAATTTCTTCTTTCTAGCGTTCTGCCAAGTCTTGCAACTGGAGCTTTAAGCGGATTAGCGAGTACAGGTGTTTCCAAGATAATGGGATCTGGTGTTAATGGAAGTGCTTTATACATAAAGAAAGGAGGAAGAAGCTACAAGATGGTTCCGCACGCAGCAGGTCTTTACCTGAAACCATGGTCAGGATCGGGATTAGACGGTGTAGGAGAAGGACTGTACATGCACAGAGGTTCTGGATTTGTCAATGGTTCAGGATTGATTCTTGGAAACGACAATCCTATTTCAAAAGTACTTTCTAGCATTCCAATCCTTGGTCTGATTCTTGGTATGATTCTGTAAAGGTTATAAAAATATATATATAATGTCGCGATACGGTATGCCAATGCACAAGTTTATAACAAAACGCAATTCTCCGAGCAGAGTTAGAACTCGACCAGAATTAGTATTTTGGTTGCCTAAAGAAGTAACGCATCGGGCTATAAGACAACCGGGCTCACAGCGTTGGGAGATTTTCGCACAAGGAGCGATCACAATTCAACCCAGATCGTCGGTCTCGCAACAGCTAGGATTTGGTGTTCGACTAACTAGGGGAGTCTGTCTAGTCTCGCTTAGACAGGCGATTAAAGAAAAGGGATGCAGCTTGCAAGACTCAACCATTTGTGAAGATGTAGCAGACATTATTGTTACTATTCAAAACAATTCCGATTCTGTAGTTATCATTAACGAAAAAGATTCGCTATGCTACATTAATTACCAGGTTGAAATTTTTATAAATCTTAACCCTCAGGCTACCAAGGTTTTTTGCGACATCGGCTACCAAGGGGGGGGGGGTGGTTACCACCCCCCCCGGAATTTCGTGTTTGGTTTAAGATATCATATCATGTAATACAGCATTTGATTCAGCATTCATTTCTGAAAAGAATGGTATATTTAGTTGTAAAATATATAAATGCATCTCGAAATTATATAGTTTTTAACAAAGGCACCGCTCCATTTAACGATATCTGATATTATCGCACACAATTTGTACTATTGATCAATTAATATTATGACGTAAGGCCCTACATCGACACGCAAGACTGATATATATATATATATATATATATATATACACACATTATTACCGGTATATGTGTGTGTATATATATATATGCCCATAGACAATTACGATTGTTACGTAAATACCTGGACAAAAATATATAAATGATGTAGGTTTTGAAAATGAACTATGTATCCAAGAATATTCTAAATATAATAAATATAATGAGGCTTAATTTTCAACAATACAAACTATTCCAAAGTCTGTTTTAGTTACAGACAAAACCTAAAGGCGTGCAGCTATATATCAACATGAAAACATGAAACAAGAAATTATGTAATTTTTCCCGGCAGTCAAAAAAAACGTCAGTGGTCCTTGCAGTTATTGCAAGTTACTTTCATTGTTTTGTGCGAATGCTTCCTGCAAACCGGCTTCTTGAACACTTCACAGCACTGCTTTACTCTGTTAGTATTCTGCTTCAACTGTTTATAGCCCTTCCCCATACCCAACCATATCGGTTTACGTTGTGATATTGCATCAGTGATTTTCACACTGAAAAGCGTATTATTATTCATTATGATCACTTCCGGTTATCAAAAGGCAAATAACTAAGCAAGTAAATATAACCCTAAATTCCCTCTAAAGAATGGCATAGTTGTTTCTCTTCCAGAAAGAATAATGAATACCTTTATAGTCGACAACAGCTAACAGCTGACGAGAGAAATTCCTGATTTCATAAGTGGTACCTAGGCTATATCGGGTATAACTTTTTTATGGCGTGGGATATCATCATGACTTTTACCTCAAAATTTGCGCAAATGGACCCCCTACAGCTACCTAAAATGTCAAAATTATATTCCACGTGCAAAAAAAGTTTTTCCAGAAAAACGTAGGGGGGGGGTGGTAACCACCCCCCTTGGTAGTCCGAGGGTTAATAATAATAATAATGGAATATAAAAAAATTAAAAATTCAGCACAATCGTATCGTTTAAAAAAAATTAACGAAATTCAAAAAGAAATCGAACAAGAACGTGATAAAAGGACCGCCTTAAGTACAAAGTATCGTAGGAACATAAGAATGATTAGCGTAATCGACAACGCTCTGATAGTAACTGTGATGGGGCTTAGTAGCTCGGGACTGGCAGCTCTGGCTACTGTAATAATTATTGCAACTCCGGCCATAGCGATAGCAACAGGTACGGCAGTAGGTGTAGGATTGTTAATTATAATCGGTGGACAAGTTAGTAAGAAGCTTGCACTGAAATTGACAAAGCACGAAAAGATTAAAACGTTAGCCGAAGCAAAACTAAACACTATCAGTAGCCTCATTTCAAAAGCTCTTGTGGACGACAATATTTCAGACGTGGAATATTCGCTAATTCTAAGCGAGTTTGTGAAATTCAACGATATGAAAGAAAAAATTAAAAATAAAACCAAAGTCAGCACAGAAAAATTAACGTTTAACGAGAACGTTTTAACGGGAACGTAAATTGAACGTTCGAAATCAACGTTCGTAATTACGTTCGAATTTACGTTGGAATTTACGTTTAAAAAATATAGCTATAAGCTTATATAAATAAAATATAATGTCGTTTCTAAAGATAACCGATCCCGCAAAAAGAGATTTTATCGTTGACGAGTTTCTGAAATCGAAGAAGAATATTCGACAAAACTTTTTATCCGAGAGATTAGGAGATATAGGACTACAACGAGAATTAACGAGATTGTACAAACCAATAGTCGACTCGCAATCAACAATTTCAAAAGAACAAAAGGCTTTGTTATCAACTATAAAAGAAAACTCTGCAGAGACAGGTAACGCTTTAAAAGCACTTCCCGCTTCTATTTCGACATCGTTAAAAGCCATTCAGTTTCCTCAATACCCTTCGATTGAGGCTTACGGAGAAGACCCGGTAGGCCTAGAAGATATAAAAACCTTAGAACTAGGAGATATTGCGGTGAAGTACCTGCAACAATACGCGTCCGATAAAAAGACGGTAGACACAATGTTCGGTATAAACTCAAAAGACGGTCAATTTTATATAGGCGACAGCCCTATATCGATCAACGGCAATAACGTGACGGTAGGAAATAAGACATACGAAGGAACTCCAGGACTTTGGGAATTATTAACGATGAACAAACCGGACGAGTCGATTTTCAATGCAAACGATCGGGAAGAATATGCCGAGATTCTGAAGGTAACGAATGCTATGAGGCAGCCGAAAAATCCAAGTAAACCAAAATCCTCTAAAGGCTTAAAATATAAAAATATTATTAAATCGATATGGGACTCGATGACGTCAAAGACGCAAGGTAAAGGAATAGGCCTACAGCGTATCGTTATTCCTCAAGATCCTATTGCATTAATAGAAATGTTATCTCTGCGAATGGCTAGCTTCGAGGCGGGCAATACTGGAGTGAGAAATGAGATAGTTGGTATATGCGACGAGTTACTAAGACAAGGAGCGATAAATAAAAATGAATATAAAAATATAATGCTATTAATATAAAAATGTTAGCAGTTGCTAAAAGAAGGTTTAAGAAACAATATGTTATCGGAGGGGCGGGAATATTCGATATTGTTGCGGGTTTTTTCAAGAAACTATTTACGTCGAATGCCGCAAAACAAATAGCGACAACCGCTCTCAGCGTAGGGAAAGATGCGGCTAAAGACATCGGGCAGAAAGCGCTGGATTCCGGTAAAACTGTAGCTATTGACGCCGGGAAACGATTAGTCGATAAAGCGGTTGCTAAAATTATGAGTCCCAAAAATTGACCTACTACAAGTTCACAAACGCTTTCAGCTCTTTCAGCGCTTCGAGCGCTTCCAGCGCATCCAGCGTTCCAACAGCAACCGGTAGAAAGTAAAGGCGTTCTAACTCAAGAAAGTAAAGACGTTCTAACTTGACTAATTTACGACGGAACGCGTTCGAAGAATACAAATATAAACAATTTAATGATGGGGCACGGTCTGAATTCCAATGCAAAGAGCGCTATTAGAATTCAAGATCTCGTTAGACGTTTAAACGGAGGTGGATTGAAAGTTGCGTAGGTTATTTATATTTAAATAAAATAAAATCATATATTATTAATAAAAAAAATGCAATCAGATATACTAAGATTCACGGAACAACCTTTGACGGACGAGAGTATCGAACGATACGAATTTCACGAGTACGAACCTACTGCGAGAACGAATCTAAACACAACAGGCGAGATTCGTATCAATATCGAGTTTCAAGACTTGTTCAGCCACCCTTCAGAGTCTTATTTGCTATTCGAAGGAAGACTGACTAAAGCGGATAACACCGCATACGTTAATGCCGATGGAGTGGCTGTTACGAATAACGGGTTAATGCATCTATTTAGTCAAATATCGTATTCTCTATCGAATCAAGAAATAGAAACGTTATTTCACCCGGGTCAAGCTACCACGATGCTCGGATTGCTAAAATACCCAAACGATTTTCAACTGGCCCAAGGTTTAAATCAGCTGTGGTATAAAGACAGTGGTGCAACAGCCGTTGTCGCCGATAACACGGGGTTCGCGGTGAGACAACAGTATCATATTCGAAAACCGACTGCTAAGGGAACGTTCAGCTTTATAGTTGCATTAAAGCATATCTTCGGTTTTTGCGATGATTACGACAAGATTGTTTACGGTTTGAAACATACGCTAACGTTAGTGCGTAAAGCCGACGACGACGCAATTTTTAGAGGCCACGATGCAGCGGCTGGAAAAGTTGCAATAGAGAAGATATCGTGGTTTATGCCTCACGTTATTCCATCCGATATGGAAAAAATGCAGTTGTATAAAACGATCGAATCGAAAGCATCGTTGGCTGTAGCCTATCGCGCTCGTCAATGCGACACCATAACGGTTCCTCAGTCCACTACTTTCAGTTGGAGACTAAGCGTCAAGACATCTCCGGAAAACCGAGGTATATAATCGTAGGATTTCAGACAAGTCGTGACGGAAATCAAGAAGCTAATCCGTCGATCTTCGACCATTGCGATCTTAAGAACATGTACGTGATGATGAATCAGGAAAGATATCCGGCTGTGGACTACAACCTATCGTTTCCTAATCAACAATTCTCGAGAGCGTACCGAGCAGCGGCAACATTTAGCGAAAAATTCTACGGAATGGATCAGTTGATAACGCAGAGTAATATAACACCGATTGATTATAAAGAACTATATCCGCTAATGGTTTTCGACGTCACCAAACAATCTGAGCGATTAAAATCGTCGGTCGTCGATATTCAGATCAAAGCGATATTTAATACAGCAGTGCCGGACGAAACCGAAGCTTATGCTATCGTAATTTCCGACAAGTTGCTAGAGTTTCAATCGGACGGACAGAAGATAAACGTCGTCTACGGTAGAAGCTCGTCTTAAATCGCCGCGATACCCAACGTCTCCAAAGTGAAACATGAAAAAAAAATTTCTAGAACCTATTTAAAGAGATGTTTACTTATATTAGTAATAAGAAGATGAAACTTCTAGAGCTGAGAAGCTTATTGGTGCAGCACAACGTTAAGGGTTGTGCTCATCTCAACAAGCACGAGCTTATATCTCTATTGATCGCAAAGGGGATTTTTGTTCAAGATAACTCAGAAGAAGAGAAACTAGAGAGACTTCAAGGGAACGAAGAACAACGGCAAGAATATCGGAAAGAATATCAGAAAGAATATCAGAAAGGATACTGGAAAGAATATCGGAAAAATAGAATATTGATAAGAAACTTCCAGGAAGGCGCGTATGATAGAGCGAGGTATATCAGAAATCAACCGAGAAAAGTAGAAATTTTAGATCGAGAAACCGGTGATGTTGTCGTGTATCCGTCAATGTACAAGGCAGCTATGGCGCACGGGCAAACCTCGCGAATAATCACCGATTATAATGGAAAAGTGTGGAGAAAGAGATACGAAATTAAGGTGTTGGAATAGAGTTGACGAATAAACGAATTAAGAAAATGCGAGAAATAAATTGATAATTAGAAAAAATTCTGAATATAAATAAAATATAAATAAAATGTTTTCTAGAGTATACTTAAAGAGATGAATATAAATATATGTATATATAAAGGAATGGACTACAAATTGAAAACTGTAAAAGAATTGAGAGTTATGGCAAAACGGAGCGGCTTGGTCGGATATTGGAAACTACGAAAAGCGGATCTGATTGCTGCTATCAGCAAAGATTTTAATGGAGGAGGGAAACTTGCTCGACTCTCCAGTTCCCGATATTCGAGCCCCAATTCTTACTCCGAGCAAGTGTATTTCCCAGCCAAGTAATAAAGTTCTCAGCGAGTTTAAAACTAAGGTTAGGTCGAATATTAATTCTTTTGCAGATTGGTTAATTAGTTACATACCTCCCAAAGTAAAGAAACCGGTGAACGAAAGATTGCAATCGTTTAAATCGAAAATAAAGAGTCTCTTTGCTAAAATCAATACAAAGAAGTTCGAAATTCGAAAGACTGCATCGGCTATTAAAGGATTCACTAAACAATACACGATCGATGGCTCTTCTGGAATTGATGCCGTGTCTTTTCTTAACGCCGTTAGACCGCAGGTGGTTAGTCTGTTGTCAAGAAATCGTCAGGTTAAGGTTCAACTCGTTCTTACGTGTACCATGGAGCGCGTTGATATGAAATCTGGAGAAGAAGAATCCGCGAATGTTCCATTCGTCTCGAAGATTGAAGTTATTTTAGATGCTACCGATATTAACGACATATACGATAATGCAATAAATAAGATCCCAGAGTTTCCAGATGCGGGGAAGTAATTGGAGATTCGTGAATGTTGTTAAATTAGATGTCAATACTGCTGTTTATAAACCACTGAAAGGCAGTTCTTACATTCCGTTGCCTACAGAACTAGGTAGCAAAAAGGCTATAATCAATATGAAGAATGATGACGACCAATGTTTCAAGTGGTGCATTACCAGAGCCTTAAATCCAACGGGCAAAAATCTCGATAGATTTACGAAAGAATTAATCAAACAATCGAAAAAACTCGATTGGAGCGGTATCGAATTTCCGGTTGCTGCGGATGCTAATATAATAAGCAAGTTTGAAGAAATAATAATATCAGCGTTGACGTATTCGGTTATGAAAATAAGATAGTATTCCCAATTTATGTGTCGAATCAACGGGACGATAAAGTTTCTATCGTTGAACTATTGCTTATTTCCGACGGAGATAAGAAACATTATTGTTGGATAAAGAATTTCAACAGATTGATGGCTTCACGTACAGAAAAGTCATCTATATCAATGCACTATTGCCGAAGATGTTTAAACGGTTATACAAGAATAGAAGCGCTTAATAAACATACGGAGTACTGTTCGCAAAACGCCGCTCAAAAAATAGAGGTCCCAGAACCGGGAACTACGTTAAGTTTAAAAAATTATAATAGGTCGATGAGAGTTCCCTATATAGTTTATGCAGATTTCGAATGTTTCATCAAACCTATAGCCACTTCCCAGCCAGATCCCCGCGTGTCTTACACTGATAAATACCAAAAACAGACGCCTAGCTCGTTTTGTTATTACGTAAAATGCTTCGATGATATGTTATATCAACAAGATCCTGTAGCGTACACGGCCGAAAGCGAAGACGATGATATCGGTCAAAAATTCGTAGAGAGTCTCGAAGAGACTATAAAACGAATATACAATCAGTTTAAATTTCCGAAGAAGATGATATTTACTCCAGGTGACCGAAAAATGTTTAAGGAAACTACTTTATGTCATATCTGTGGAGATGCGTTGGGTACAGATCGGGTTAGAGACCACTGTCATTTGAGCGGTAAATTCAGAGGTGCCGCTCATAATGGTTGTAATCTAGACTATAAAGTTCCGAGGTTCTTTCCAGTAGTATTTCATAATCTGTCCGGATACAATAGCCATCTGTTCGTAAAGAAATTGCGAGGTGACCAGAATGAGAAAATTAAATGCATTCCTAATAACGAAGAGAAGTACATATCGTTTAGCAGAGAAGTGATCGTCGATAAGTTTCTAAACAAAGAAGGGAAAGAAATTAACGTTAAACGCGAATTGCGATTCATCGACAGTTTTAGATTCATGGCCTCGAGTCTCGATGCTTTATCGAAGAATCTGAAGAAAGAACAGTGTAAAAATCTTGGTGCATTATATTCTGGGATACAGCTCGATCTTTTACTCAATAAGGGATTTTACCCGTACGATTACGTTGCTTCCGTCGATAGATTTAAAGAAACCGAACTACCTCCCAAGTTCGCATTCTATTCGAGGCTAAACGATTCAAACATTAGCGATGAAGATTACGATCACGCCAAAAATGTATGGAATGCATTCGGATGTAAAACGTTTAGAGAATACCACGACCTGTACAATGTTTCAGATGTTCGACTCTTAGCCGATGTTTTCGAAAACTTTAGAGACGTATGCATGAAGAATTACCGGCTAGATCCCGCTTGGTATTACACTTCACCGGGACTGGCCTGGGATGCCGCTTTGAAGTTGACCGGTATAAAGTTGGAGTTGTTGAGCGATTACGATATGATTCTGATGGTTAAGCAAGGAATAAGAGGAGGAATCAGCACAATTTCGAATCGTTATGGGAAAGCCAGCAATAAGTATATGACGGCGGATAAATTCGATAGCAGCGAGCCTTCGTCATATATAACTTATCTAGACGCTAATAATTTATACGGTTGGGCGATGAGCAAGCCTTTACCGACTCGTGGATTTAACTGGATGAGTGAAGCCGAGCTAAATAATTGGAATGTATTGGGATCGTGTATATTGGAAGTCGATTTAGAATACCCGGACTTTCTCCACAACCTACACAATGACTACCCTCTGGCTCCCGAGAGCATCTCGCCGGAATTTACATATAATATACCAAAACTAATTCCGAACTTGAACGATAAAAAGAAGTACGTTGTACACCACGAAAATTTAAAGTTGTACGAAAGTCTCGGGTTGAATATCGTAAAAATTCATAGAGGGATACTATTCGAAGAAAGCCCTTGGTTGAAGTATTATGTAGATTTGAACACAAACTTGAGAACGAGTGCTACTAATAACTTTGAGAAAGACTTTTTCAAATTGATGAACAATAGCGTCTTTGGAAAAACTCTTGAAAGGATCGAAAATCATGTAGATATAAAATTGGTATGTCACGAGAAGGAAGCTATCAAGCTAGCAGCAAAAACAAATTATGACCGCCTGACGATTTTCGACGAGAATCTAATCGCCGTTCACATGAAAAGGACGAAGTTGTTTTATAATAAACCGATATACCTAGGCATGTGTATATTAGACTTAAGTAAAACTTTGATGTACGACTTTCATTACAATTTTATACGGCAAAAATACGGCGATAGAGCTAAATTGTTACTCACCGATACAGATTCGTTGGCATATGAAATACAAACTGAAGATTTTTACGAGGATATCGCCGAAGACGTTGCGGTTCGATTCGATACGAGCGATTACCCTGAAGATCACCCATCGGGTTTAAGAAGCGGAATGAACAAGAAAGTTATCGGTATGTTCAAAGACGAATCAGCAGAAAAACAGATTTTCGAGTTCGTAGGTTTGAGGGCCAAGTTGTACTCGTATAGAATGGATGGTGAAGATCATAAGAAGTGTAAAGGCATTAAGCAAAATGTTGTTAAGAAAACGATAACTCACGATGATTAAAAAAACTGTCTTTTTACCAAGAGAGAACGACTAAGAAAAATGAACGTTTTTAGATCGTATCATCACGATATTTATACCGAGCAGGTAAATAAAGTTCCATTATCCGCGGATGATGACAAACGAGTAATAATGGAAGACGGCATTCATACATTAGCGTACGGACATTACTCGTTACGCTGAGCACATAAAGAATCTATTCGTTGATTATAAAATGAGTTTTAGAAGTGTTACAGAAATCGACGTTTGCGGAGTCGTGTTACCGAATGTTCCTTTGTCGAATATACAACTGCTAGACGCCGCTAAGAAGAAACTAAATATCACAAACTTCAGAGACGTGTTCCTACGAGACGAGTTGCCCGAGAGAGCGAGTAGGCCTACTAACGAAAGCGGCATTCTTAACCTAGATAAATCTAGTGGAAGTGGGACTCATTGGGTGTGTTGGATCAAGAAGAAAGGCGAAATTTCGGCGATATATTTCGATGGCTATGGTCTCCTCCACCTACCGAGCTACAGAAATATTTAAGCTGTCCAGTTTATTATAACAGCGAACGAATACAGCCCGATAACGAAGTGTTTTGCGGTCATCTGTGCTTATACGTGTTGAAAATGATGGACGATGGCGCTAATTTTCAAGAAGTTATAAACGGTTTATTTTAATATATATCTATATATATTATAAAATGCCTGTGGATAAATTCGGACATACTGATGTTGGATACTCGGAAAGAGTAATTGCCGGAGGAGTTACACTGTCTCAAGCAAATGCTACTTTCCTTCGTATGGATGGAACAAACGCTGCAACTGGAAATATTAATTTAGACTCTCATAAAATTGTCAACGTGTTAGACCCTACTAACCCCCAAGATGGTGCTACCAAATATTACGTAGATAATGCTCATAAAAAATGTCACCTCGGATATATATATATAATTTAGAAATCGACGAGAGTAGTACCGGATTCGTGGCTAGTGCCAGTTCACACAAAGACGGATATCGAGCGTACGGAGCGTTTAATAGTCTCAACGCGGATGGTTTGAACGGATCTTGGGTTTCTAATGTGGCTTTAAATAGCTGGATACAGATAAAATGTCCCGAGCCGGTTAAAATTTGGAGAATCGCGTTGAAAGCCATCGATAATGTGTTTAAAATAGACACGGCGTTTTGGACCATATCAGGGCGTAACAATGACGATTCGACATTTACGAGGTTATTAACGTCGACGACTCCGTTATTGAGAACCGCAACTGCACCGTCATATTTCAATATTTCAACGAATACTGCGTATCAGTATTACAGATTTACGAAAACACCTATTCCCGGTCAGATTAACGTAGGACTTCATAGCATACAATTATACATTTACGATACTTAAATCGATAAGTATAATTGTCCCCGTTTGAGCTCAGGAGCTCACCCAACGGTTTATTTTAATATAAATAAAAAATATAAATATATACATTGTATATATATTTTGTATATATATACTAAAAATGCCTGTGGATAAATTCGGACATACTGATGTTGGATACTCGGAAAGAGTAATTGCCGGAGGAGTTACACTGTCTCAAGCAAATGCTACTTTCCTTCGTATGGATGGAGCAAATGTAGCGACCGAGAATATTAATTTAGACTCTCATAAGCTGGTCAGCGTGTTAGACCCTACCAATCCCCAAGATGGTGCTAGGAAAAATTACGTAGATATTAATAGCGGTGTAAATAAAGTTTCTAAGACTGGTGACGTTTTGACCGGCAATCTATTTTTATGTCTGGGTTCGGATCGTCAACGTAATATAGGGTGTAAGGATCTACGCGGAAACAAACTGTTTGCTTTGATCTTGGGTAATCTGTCAAACAAAATAGAAGGTTATTTAAACCAACCTATAACGTTGCAATCGATCGAAGGTTTCTTGTGCAAAGTAGGAACGGAAAATATAATTCGATTCGGTAAATCGTCCAGTGACCATAAAATCGATGTTTACCAAGATATCGCAATGAGACAAAAATCTATAACCGATTTAAAAGATCCCGTTAACCTTCAAGATGCCTCCACTAAGAATTATGTAGATAACGCTCTTAGTAGAGCGGATAATAATGCTCTTAAAAAGTGTCATATCGGATACATACCTATTTTGGAGGCTAACGAAAGTGTTAGCGGCTTTATTGCAAGTGCTAGTTCAATTGTTACTGACAAGTATCAAGCGTATGGAGCTTTCAATAGTCTAAATGCAGATGGTTCAAACGGAACATGGATAGCGGATAGTAGATCAATCCTAAATGTCTGGCTGCAGATAAAATGTCCTGAACCGGTAAAAATTTGGAGAATTGCGTTGAAAGCGATAAGACGCAACAAAGGCACATACCAGATAACAAACTGGATTTTAAACGGAAGTAACGATGGATCAACGTTTACGGAATTACTAAGATCGACGGAACCCTTGCGGAACACTGATCCAGCTCCTTCATTTTTTAATGTTTCAACGAATACTGCGTACCAGTATTACAGACTTTCTGTAACAAGCAACCCCAGTCACACTGTGGTAGGAGTAGAAGTCCTACAGTTGTACGTATACGATACATAACTCGGGGCTAGGTACCGTGGTCAAGGTCAAGTATACTACTACTACTACTACTACTACTACTACTACTACTACTACTACTACTACTACTACTACTACTACTACCATCTCCTAGTTGTTACACTACTGTCTTGTTGGATCAGCACCGTTGTATCTTGGGGCTTACTGCACCCATTTCCAGTTTGCCTGGTCGGGTTCTCTCCGGTCATCTGCCCTGGGCTACGTTGTAGTTCCATGGATGTGCACTGCTACTGTCCAGTCTCGTAGTTTTGCGGTTGCGGTTGTGGACCCTTCCAGTTGGAACAACCTCCTTCAACATACATACTTACATGAATATTTCCACACAGGTCCCTTATTCATATATAGGACCAATATTCCAACATACGACCCATATTCCCACATACGACCCATATTCCCATATCGTGCCGTATACATAAGGCGAGTATCATCGATGATACCAGAACAAGGTCAAAGCAACGCACTGAAATATCGTGCCGTATACATAAGACGAGTATCATCGATGATACCAGAACAAGGTCAAAGCAACGCACTGAAATATCGTGCCGTATACATAAGACGAGTATCATCGATGATACCAGAACTAGGTTAAAGCAACGCACTGAAATATCGTGCCGTATACATAAGACGAGTATCATCGATGATACCAGAACAAGGTCAAAGCAACGCACTGAAATATCGTGCCGTATACATATGATGAGTATCATCGATGATACCAGAACTAGGTTAAAGCAACGCACTGTGAAATATCGTGCCGTATACATAAGACGAGTATCATCGATGATACCAGAACAAGGTCAAAGCAACGCACTGAAATATCAAACCGTATACATAGTTTCATCGATAATAACAACACTAGGCACGACCATCCTATGTCTCTTGTAGTACAACCTTGTATCGTCAGAACATTAAAATTAAAAACGTTTCAATATATCGGCAAGCATTGACAATTCATTTCTTTGTTATTTTGAGCTTGGTAAAGTCATCATCGTGCATCATCAGAATATTTCTTTTTTCTTCATCAACTTCAGACAAGCAACTTAAAAACGTTTCAATGTCTTTATCGGCTAGCACAGTCTTGTCAAGACCATCCTTGAAATATGTTTCATCATTGTCGTAACGGAAATCATTTCCAAGAATTTTCCGCATCTTTACAGGGATAATGTTAAGTAGCTTGTTTTGGGCGCAGACGACGACGCGAGACTTTAACTTCTTAGCAAGGTCATCGTCCTCGTTGATGAGATCCTTTATCCGGTTGTGGTGTTTAGTTATTTGGGTAAATGTTAGACCGCAATATATTAAACCAGGGTAACCCTGGATCAGTGTTGCAAATAGAGAGTATCGGTGAATGGTTATATAAGGAACAGGGGTGAATTCTTGAGCAATCCACGCTTTAAGAGTTATGTCGTCAGGCTTGTACTTACGTGCAGATAAATAGCACAGTCCTCTGTTGATAAGCGATGACGAGAGCCAGAATCGAGGCCTTTTTCTCTCTCTCGACGAGTTCTTCGTGCATCACTTTAATGGTTGCAAGATCAGTTACTTTAAAATTGTTAAATTCATCAAGAAAATTTAGATCTAAATTCCAATCCACCCATTCCAAGTCTTTATCGAGTCTTTCGTATTTTGCAACATGTTCGTGTATCTGAGGTATTATATTTTGTTTGAAAATTTCCAAACTGTAATAATCAGACTGACGACCAGATGGAACTTGCTGACTGGCAGACGGAGCAGGCTGACTGGCAGACGGAACTTGCTGACTGGCACACGGAGCAGGCTGACTGGCAGACGGAGCAGGCTGGCTGGCAGATGGAACTTGCTGACTGGCAGACGGAGTAGGCTGACTGGCAGACGGAACTTGCTGACTGGCAGACGGAGCAGGCTGACTGGCAGACGGAGCAGGCTGGCTGGCAGATGGAACTTGCTGACTGGCAGACGGAGCAGGCTGACTGGCAGACGGAACTTGCTGACTGGCAGACGGAGCAGGCTGACTGGCAGACGGAGCAGGCTGGCTGGCAGACGAAGCAGGCTGACTGGCAGACGGAACTTGCTGACTGGCAGACGGAGCAGGCTGACTGGCAGACGGAACTTGCGGACTGGCTGACGGAACTTGCAGACTGGCAGACTGACGACCAGACGGAACTTGCTGACTGGCAGACGGAGCAGGCTGACTGGCAGACGGAACTTGCAGACTGGCAGACTGACGACCAGACGGAACTTGCTGACTGGCAGACGGAGCAGGCTGACTGGCAGACGGAACTTGCGGACTGGCTGACGGAACTTGCGGACTGGCTGACGGAACTTGCAGACTGGCAGACTGACGACCAGACGGAACTTGCTGACTGGCAGACGGAGCAGGCTGACTGGCAGACGGAACTTGCGGACTGGCTGACGGAACTTGCAGACTGGCAGACTGACGACCAGACGGAACTTGCTCACTGCTAGACGGGCTGCCAGACGGAACGACGCCACGTCTTACAATTTTGCGTTTTTTCGCTGTTTTCTTTAGAAAGCTTGATATTCTTCCTAATTGTTCCTCAAACTTCCTTCTTTCACCATTTTCCGTAAAGACAACGTTCAGCGCTATATATATGACATCTTCAGAGAAAGTTCCAATATGGCGTAACAGATCGGCCATTGTCATATAGTGTTACTAACAGACAGACAAAAAGGCTTCTGAAATATTATACACTGATGGCGCTGAACTCGCTGTGAGCTACTGTAACAGGTCGTTGCGTCGGCGGCTGGTGCTCAGTCCGAGCGGCTTTTCGCGGGAAATCCCTACACACACACACAAACACACACACACACAAAAGTCAAAAATTCCAAATTCTTTTATTGTTCACCAATCTTTGAACAATTACACAATTTACATGGTAACACGAACTTAAATTACATTGCGATCAGTGACAAAAGGAAAACCCAAAGGAACGAAACCGTTCCGCTGTCAGGGTCGCCTAATTAAACAAACTGTATCAGACCAATGAAGTGGCGCTTAACAATGCAATAAAGAGTTTATTTCTAATAACATCTGTAGCATAATAATCATGAACGTTCGGTATAAACTATAGGCCAACACGTACAGAATTCCTATTTTACTTAACAGTCTAGAAAGTTTAATTTTCCATTTACACAATCATACATCTTTTGCATACTAATCTAGAATGTTTAATGAGCTCTTTAACGTATGTGTATACATAATACATCTGATACACATTAATCTAAAGTGTTAGACTATATAGTTACAAACAGGGCTGTAGTCGAGGGTATTCGCGTGTATACAGCGTATACTCACCTCTAGAGACCGTATACTCACCTCACAAAATATTTGTATTTATTTATATTAAAATACTATAGCGCATACTCAGAAAAATACTGTAGCGTATACTCACCTCTAATTTGTTTAGGAAAACTGACTGGTAGCGTGTACTCACCTCTAATTTTACCACTACAGCCCTGCATCTGATACACATTAATCTAAAGTGTTAGACTATATACTTACAAACACATAAAACTGTCTTTTTATGCAACGCTTCGTTCCTCCGTATCATCGACTCCTCGTTTCCATGGCGTATGTTCAATGCGAATGCCAACCGCTTTTTATAGGCATAAATTTTGGACATTGCACAACGCTTATGCAATAATTTCAAATGATGATGCAATGCAGCTCATGCGCAATTTCAAATGATGGTGCAATGCTCACAGCGCATGCGCCGTTCTTGATCCGGCCCAAGACCGTTCATCGACGTAAGTAAGTAAGTAAGTAAGTAAGTAAGTAAAGTACAGCTCGTTCAACCACGTACAGGCCGTTCGTTGTTAGTTCGCCAGAAAAAACGTGGAGACGTATAGCGAACGTTTTGTTGTATAAACTTGTATAAAATAACATATTTAAACAGTATATTAAGTATTGCCGTACGTATGTATTTACTAATATTTCTCTACAAACACTTATAAGGCTTGGTACTTTTGCACATACCCATGACATTAGTGGTGCAGTGGTTTAGGTTGGCGCCTTGTGACCGCACGGTCGTGGTATCGAATCCGGCCTTAAGCCATTATTTTTAAATCTTTTGTATTTTTTACAGAGAACGCGAACAAAACACCTACGAAACACGCACATCACACAAGCATGCACAAATACACTAGAACGGACACACAGACACGCACACAGACGTGTTATGTGACCGATCTTCATTAACCGATCTTCATTAACCGATCTTCATTAACCGATCGTATCTAGATAAATATTACCAGATCGTATTTTACAAGTACTTTCAACCGACGTCAACAGATCACTTTCGCTCATCTGAGAACCAAAAAAATGGCTAATTATTTAATTAATTGGGTAATTAATTAGGTAATTGGATAATTAGGTAATTGGGTAATTGGGTAATTGGGTAATGAGCCTAATTGGGTAACTGCACCAGAATCCAACTTCCTTCTCTACTAATCACAATGATGCTCTATGTAACAGTTATAAATTTGGCAGTAAGTGGCTAAATTTATCGTTTGACGCCGCTGTGATCACTCTGACACGCGTGGACAGTGATGGGCAAAATACTTTTCAAAAGTATTTTGAAAAAACAAAAAAATTGTTTTTTAAAGTATTTTGAAGCTACTTTTACAAAATGCTTTTCAAAAGTATTTTGAAAATACAAAATAAAAAAGTATTTTCAAAATACTTTTGAAACTAGTTTTTCAAAATACTTTTGAAAATAGTTTTCCAAAATACTTTTGAGAGATCAACATGTTGTACTTTATCGCTACTCACTAGCGTGTACATTTGCATTGCATTAGTCTACTTGAAAGTGATCTGTAGTTTCTTATGACTTGTCCGAACATTAAATAGGCCGACCGTCGAATGTCAAAATTAATTAAAAGCATCGGTAGCCTAGGTTACTAGTTATAAATCGACTGTACAATTGGTTTAAAAATGTCATCAAAAGCAAATTTTTTACTAAACACTGATCGACTGAAATTGCCCCTACTGAAAACAGCCGTGGTAGTTCCAGACAACGGTTTCTTGCCATCAGGACAAGCAGGGCATGCAGACAGCTTTAATAGCATTTCCATATTGATCTACAAATGCGATTTGAAACAATGGTTGTCCCACTGGTAGAGGCACTTTCAGTATCGCGTGTTTTGGCAGCAGCTGCAGGATCACTCTTGTAACTGTAACTGAAAACTTATATAGCGCCACTCAGATCACCGGCGCTTTCAACCCGCATCAATGCCAGCACCGGCAAAAAGGAAAGTTTTCAGGCGTCTTCGGAACTGGATAGGAGAGAGGGCAAGAAGCTCTTGGCGGAGAAACAAGGGGAAACAGTTCCAAGCAGAGGGGTCAACATAGGCGAAACTTCTAGATTGTGCCGTGGAAGATCGCATGCGAGGGACAACCATAAGGCCACGGTCAGAAGATCGCAAGGAAGCCCTCGCAGGCAAGGAAGAAACTGGTTTGCAAAAATTCATTAGGTAAGACGGAGCAGAGGCAGTAAGGCAGTTGTGCATGAGAGTGAGGGTTTTAAACTGAATTTTCCAGTGGAGGGAATCACGGATAAAGGCAGAAATGTGGGCAAACTTAGGAATGTCACCTATAAGCCGAGCAGCAGCATTAAGGATAGTCTGGAGTTTGTGCCTATTGGAGGAGGAAAGGCCAATGTACAAAGCATTGCCAAAGTCTACCCGAGTGCAGATCAGAGCGTGGACCAATGTAGAGACAGCATGAAATGAAAGAGACTTGCGGATGGATCGGAGCTGGCGTAGATGATAAAAGCAAGATCGGGATACAAGGTTAACTTGATCAGTAAAGGATAGGCTAGGGTCAAGGACAATCCCCAAGTCACGAACAGAGGAGGAGAATTGAATGAGGGGAACCCTAAGATGTAGAGATTCAAAATCAACCACCGAGCCAACTGAGTCTTGTCGGGGTTCAGCCGCAAGCGATTAGAGGAAAGCCAGGAATCCAGAGCAGAGGCTGCTGCTAAGATACCCTCGACCATTTGGACAGCAGAAGAGGCTGGACCATGTATTAGAGACTGGGTGTCAGCAGCATACTGATGAGACGAAATCCCATACTGCTGGAAAATTCCCCCAAGGTCCGAAGTATATAGGATGAACAGCAGAGGAGCAAGAACAGAGCCTTGGGGGGTGGGGAGACCATAAGAGGTAGTGACCCAAGGAGTACGATGTGATCCAAAGACCACAGAGATGAACCTGGCAGAGAGGAAAGAGCGGAACCATAAAAGGGGACAATCAGAGATGCCGAAGGATATGGATAGCCGATTTAAGAGAATAGAGTGGTCTACCGTGTCAAAGACTGCGCTGATATGATAGAGAGCTAACAGGGTGACATGACCATGGTCAAGGGCTTGGAAGACGTCAGCTTTTGTTTGGTTTTGAACAGAAGTAAGAGTACAACTGTTAGCAGCGAGGACCGATTTCTCCAGCTTTCCACTGACAGATGATAAATTCGTACCCTGGCAATAGTTGTCAATTAATATTCAAATTCATAGCAAGAATGTCACTTGAAATGTATTAGGGTTAAAGTTAAACAATGGTATTAAATAATGAGACATATAGATCTGTCACTCAGACAGTCAGATGAAAATTTTGTCAAGAAATGCAGTTGAGCTCCAAAATAAACCAGCTAGGCTATGCCTTCGAATAAACTAGCAAGTAGCCTAACAACGTGGCTGGGATTATGAACAGATTCATTCAAAATTAGTAGCGTACCCAGTACTACTGATTGAACAAACTGCTGGTTCTAGTTGCCTTCCATGACAAACCCTGGTGACTAAGTACAACTTCAACCTTGAATCCACCCAAATCTTGCGCCTTCAACTTATTCAAAACTCACTGTAGCCATTGCTGTCATTAGAACGCTCAAGCATCATCAAAGCTCTCCCATCTTCAAATCAGTCCATTGGCTAGAAATCCAAGAGTGAAACCACTGCAAAAGTCCTATCACCAACCTACAACTCCCTACAATATTCATCTCAAGTTCTTCAACCGAGCCACATCCAACACATCGTCGCGCCTTTGGAACGATTTCCCCTGAATTCCGCAGATTCTCGGTTCCTCCATCATCACTGCAACCCGTCTTCCATCCACCTCCTCATGTTCCTCTATCATCCCCCAGGCTTTCCACTCAAAATTTAAGTGTCACCTTTTAAAGTATTCCTACCCTGAATCTTCTTATCCTCTGCCTTGCAATTCTTCTCGCCCTAAACGACACCCGCATTAACAGCAGCTCTGCCTTCTGTCGTGATCTGGCCCCTGAAACCGGACTCGGATCTCCTTTCGACTACTTTTTGGATAACACCCTCTGATTTGACGTAGCGCTGTTGAATAGGCTTGGCCTTCGAGTGGCACCTTAGAAATTTGGAGATCACGATTACGATTACAACAGATTTGCAATCCTGAAATAGACTGAAGCATTGAATTATATATATATATATATATATATATATATATATATATATATATATATATATATATATATATATATATATATATATATATATATATATAAACCAGTGTTTAAGCCAGTCCCCTCTTCTGGGAGGGAAATCAAAGTTTGTGGATCAACGTTCGTGGGGGTCACTGGTGACCAACGGACTAACAAAAAATTTCCTTGGAATTCATCTCTGATAAAAATTGATGACTTTTTTTAGTCATTTAACGTCTACGGGGACCACGTCCTGTGACATCCTGTGTAAACATCAAATGGGGGGCCATTATTTCGTCGTCTACTTCATCACGTGGGGGCCACGTCCTGTGTAAATATCAAATGGGGGCCATGGCTGGATTGGCCACCCTGGATTGGCCACTGTCACAAGTGGACGCCTGAATGTAAACGATTGCATCATTAATTCTGAGAAGAAGGTCCTTTTCACAAGCCATTAGCATGAAAGACTCTAAACTTCACTGATTTAGCAAATTTCTTAATCTGTTCAAAATGTAGGCCTATTTCAGTTTCGAAAATGAACTCTCACAAGCAACTTGTGATGAGGATACTGTCAAAACGATTTTGTAAGCCAAAAACAAATTTGAATAAGCTAGACTGTCAGTGTTTAATCTAGACACCTTCCGGACGGGAAATGTCCCCCAGGATTTATGTCCCCCCAGAGAAATATAGAAATAAAATAATTGTTTTGAGACCGCTGGGGATTTGTGTGTGTGTCGCAGTATTGAAATTGTAAGACGAATTCCTAAAAACGTCATGAAAGTGAGACGAATATGTAGAAAAAAAGGTCATCAAGTTTTTTGGAAGATGAAAATTGAAATCTCTTCGAAGATGGATGAAATCCCCCAAAGTCATGTCGAAATTCAAACATTTCCAACGCTCGTTGGTACCCCCACAAACCTTGTATCCTTCCCCCCCCAGAAGAGGGGGACTAGATTAAACACTGCTAGACTGTGCAAATTGAACTTAAGGAGAACGTGGTAACGGCAAACAATAGGCCCTACATTTTCTGCAAGATTTAAATTTATTTCTGTTCCTGTTGCTGTTTTTTTCTATTAGGACTGTTTCAATTTTTATAGGCCTAGATTCAAATTGCATGGCGTTTTCTGAGACTGTCTGTTATTTCAGTGTCAAATGGCAAATTATATTCTTTTAGTTTTGCACTTTCCCATTTTCTTGCAAGTCCAATGATTCACTTTGCAGTTGCTCTGTAGCAGATTCTTCTGGCAATTTCTTTTTTGACCAGATCTTTTCTATGTCAAAGCACTTTCCACATCAATGTCGCGATTTCTTTTATCTAGTTCACTGTTACCAAGCTCTGAAAATGTGTTGCTGCTTCAAAAATGACATCAAAAGTTTCGATGTATTTGGCTTAATTCATTGATAGTGTATCTTAAACTATCTCATAGACTTATAGGATGTTGTGTGTTCACAGAGCCGGATTAACATTTTGTAGGCCTGGTTCCAAATTTGTACAGTAGGCCCCTAATATATGTTCAACCAAAAAGTGATGACGAAATTTAAATTATAATACAGATATTAATTTTTTAAAATTTAAAATTGCTTACGACGTGCTTTCAGACTAGAAAAACTGTCAATAATATCCTGAAAATCTAGCCGTTGCACAATTTCACACTCAATGTTCATAAGTGTTAAATTATATCCCGTGCATGGCACACTCGTTAAGCCTATCTGGTGTAGCTGCTGCAGAATCCTGCACAGATGCAGTTAGTTTTTTTTGATTTGTGCAAAATGTTTATGTTTTTCTATCTGGATCATCACACAGATGGACAGCTGTAAAAAATGCTGTTGATAAACAAGCAAACGAATCGAAAACTTTAGCACTTCTTCCAAAACGACTGAGTGATACAAGATGGTCTGCAGCAGCTACACCAGATAGGTTTAACGAGTGTGCCATGCACGGGATATAAGATGCCGTCGTATTGATATTTTAAGACACGAGCTTGTACTCCGGAATATTTTCCTGACATGTTACTTGCGTTATCATATGTTTGACCTCTGCAATTATTGATGTCAATTCCTAGATCTTGGAATGTTGCTGTTATGCAATCAAAAAGATGTTATCCTGTGTGCGACGAAATGGGAACAAATTTTAGAAATCTTTCTATTGGTTGACCATCGCTTTTCATATATCGAATAGTAAATGTCAGTTGATCATTGTGTGTAATATCAGGTGTTAAATCCACACTAAATGCAAAGTACTTCGAAGCTTCAACTTCTTCTACAATTGCTTTTATAACTTTCTTAGCCATGAGATCTATAAATTCGTCACAAATGGTGGATGATAAATAGGCCTACGATGTTGTGCCTCGTCCAGCATTTCCAAATTTTCGATGTGCCTGCAATAAAAGGGTCATATTCTGCTAAATACTCTAGACATCCTAGAAAAGTTCCATTGTCTGCATTGCCAAGTATTTCGGTAGATCCCCTAAATGCCAATCCACAACACGAGATAAATTTCACAGTAGATACAACTCTCCATAGAACTTCTCTCCAATAACTTCTTTCTTTGTCGAATTCTTCAGCAATCACTTTATCCAAGGTCTGAATATTAGACAACCGATTTGCATAAGTTGCGAGAGCTTCATTGAAGCTCTCGCAACTTATGCGCTTGCCGCTGATTTTGAGAAAGTTCGTGTTGGCCAAGTCGGTTAATATTATTCCAGGAATCAAAACCTTGGTTTGCTAGAGCAACAGTGCTGTTTGATGAAAACAATTTGCATACGAAGCAAAATAGGCCTACGCGTCCTGTTGATGCCTTGATGGAGAATACAAGAGCCAATGCCTGTCATTTTTTTCATCATTTGGAGAATCTGTAAAGAATGCAGCATTGTTCAGCTTCCTATTCTTATCTGTGTATTCTCTAGCAGAATTCGCATATATGCCATCATGATTACGACAGGACTCTGTCACTCTGGTCCCATTTGTAGCCAATAATCAGTTACGCTTTTTGTATTACGAGGCCACATAGCTGCATCATTTTCAAGCACCGTTTCAGAACTATGTTCAATGACTTGTTGTCCACTTGCTATGAAGGGTACAGTTAGTTGTATTTCGGATAAATCACTTGGAATTTCTCCAATTCTAGAGGTAGAGGAGGTGAAATATTCAATGCCAGACCTGCTGCAGAATCATTTTCTTGTTCTTGGTGACATTGAACGGATGATTCTTTGTCAACGGATGCTGCCTGTGGTTTCGTTATAAAATGTTCAATGGCTCCACGTTGTTGTGCCGCTAAGTCAAAAAGACGTTTCTTTTGACGTTTTTGAGCGCCTGATTCAAATTTTTTACTCATGTCTATGGTACCTTAATGCAACAAGTGTTTTCTTACAAATAAACTTTGTCAATTATTATTTAACATGTAGTTAATATAAGTTATATTTTCACAAACTTATTGCATACGGTGTTTATCCTAATTGATTTGAATAGAATACACCACAAACATGTCAAACATGCGACCACCTTCCCCGGGCGCACGTTTCGAATTCCTTGTAAACAAGGACGTCCTTTATTAGGTTTGGATTTATATAAGCCTGTACTTTATAAACAAGGATATAGGTATAAATATGGGCTAATTTAAAGGGCACAATTTCTTTTTTTGACATTTTTACGTAAAACATTTACAAACATCAGTTTTATCTTTACCACAATTTACTAATTTCAAATTGGCATAGGTTAAATGAACAGAAACATTTCAAGACATATTAGCCTGTCTGTCTGTCTGTTATATTCCACACTGATATAGAATGGTAAACATTTCAAGACATTAGCCTGTCTGTCTGTTATATTCTGCACTGATACAGAATGTCACAGTTACTTTGATGATTGGTGGAGACAACAAACACTGTGGTGTAATTTTCCCAGACAAATGCTTGCTTTACGCGGCCACAACACAAATAACTATGCTGAGGCTACAATGTGTATGTTAAAAGACATTGGTCTTAACCAAATAAAACAGTACAATGCTATTTCATTGATGCACACTGTAATCACGACAATGGAGGAATTCTACGAGTCGACTCCTGGAATTTGCTCACAATCGAACCGCATGCACATATTTAAATTGCGGTGCATGATGGAGCAAATTTCATATGTAAACAAGATTCAATTATTGAAACTAATTGCAAAAATGTCTTCCAGGTACCCTCAGAACATTCTGAGGATATATACGAAGTTAATGCAGAACATGGCTTTTGCAATGTCACATTGGAAGAAATGGTAGTTTCTGTAAGTGCTTGTGTGCTGTTGCCTATCATTTCAAACTAGATGTACCAATGCACCAAAGGTCAGCGATCACGACCGCTACCTTGCAGCTAAAGTGGCACAAGGTGATGATTGTCCTGGAAAAGAATTCTACACCTCGTTTAGAAATGACATTGCCAACGAACAAAAAGATATGGTGGGTGCATCTGTGGTAATGTTCCAATTGAGATGGCTTTGCATAGACAGCTAGAATGTAACGCTAGTAATTCCAGCAAAAATACTGATACCAGAAAAGAAAGCCTGCTGCAAGAAATAAGGGAACTGCTGCTTTACTTGAGAGTAAAGTCATTAATTTAACACATGATTAGTTGGAAATAGGCAAAAGCTTGAGCATTTTTAAACAACTTCAGAATGTAGCAACGCCTCTCAACTGACAACTTTCTTCAGCATGGTACATGTACGGTAGGTGGAGGCATTCCTTATCTGAAGCGATCAGGTACTATGTTCGGAGTCCAATCAACCAGTAAAGCGCGTCGGACAGAAAATCAGAGTAAGGGAAACCAAACTTGATCCTATGCAGAAGTCGTTCAGCTTTTAAATAGTGCCAGGAAACACAAAGCTACTCATAATATAGGACAACAGGTAAAAAGTAATCTGAACAATTTCAGAAAGCACGGATCTTGTGCCATAACCATTTTGAGGTTTAGGTCTTATTTCTTATTCTAGGACACATCTATGTCCTTTATTAAGCATTATACTAAGTTTATAAAAACTATGATAAAACTTCTAGTTTCTGTCACTGTTGGATATTACTGTTAACAGAGCAGTAGACAGAGCTTCTCGTAGGATATGGCTGCTTCTTCCTCTGTCGAAGCATAAACAACTTCACGAAATCCAGTCATTATCTGTTGTCGGTGTTCAGCGTGTACTCTCTAAAATAAGTTAAAGAAATGTAGATAATACAGATATGATGAAGATACCAATGCCATATGCCATTTTAGCACTTTATCAACAAGCATGTACTATTCAGTGTATGGAAAACTAACCCCTCTCATCGATAAAGGGTTAATAAAAGCATTAATTGCATAGTTATTAATACAACATTTTACAGCCTATATTTTAAAGGGAGATGGACTGGATGTAATGTATTATATAAAATGACATACATCTCATGAAATGAAGCTTCTTGTGATATCACTATTATCATTACTAACATTTTTAATGCATGCAGTCATGCAGACATGGTAATCTAACGTGTGGAAAATCTGTGTCTTGTTCATATTGAGGGCCTTACTAAGACTTTTATAGGTTCATTTTTAACACATAAACTGTTTCTACTGTTTAAATTTGTAATTTTTTGTGTTTATTTGTTTATTTTTATTTAATTTTACAAGTAATTCTTTTTGTATATATATATTTATCATATAACATTACTGTTTGTTATTTGTTTACAATTTTTATTTACCTTTCCATTAACTTAATGACTTATTCTTCCCATAAATCCAAAGGCCAAATTAACAGTCATCTAAATGTGCTTTAAAAGTCATGCACCTGGTTCTTCCAGAGTTTCACATTTTACAACCCACAAATATTCACTAGTAACACAAATCCATTCATTCCGATGTGTGTCAAAGGTATCAATTGATGGACTAACTTTTCCCTGTTGGAGCCACCTCCAAACTGCTTGATTGACATGGAACTGACACAGGATCAGGTGTGTTAGTGGCCAAACTTTGCGATTGCATCCCTTTCTGCAGGTGAATCGTCTGTCATGGTGACTGTAAGGAAACCATGTGGATGAAATGCTGCATCGCCCAGCATCTAGAAAGACAATAACATAAAATGTGACAAATTATAGACTTATATTTCTATTTCATTCTTACTAGTAAATAATTATGTTCGTTGCACTATGCAATACCACTAAAATGTACCAATGCCTCCTTACAGTTTATAGTGATCAGCCTTACCAGTAATGAGACATATGTATATATGTGGAATTCTTATGATTAATTAAGGGATTGCTAAATGTTTCGGTTGATTTAAAAAATCTTGTTCACTTAAAATCTTCACTGCATACTTCTTACTTTCTGTATTTTCCTAACAAATTACTGCCTTTAGTGCGCACTAGGTTCTGATGAGGACACCTGATATGACATTACTTCGATGTTTAGTTAACTAGTTAAGTCTATAAATATCTGCTAATTACACAAGTTACGGTTAAGAACTTAGACTTCCAAAAAGCTATTTTCATCTATTTTATTAATTAATGGTTACATAAAGGGGAATTGATTGCATTTTTAAAACCAACAACAGCCTTAAATATATATTGTATTGTATAAGTAAGTAAGTAATCTTTTATTAGTATAAGACAAACGCTCATACTTTACAACAATACATACAAAAGGATCACAATATCAGTAACACTGTAAGATAGTTTAAACACAAGCAGTATTATAAACAATTCCATATAATGTCTTATTTACATACATATACATTATACAGTATTATAAACAATAAACGATAGTGCCTTTATTTACATACATAGGCCTATCTATAACTAAAGTTATGATCTAAGCCTTAGATTCTAAGGAACATAAGCATTACTATGGTCTACAAAAAGAGCCAGTTTAGATATCAGAACAAGTACTAGAACCAGCATTAATCCAGTGTTTATAGTTGTACAGTGAGCGAATGATGAAGGATTTCTTATGTAGCAATGTATTAAAGTGCGGTAATTCAAAAGCATCTCCCCTTTTTCTTAGGTTGAATTTATGAAGGTGCTCTGCAGGCAGTAATTGGTGAAGACAGTGATGGGGTGACTGGATGCTTTTGAAGAACTTCAATTCAATTTTTTCACAAATCTTCTCTAAAGATAGACATCCTTGCTCTTATAATCAGATCAAATACAATTAAGTAAATAAACTTATATAGGAATACATGTGCATTATTTTTATTCTTTCATATAATAGGCCCTATATAGGTCTACATAGTTAGAAAACTCTGTATTATGCCTAAATGATCATTTAATCAATACCTTCTTGAGTTTTTCTTTGATGCTGTTTTCCGTGGCTGCTGTCGTCCGCAAGTATCGACCTGAATCTGCGGTTGCCAATAATTATTGATGGTTATGTTGACCAGTGAAAGTGTCACAGGTCTTTCTTCAATCTGTTCGCTGGACTTCACGTTACGAGCAACACTCGCAAACTCATCTAGCCACTGTTTTACTTCGTTTTTATCTCTAGCGTTTGCGCGAAGTACATTGCAATCTTTCGAAGACAGCTTTCTATTTATTTAGTGGGAAAAATTGTTCGAAAACATAGGAAGAGCATGCCTTACAACATCGAATGCGGCGAAAACATAGGAAGAGCATGCCTTACAACATCGAATGCGCCGCCATTTTCAGATAGATTACACGATAACTAATTGTAGCCAATGAACTTTCTAACTGGAGTCACGTGCGCGCTTATTAATATACATGCCCGTATAGCTCCGCCTATGACGCTCACCAGTGTAGGAATTCGAAACGTGCTCCCCGGGCAGCACGGGCTTGCGACACGCAGTCGCCGGCTCGTGCTGAGAATCTGTGCGGCCCACCGGCTCGCTAAAAGCCTAGGGGGCCTATTGGCCTGGCTGGCCATGCACACTCGTAGAACCTGACTGCAGGTCTGATATCGTGTGCTCGTGTTACTGTGTCAGTCGTGTGTACATCTCCATTGGGAAATTTGGTTATTCATTTTCAACAGCATTGGCTTATGCAAGAAAACCGTCAGCTCGGCGAGGGCAAGGCTAAGCTGCGGCAGCTGAATAGTGGCATAGCGATGTGGACTTTGACTCCCGATGGTGATGGGTAGAAGAAGCTAGAGGTTATAAGCAGCCTCAGCAGAGTAAACTGTCGTGAACGGTCACAAATTCCACTACATAATCAATTTGTTTCATCTCCTAAGTCTTTACCTAAAACTGATTTTCCATCACCATTCAGCGGAATGGTAATCAACGCCAGTTCTATTGCCAAAAAAGATGCGCTTGACCATTTAAGCGCTGAACTTTTTGGATACAATCTCGACTTTGCGATAATCTCTTAAACTCATCTTAAAACTCATCACCTTGAAGACATTTGTAAAATCCAAGGCTACCAAACTTTTCGAAGGGACCGAAAAAGAAGAACAAAAGGCGGAGTTGCAATATATATTCGAGATTCAATATCTGCTACACAACACCATATCAAAGATCTCCCTACCGAAATTGAACTTCTCTGGGTTAAATCTGTTGTTGAAGATAAAAAAATTTTCATCGGAGCACTTTACCACCCACCCAAACCAATATACCAACTCAATTCAATTCTTCTTTGGATTGAAAAATCAGTAGAAGACATTTCTCGATCTGATAATAATGCTCTCATTATCTTAGGTGGTGATTTCAATCGCCTAAACATTGATAAAATTATGGAACTAACTGGATTACTTCCAACTGTTTTTATTCCTACTCGGGGTAGTAACGTTCTAGATCAGCTCATGGTTTCCACACCTGATCTATTCAAAATAAAAGTCATCTCCTCAACCATTCGTAGTGATCACAAAGCAATCATTGCCACGACCGGAAACTCAATCACAGACAGAGGAAAGGAACATACAACTATAACTTTCAGGAAAAGATCTCCTTCACAGCATACTTTGACATTACAAGGTTTTGATGACTTTGATTCAAGTCTACTTCTCTCTTCATCAGATCTACAAGAAGTATGGAACAATTTCTACCTAGATGCAACTGATCGATTAAATCTCAACTACCCAATTCGAACCATCACAATTACATCTAAAGATCCTCCACACATTACTCCAGAAATAAAGCGATTGCTTCGACTTAAAAACCGACTCATGCGGAAAGGAAAAAATGAGAAAGCCGAAGCTTTAACTCTTAGGATTGCTAAAGCCATCTCAAAAAAGAATGCATCATTCCTTAAATATACCAACCCTCGAGAAAGTCCTCAATCCCTTTGGAAGAAAGTAAATCTACTCACTAAGAAACCAAACCATCCCTCAACATCCTCATCAATAAGTGCAGACGATCTAAATAAATTTTTTGCTGACGCCTCCACTGATCCTAATTATATAGCTCCCCTCTTTAAAGCTACTACCACCTCTCAGCAGACTCTTGTATCAGAAACTAGAATATTCAATTTACTAGATCATCTTAAACATACTGCAGATGGCCATGATGGCCTACCTGCTTGGTTTCTTAGAATAACTGCACCAGGTTATTCCTATGTCCTTTCCCAACTAATCAACCAATCATTAATTCAATCTTTTGTTCCTAACCAATGGAAAACTGCCATCATACGCCCCAAGGCCAAGATCTCTCATCCAACAAAACCTTCTGATTTCCGACCTATTTCCGTTCTTTCTGTTTTATCTAGACTTGTTGAACGTATAGTAGTCCAGTCCTTTATCTATCCTAGTTTTCAAAGCTTGCCAAAACATATTTCCCTTCTTGATCAATTTGCATTTAAACCTACTGGTTCTACCACTGCCGCAATAACCTCTATCATACATCATGCAACAGACCTTCTCAAAAATAATAAATATGTTATCATGATCTCAATGGATTTTTCTAAAGCTTTTGATTCTGTCAGTCACTCTGCCATTGCACACTTACTAGCTTCACTTTCCCTTCCAGACAATATATATAACTGGTTAATAAACTATCTCCAAGACAGGAACCACTATACCATTTTTAATGGAACCAAATCCATCATCATCTCAATTAATGCCAGTGTTGTACAGGGATCAGTTTTCGGCCCCACTGGATTTATTGTCTGTATCTCTGATCTCCATCCTATTCACCATCAAAACCGTCTATCCAAATATGCTGATGATACATACTTATTAATTGGATCCAATTCATTAAATACAGCCAATGATGAAATCCAACATATTTACAATTGGTCTGAAACTAAGAACCTGAAAATCAATCCTGATAAAACTCGGGAAATGGCTATCATCAAACGCAACCAACCCTCACTTTCTGACAACCCTTCAATCACAGGAGTTAAACGGTCAACATCAATCAAGATTCTCGGAGTCACCATTGGAGAAAAATTAACAGTCACTGAGCACATCAATCAACTGATAAAAAGTGGAACCTCCTCCTTTTTTGCACTAAGAACTATCAAAAATCATGGAGCATCTCAAGACTCACTACATCTCATCACTAATGCAACAATCGTATCTAGAACCTTATATGCTTCTCCAGCCTGGTGGGGCCTTATAAGTAGCAAGGATAAATTGCGCCTTGAACAATTCCTGAACAAACTCAAACGATTTGGATATGTTCAAACTATCTCTCCCTCCATAGCTGAGCTTGTGCTCAAAGCCGAAATGGCCTTATTTAAAGCAGCTTTACTCAATGAAAATCACTCAATTAGATGTTTATTCCCAACCAACCATATTACTCCTTACTCCCTAAGAAATCGTCCTCACAATTTTAATCTACCAGATAAAGACTCTCGAAACTTCATATCTAGAATGTTATTTTCTAACTCTTACTAAGCTATTATTAACAATTAACAATTTTAATTCACTTCCTTGTACACCTACAGCGTTATGTCTGTTGTTTCATTAAACGAATATAAACATAAACATATCGTTGGCAGTAAAACTAACGTGTTTAAAAGACTGAAATAATAGTTAAAATGTTAAGGCAGCATACTAATGCCAATGGTAGGCCCCTTATTAATGACATGTTTGGTAGGCCTGGGTCCCGGGACCCAGTGGAACCATAGTTAATCCAGGCCTGCGTGTTCAAGCACTTTCAAAATCAATTGCGCTGTGAAAATAAATTCAAAATTTGTCAAAGAATCCAGAAGAGTTCTCGCTCGGTACCCAACATCATTGTTAAAGTAGTTTGATTCGGAAATATCATGAAAGCATGGTGTAGCACCTATATGTAAGCCTAAACGAAATCGACAGCTTCTGTTTCTTTATTGCATGCGCTTTAATAGTCAACGGTAGGCTAAGTTAAAGTGAATATTGGCACGTAGTCTCACGTTTCATGAGGTAGTGCAAGTTTCTTGGTAACAACCGTGCACTGCCGATATTTTTTAATTTATGACACTAGAAATAAGAATTAGAACTAAAATATCGTAATATTTTGTAATCATATTTTTTCTTTTTGGGCGGCCGGCTCAGTCCAAGCCTGGGCGACCGGCCCACCGGGAATTTTCCGGTGTCCCGGTGGGCCAGTCCAAGCCTGATTTGGTGTGACCAGAAGATTATTAATTTATTTTTGAAAAGGACTTTAGAAAAGTCTTGGAAAACTTCCTTGGAAAAGTATTTTGAATTCTCCGAAAATACTTTTACAACTATTTTGAAAATACTTTTACAAAATACTTTTCAATAGTAGCTTGAAAATACAAAAAAATAGTATTTTCTATTTTGAAAATAGAAAACTATTTTCAAAATACTATAGTGCCCATCACTGCGCGTGGACTACTGTAATGCTACATGTATGTATGTAAGTATGCGTTAATGCGTGTGTATGCATTGATGTGTATATATACGTTTGCATGCGTGTTTGTCTACTATGGATAAATAGATAGATACATCATGCATATAGCAGTAAACTAGTCCAGGCATGTCAGAACATGCAATATGAATAACAAAATTTGCACTAGGCGAGAATATGAATCAAGTAATAAGATAAATATTCTATGAATAACGAAGTTCTACATTTTGTTTCTTCAAACAGCAAATGATCAGCCATCTTCGAATACAACGGTAAGATTGTGAAACTATTTTAACCAACGAATTTATTGCAATTATGCGCATTCATAATGCATTTTCACGAAATCATCTATTTTACTCTAAATATTTTCTGGTTTCAGCTTGGTATCGAGACCTAAAACAACAAAACCGATTGGCTTTCGGAGCCGAATCTATGAAATAAATTAAATTTGGTTGTGTATTTATAAATAAAACTAAAACCTCAACGACACAGCACATAATTCTTCTAATCTAATGACTAATATCGCCGTTGTAATAATGCCCTGAGCAACAGTCGCTGAGCGCATAACATCGCAATCAATGATCAGTGCTGAATTCAGACTTGGTGAGGCCCTAAGCTATATAATGGCTGAATGGCCTTTGTTAAAAATTACATGAGAGGTTCTCTCAAAACTTGAAAATGTATATGCCTTTTAATTAGTTAATAGCATGAACGGGTGCCACGTTTAATCTATCGCAAAACAGTCAAGAGTTGCACAGAATTTTACCAGTCACACTTTATCTGCTCTGCTTAGTTGGCACCAACCCAGGCGAGATGGAATTTGCTATAGGCCCTAAATGCCCCTTGAAAAAGTTCTACATAACATATATTATGTATATAAAATACTCACAAAAAATAAAGGCCCCCCAAATTATGAATTTTTGTGGCTCCTGCGGGTCGTGAGGCCCTTAGCTGTAGCCTTTTAGGTTATGCCTAAATACGGCAATGCCAGTAATTAAAATCCGTTGGAGAAGTCGAGATGCCGATAGATCAGAGAGGCCGGAAGCAGGCTACGGAGGGTATGCGAGTTGAAAGAGGCAAGTGCTAAGTTTAGACCTGAATTAAATCAAATTACTGACAGAATGAATTGAATTGGGCAACGAATTCATAAACTTCCGACCAGCGACCGAAATCCCAACACAGTAGATATGCGAGGCAAATGAAAGTGACATTATCCTATGATCGATTGTAGTATCTATGTAGATGATGGGTGAGTATGGGACAGAGGTAGCTTGGATCATTTAAATATAATACTTTCAGACGCAGATTTTGGTATGGATATTTGCCCAATGTGTAACAATGTATGAAATAGGGGCGAAATATACTTACGGCTCTTGTTGACAAGAGATTTTTTAACCATGCGTAGTTCATGCAGACTTTCCTTAGTCTAAGCAACACCGAGGCAGAAATAAGACTAAATGGAAACCACTAAGAAGTAAACCATTGAGAAGAATAAGACTAAATGGAAAACCCTAAGAAGTAAACCAATGAGAAGAAGCCTGTAGGTATTCTAGATATTGGCCGTCGAATAAGACAAAGAACGATGCTCCAGTTGAATAATAAAACAAAATCGAGCAGTTTATTCTTGCAATTAAATGAGGTTATGACTGGGCAGGAAGAGAACCGAAAAATGACAGTGCACAGAAGATAATAATTATGCATGATGGAAATGGTCAATGTGCAGTGAATAATTTGATAGGATCGTGTGAGTCTGGTGAGAGAATAAGGTTTTCAGCTGGACGCTAGAAGCACTGCCTTCAGCTGAAGCTCTTTCGAATCTTTTGTAGTTCCTTAAATTTCAGTCGAAATCTCTTGAACCCTCCAAGATTCTTGACTTCTTTCTTCAGCTGAATCCTCGGCACTCTCAGACATTTATTACTTTTACTCCAGCTGAAATCTCTCGAATTTTTTAGGTTCTTGACATCTCTCGTCAGCTGAAAAATCGGATGTGCTTAGGTTCATTGACTTGTCTCCTAAGCTAAAATCTCAAAAACTTTCCACTAAATTCTTCTGTCTTTATCTCGAATCTCAGTTCCTCTTAGATTCTTCACTCATCCTCTCAGCTGAAATCTAAAGAACTTTCTGAAATTTTTTACTTCTTAGTTCTGTCATAATCTCTATTTTCTCTTTCATGGAACCCGAAGATTGCTGACTTCTCTCTTCAGCTGATATCTCTGAAACACAGAACATAAATCGTCGACGTCTAGTATCTAGACACGCGAACAGCTCAATAACATTCCATCTTAAAACTATCCACCTCTCACAGGTCAGACCATTGCAACTCGATCCCCGCACGTCCTTCATTAGCCTCTAACGTACATCACCTACGACTGCTTTCGACCGACCAGTGAAGCCCACTATTTTGCAAGCATTTCTTCAAAACTTCCGTCAATGCGCACTCTTGAGCTCACAATATAATTATGAGACCGTTCTTCATCACGAGGGACATGTACAAGTTATAATAGAATATGCCGCAGTGTGCAATATATGACTAAAGTGGCAGCGTTTGTTAATCGGGACTCTGCGTTTGGCCTTCGAGTGGTGCTATAAAAGTTTGGAAATTACGATTACGACAGTATTAGGCATACATTGGGTGTGAAGGCACGTTATTTACGAGGACCAGAAGAGTTTAGCAGTAACGCCATGAAGTATGTGAGAATAGTAGAAGGTTGAGATTTAGGAGAGAAACAGGAAGGATGAGAAAGGATAAAGCAGGAATACGTGAATGCAAAGGTATTCGCGAGTTTCGTGTGCTGTTGGGCCAAAAACTCATTCGACGCAATCTAACATTTATAGTCACAGATTCTGTCGTTTACATATTCATTCCAACGATCTTAGATTACTGCAATTCCTGCATTGTATGCCTGCAGCAGTTGCGATTCTGTTATATTCATTCAATCCTCAAAGAAAACCGCCAGATTATCGAAGTTCTTCTATATATCGGATTCAACTGAAAGCCGTCGAGGAGAGAATAAAGTTCCAGTCCGCTGCAATTGAGACATGCATGGGTTGCACTTCCGCAAGTCATTTAGACCCTATCATACTTTCTACTGTTTTTTACTCTCCAGTATGAACAGTCTTCCGCTGCAGCACATGCCTGTTGTAAAGAATAAGTTGAAGAAAGAGATATTTGCAGTCAAATTTAATCTAAGAACTTCTCTAGCGCCACTGTTATAATGCTCACGGCATTACTTGATTGATTGATTGCATTATCGATGCTCACTTCTAAGAAAATCATTGTGTAATCCATGTTCTAGGGTGATCCCTGTCGAGAGCCAAGAATCAAGTCTGAGAAGATAGGCAGTCTACGGAGGAAATGAGTATAAGAAAAGATGAATTTTTAACTGAGATGTGAAGGCCAGAACAGACTTTGTCAATGGCATAATAACCAACCAACCAACCACAACCACAAGTTTTTATTGTTTAACAGCGATATAAACAAGAACAAAAGTTGTGAATATATGCAAATACATAATAACTGCAAAACAAAGGGAAAAGAAAAGAGAAAGCTCTATTTTGGAGAGTAGTTAGTCTTTTTAATCTTGATGTATAATTGGATGCCCATACCAGATTACAATAGGTTAAATACGGATGGATTATTGAATAATATAGGCTTATTCTTACATGAATGGGTAGTAGGTAAGCTACTCTATAGATAAGACCCCTACATTTTTAGCAATTTTGGATGATATATTTTGTATGTGGTCATTCCGTGTGAGAAATTTGTCTACATAAACTCCGAGAAATTTGACAGAGGTTACTTGTGGGATGAGTGCACCATTTAAGGTGATGGTATGATTCGTTTGAGTTACCTGCTTACGATGAGAGCAAAATAGAATAAAGTTAGTCTTGTTAACGTTGAGGGATAACTTATTAGTTCTAAACCAATCATTTACTTTTTCCATTTCACGCTTCATTAGTAAGAACAGGCTATCAAGTGATGTGCTAGAGGCAAAAATGTTAGTATCATCCGCAAAAAGCAAGAACTGAAGAAGTGAGGAAGCATTAGGCAGGTCATTGATAAATAACAAGAAGAGAAGAGGGCCAAGAATCGACCCTTGAGGAACCCCATATTTGATTAGTTTAAGCTTGGACAAGAAACCATTACATGAGACCTGTTGATATCTATTACCAAGGTAACTATGAAATCATTCCAACGCTTGTCCGCGTATACCTATGTTCACAAGATTGGTGAGCAGTAGGGGAACTAGGGGCGAGATGGATCCCGTAAGGAATTTTCGGTTTTAAATAGCCATAAATGTGCAACAAAAGAAATTTTTTTTGTTCTACTCCTAGCCCACCATGTAACATAGCTATGGGTAAGACAAATTTGATTGTATTCCTTTTGGAAGAGGAGACTTTTTTATTTAAATTTTTTTGCAATAATGGTCCATCTTGCCCCAATGCTGGGGCAAGATGGACCACTGTAATCCGTCATTGGGGCAAGATGGACCACTGTAATCCGTAACTTTTTCTTTTCATTAAGGTAAGCCTCCAGGCTATTCTCATGGTTTGGGTCCGCTATTCCGAAGGCCTGCCATTCCGGGGTCCGCTACATATGTCCTCTATACATACCTGCATACATACACACATACAGAGATACATACATATACATACATGTATGCATGTATATATGCATGCATGCATACATGTATGTATGCATGTATGTATGTATGTATGCATGCATGTATGTATGCATGTATGTATGTATGTATGTATGTATGTATGCATGTATGTATGTATGTATGTATGCTTGTATGTATATATGCATGTAGGTAGGTATGTATGTATGTATGCATGCATGCATTTATGTATGTATGACATACATTATATGTATGTATCTCTGTATGTGTGTATGTATGTAGGTATGTATATAGGGCATATATAGCGGACCCCGGAATAGCGGATCCCAGGAATAGCGGACACCCGGTATAGCGGGCCGATACCATTCTTATAAGGGTGTCTGTTATAACAGCTGACTCACCGCTACCAATCTTGTGATTGGGACGAGGACGTCGAATTCCTTCTGGAATCTTTGGAAATCTTTGGAATAATAATAATAATTAATAACTATTGTTATTATATTAATGTAGTAAAGAATTTGATGTCGAAAGAAACTAGTTATACCACAAGTAAAATTCACATACACAATGGGGGCAAGATGGATCATAGGGTCCGTTTTGCCCCGTCGGTGACTGATCCAACTCGCCCCATGCAGTAGGTATAAACTTTTCACTAGTGAAAACTAATATCCGCTGTGCATCACGCCAATACTGAATTCGTTCTTCAATCACAAAAGTGACTTCTAACAAAATATACTTTTGTCAAAAACTTGTCACAATGCGTAACTGAATATTTAAGAAATAACCCTCTACTGAAAATAAGATCAGACAGGTCAAAATTCGATTTTTCTTCATAAAAAACGAAAAACTGTCGTTTCGGTTCGCACGTTTAGTCAAGGAACCAAGTCGTCAACAGTATTAAAGTATTTCAAACACATTCGGTAGATGACGACACCATAGATAGGTTAAATTGAAGGGATCCGTCATACCCCAGGGATCCATCTCGCCCCTAGTTCCCCTATATTGTGATCCACAGTGTCAAAAGCCTTGGCAATATCGGTGAAGACTCCTAATGTGTATTGTCTAAGACAATAAGCGCGGCTACCGAGAGCCGTCCTTGTCCACGAAACAGTCAGTATGAGAAAGTCAGAAGACGTGGTTGAATACAGAGAGGTCTTTGGAGTCAGTAATGAATGAAGAGAATAAGGTCAACTAAAATGAAGAGTCTTGTGTGCAATTAGCCCAGTCTGGAAAGTAATTCGATTTTCTATGGGCATCCAATGCAGTGATTTAAGTCTCGGTGATAAATGTCCACATTTCGAAGTTTTAGTCATACATGTGACCAATGTATTTTTTAATCTTTCAAGCTTCATAGGGTTAGCTCTCGAAATGCCAGTATTAGTGTGGCGAAGTGCGACATCGTCGACTTGCGCTAAATAAGTGACCCAAGGGCTGGCCTCGTTTTGACAGCCGCCTGCGCGGTAAGCTAGGCTAGATGCGCTAGGCTGATGTGAGATCAGTCAGTGTTGAGCCAGGCGATCGCCATTACGGATGGACGATGTTTTCTGATGCTCGAAATTGTCGCCAAATTGCCGATTTAAGATGCAATTGTAGCGTACATTTGTGTAGTTTCGTGTAGTTGGAAATCGAACAGTGAGCTGCTCAATGTTTGACGCATTTGACTCGAATTTGTCGCCGATTCGTATCGAAATTCGACGATCCGGCGCCTGGTCTGGTGAACTCGAATCGACAGTGCATTGACTGTGGAGCTCATCCGAAGTGTTCTGCGTGCCGAGGTCAAATGTTCTCGGAAGGACAGGCAAAACAATTGATCTCTTTCTTTATAAATTTAAGAAGGTTAAATTTTGGCCGTAGGGTAATAGTTTAATCGCATATTAGTTTCTTTTGATTTGGGCAATCCGTGAGAACTGACTAGTACGTCAAGCATTGCATTGCACTGATGACCCTCGTGAGCCGGGTGGGGCCCTACTTGCAATTCGATTGTTGCCATACGATTTGCTAGCATTGTGTTGAAAGTGTATTGATCACTATCGCTTAGTGATGTGCTGACATTTTACTGCTATATAAGTGTTTAACGAGAACTCTTATTAATAGATGAAAGACTGAAAGACCTTTTATGTAAGTGCAAATTTAAGTTTTAATCAGTTTGACAATATTAAAATAATGAGTTTAAATCGAAACAGTTTGTCTGAATTGATATCAAATGAGCTGGGTTTGAATGAGGAAGTGAAACAAAGATTATTGGCTGTCCTAGAACGGGAGGTTCGAACCCAAGCGACTAGCGATGACCTAGATAGGATGAGCCAAAGCGAGGAGGGATTTCCCCATGATACTCCACTTAAAACTGTGTTTGGGTCCAGTTCGAATCCTGAGGTAACCATTCGGCCAAACCTAGTTTCCAGACCGGAAACCGTGGACAGCTGTTCAGCCATCCTGGTAGATGCTGAAAGGGCGTCTGAGAATGTAGAGTTAGGAGTAGGGAACCCTTCCATAGGCCTGCCTAGGCGTAGCGAAAGGTTAAAGGGTAAATCAGCCGTGTATTACGGACAAGACGAGTGGCATCCCCTACCTAGGAAGTCCTTCAAATTATCTAACACTGTCCAGTAGGCCCCTACCAGGGCCCAACACAGCGCACGGGCACCCAAGGTGGGACTCTCGCGACATTAGTAAGTTGCTGTAGTCGAGACGGCTGAAGATCGGGGCCTTAGCCAGCATCTTAAGACAGAAAATGGAATGTGGCGTTTTATCCTGCGGATATCACGGATGCGGTACAGAGCAGATCTGCATAATAAAGTTCATTTTTTCCTCGAGTGAGGGGTTTCAGTCTAAGACAACGACAGAATTGCGTGCTGTAACAGAATAATTGTGCAGCATTGTGTGATAGCAGTGCCCAGGTGGATAGAATTCAAGGAATTTAATTTGTTTTATTGCTGGAGTTCCAAAAACGAGAAAGTCAGCTTCACATGACTGCAAGAGCATATCCGTTTTCTGCATACAAGGCTGAATTTTGGCTAAATACGTCAGATAAAAGAGTGGACGAGCTCTGAATGAGAAAGAATTATCGAAGGAAATGTAGAGTTGAGTATTATGGGCGTACAGATGCAGTAGGCCTAATTCAGTTTGAAATGTGCTTATTTGGGTAAGCCTATCACAGTAAAGCCTAGTAAGCTATGCTAGACGCAATGAACTGCAATTATAGAAGGCGCAACATGACACTAAGTTGTAAGCGACGAAATAATTGCAGAAGTATCTGCACATATAATTTATATTCTACAGAGAAACTGCAGTAAACTCGCTTTGTCACGGTCACTTCACGCTTAGTTTCAATTTGAGAAACGATTTCGAAGAATAAAGTCAATATTTTTAAAAATTTAAGTGAGAAAGTTTAGGATGGACTTGTTATTCCCATCAAGGTATATGAATTTGTTTAATCGTTAATGTGGTATTTGTTGCGATTCAGTAAAGCTGTCGCAGGACTATAAGTTAACTGGTTTGCTTTTCAGTTAGAAAATGTTCCACTAGAGTTGCTCGACATCATCTTAGAAAAGTCACTTCCGTATTGGATAATGAATTCATCATTACAAAATAGAGTGGAATGTGTAATCAAGTCTTTGGCATCAGTCGACTTCTGTTGGTTTCAGCGAATAAAAAGACAAAGATTTAAAAGAAGAATATGGCGGAGGTGGAAAGGTAGATGGGTTTGATAAAATTTATAAATGCAGTCAATATAACTTGAATCATCACGAAATCTGACCATCGAAGAGCTAGAAGTACTTTCAGTTTATCTAATTTAGATCGCAGTTTTGGTTTTCAGTGAGGCATTTTCTTAAGCGAAGAAATGCACAGAGTGCATTCCTTATTTATCAGACCCTGAGCTAAATCCAACAATATACCTTGTTCAATCTTCACTTTAATGCTTTGGATGTTTATTGCAATATTTAAGCATTCTTAAATTCAAATTATCGAAACAACTTCAAATATCTATGAAGTAAGCTTATAAGCAAGAAGCAGAGATTTCAGCGTAACACCTTGTGAACTACAAGACACACTTAAAACTGAGTTCTTCATTCCAGGGGCAGCCCGTATAACGAATGTTGATTACGAGTGTTTGATATGATACTGACTGTAGAATGGTGTACCAGTTATAGTTTCTGCAAATCTCTCCTAGTAAAAAGGAGAAGTCGAGTCTGATAGAAACAAGGTGAATTGCTAATAAACTCAACGTGACGTGTGCCCGCATAAATCCCGTATGCGAAAAAGCTTACAAGTGTGCTGTTCCAGTTGTTGCCATGGGCGTCCGGATGAGGGGGAAAGGGAGCATTTGTCCCCTTCCCTGGATTTTGAAAATATTTTTCAGAAATAAAATCTTTTGATTTTTATGATTATTCCAACAGTCCCAACTCGATTTTCAATGTTAAAAAACACTTAATTATTGAGGTAAGTCAGCTATTCTATGCAACAAAGTCATTTTCTCCCACCTACAAAAAGTTAGTCCCCCAGAAAATTTTGCTCCCCTAGAAATTTTTGACCCCCCTGGAAAAATTCCTGTAGACGCCCATGGTTGATGCTCTTCTCAGTCTCTAAAGAATCTGTCCCTAATAACACTTTTCTTTCAGTTTCACCTTCCAACGACCATTGATTGAACCCCAATGTACTATTTTAGTGGCGCTGCCATTTTAAGTTTAGAATATTGCGAAATTACTTTGTAATGAAACAACATAGGATAGTTCTTACAGCAGGTGCAGTAGATACGTCTATAATTCTGAAAACGTCTCTTTTCAACCATTGTGCGTAAAGAGTACTGAAGGTCTTTGAAATTGGAAATATTTAGGAAAAATATAAAGAGCGATTGTGGCTTGGCAACTAATTTCTTTGGTATTTATAGTAAGGCGTTGTTTGGCTGATTGTTGGTTTTCCAGCTGAAAAATGTTGGACTCAAGCACCTCTGTCTAATTTAAAGTCACTAGACACGAGGTTTCTCATTCACCTCTAACAATAAAAGTTTCGCTGCTGAAGATATAGGCCTATTGTAATGTAGCACAGCAGAATTATTTAAAAGTAGTGATATTATCGGTCATTGTAGATTTCAATGAAAAGAACATCATCAGACACAACCGAAATTATCTCTTAGAAAATATTCAACCGACTGAAGAGTTAATTGCTTCGCTGTTGTCTCTCAATTGCATAACAGAAGAGCAAAGTCACTTCATTCAACGACAGCGTTCAAACTGCAACAACGCCACAGCGAAAGAGCAAAAGCACTTCATTCGACGAAAAAATTCAGAACAAGATAAGAACGCCAAACTTTTGTATTTTTCGAGATCCTTCGACCAGACCAAATCTTCAATTTTCGTCAGATGTCTTCGACGAACCAAGCAGAAGATAGTGGCAAGGGTAGTCGAAAAAGGAGGAGGTTAACAGTAACATTTGATCTCATAGCTCACGATTAATACGATTTGTTTCACACGATAAATATTGGGCTCAATTCCCCGACAGTGCACCCATTTGTTGCGAGATTTCGGTTCCATTTGCGCCTTAAAAATAAGTCAACTCAGCTATAATGAAAACATTTACCGTAGGCGTAGGGCCTACAAGGCCCTACATTGTCTGTGGCAAGAACAAGCGCTCCTGCTTTGATGCTAGTTTAGGAAAACGTAAGTCGATAACGCTTCATGCCTGTGACACGCTATGTAACGCAGTTCCATCGACTTTACGGAACCCTTATCTTAAATTATAACGCAAACTGCAAATTCTCAGTTTTCACGTTATAAATTGTTCAATAATAATGTATTCTTTGAAAAGCATGCGTATGTTTAGTTGGCGAATTTCAGACTCGATAGCTAATTTTCAAATTCCGATTTCTCACCTAATTGAATTGGAGTAAATCATGCTGAAGCCAATAAGAATTTCCTCTCTTACAGTTCTTTATTCACTTCTAACTGCTTTAATTAAATGGCAGTTAAGAACATCATCGTCATCGTCAGTTTCTAACGCCAGCCGTTTGCGAAGATTGGGTACGAATAAATGATTTTCATTGTCCTCGATCATTTGTATATTCCAGTGCTCCTCTGAATGTCAGTCCAAGTGATGTTATGATCTGATTTACACTGTTTATCCAGCGTAGTCTTGGTCTGCCTTTGGTTCTCTTTATTTCGAACCTTGCATGCATTATATTACATGAATTCATACATTAAATCGACATTAAATTACTTTCTTTTCTGTTTTTAGTCGTAATAAAAGTTGTAGTGCAAAATCGTGCAAAGTGTACAGCGTCTACGGAAACACAACAATTTCATCAAAAACTCAAAGATATTCGAAAAAGAACTGAACCATGGTCGCACGAAACTGAAAAACTCATAAGTCAACTGAAGGATAGAGGCATAGAAATCCTCAACTCTCATCTAGACAGTCTGGACAGGCACACTGTGATCGTTTGGATCTGGTGTCGTTCCCAAGCAGCCCTTGAGAACATTCAGAAGCTGTACAAATCGAATAAGTTGAGGGTTGTCTTATTCACTGTTGCAAACATTCGACCAACAATTTCTGAAATCATCCAATCGAAAGTGATCACGATAGACGGGAATCAATTCAAGAAAACAGTTGGCAAGTTCTTATGAACGCACTCAAAACAAAATAAAATCAACACTTTAAATCTTAGCTGAATTGAACAGAATAGCGCTGGTAAAAATTACCTGGATGTTGAAAATCACAAGAAAGGCCTTAAATTTTGGAAGATAGTAAAATAAGTGAAAAGGGAAAGAGAGGATGATTCTGCTAGGGAGAGACTTCATCTACTGAGAGAGGTGTGTGTGTTTATCTGGCTAGTGAGAGTAAGATAAAAAATATGAAGCAAAAGGTGAGATTTTATGACAGAAATACAAATAGAAAAGTGGTTAAGTTAGAAAGGCACGAAGACTGTTTGCAGTGAAATAAAAAAAACAAGTAGAATAGCGTGAACTTTGATGCTGAAATACATACCTAGATAATAATGACAGTGACATGTAGTCATAGAGAAAGCGAGTATTTAACACATTATTAATGGGCAATAAGATAAACATCTTGATGGACAGATGATGTCAATATGGATGAGCACATGGATGGCAAGTAAACAGACAATTGTATTAATAATAAAGAGAATTAATTCTAATTAAACGGTGGATAGCGATTATGGAAACGGCGCATTTAGGCATAAAATAAGAATGAGAGACAGATAATGAGAGTCAAGCAGAGGCCATTTAGAAATAGACTAATAGTCAGGCCACATATAGAGTAATGCAGCTAAGCCTGCAATCCATAACAGTTCTGAACCAAATCTTTTCAAACGAAATGAAGTGCCAAAAAATTAGAAATGATTTTGATTTACAAGATTGTAACTGCGAAGTTATATGACATCTTCAAATGGTGAGCTATGAACAGTAAGACAAAAAGCGAATGAGCTGAACAGACAGCTATTGGAGGCATATGAGCAAGATGAAAAGCAAATTTATTTTTTGCCCGCGGTGTAATTATCTACTGTGTTCATCATCATGTGGAGAGGACAGTAAGTGATGCGTTTTGAGAAAGAGGACCATAAGTCTCAAATGGAGTTAAGTACTGATTCATAATCCTGGGTAATTTCTGATTAAAAATGCAGAAAAAGTCAACTTGATACCTTCATCCAAAGTATTTGTTAAACTTATTGAGAACAGAACATGCGCAAATGACAGTTTTCGGATATTTCAGTTTAAACTTTCACTGAAGAAAATGCGAAATTTTCACAGAACTTTACCACGGAATTCGTTATGAAATAGTCTCTATACACAGCTCATAATGCCGTTTAATCACTGTAGTATGTGTTTTGTACATGCACTTTATTCTTTTGTAAAAATAGTTCTACATTTAAATTTTTTTATCTGCTTAAGTCTATTATCAAAATTAGAAAGGATGACACGATACTTTTAGTCCTTTTTAAGCCTGTCACAAAAGTCATCATTTTGAAGAATAAAACTTGAGATTTTGAAAATTTTCTTTACTCAATGTTTACCAGCCACATCAATGTATCCGAATTCACTAAGAAATCATTTTCACCCGAACTGACCTACACTTGCTTTAAAGCCAATTTTCTCGGTAACTGTGGACAGACTTATGGTCTCTTTTCTCAAAACGCATCAATTTTTAGTCTGATGTGCTAAGAGGCAGAGTCCGATATGCTATTTACGTTACACATAAATATGACGCACTTATCTAGACATGTTCGGTAGTGGTCAATAGATAGGGTGTGTGATATACATATATTTAAGCCGGCTCGATCGAGTTTTAACAATGCCATCGTGTAAGATCTGGTGTAGAATAAACATTCGAAAGGAATCACTTAGGCCTTCAAAAGAGCTGATTTAAGAAGATATTTTGAAATCGTACTCGTAATTGCGATATTTCTGCAGCCCTCCAAAAGGAAACGTGTTATGGGAATGTGGTGATCTGTTACTTAAGAATAAAATAATTTACTGAAGGGCGACTCCAGAGGAAAGCCATTAAAGTGTGTGAAAGACAATTACAAGTGGAATTAAGAAAGGTGAGTTGCAGTCATGGGCATAAGAATGAAGGCAAGAATCGTAGGCCCTACATGCTGAAGAAAGGACCATCACAGGTAATTAGAAATATACAGCGACTAAGATCCACAGATGAACAGCTTGAGTAAGATGAAAGATTCTTTTCTGTTGAATATAAACTTTCATAAAGAGCGTTTTGTTTATTATTAGCAAGATGCAGATGAACAGCGAATGGTACGCATTTACAGAATAAAATCAATCATCAGTAATATTCCACTTGAACCTGCCTACGGGCAGAGAACTCATCACCATCATCATCATCATCATCATCATCATCATCATCATCATCATCATCATCATCATCATCATCATCATCATCATCATCATCATCATCATCATCATCATCAGTAATATTAAATAAATGAATGAGATGAATAAATATAAAGAAACAAATACAGTAATTTTTTTATTTATTCCGGATATTTCTATAGCGCCTCTCGAAGTCAACTACTACTCAGAGGCGCTCCCGACCACAGCATTTGATACTGTGTCGGAATTTTCACGCCGAAGCGCCACGAGCAATTGCGAGTGAAGGACTTGCCCAAGGTCCGTACGCAGCGGCTAGAGTGGGATTCGAACCTGCAACCCTCCGGTCACAAGGCGCCGAACTTACCACTGAGTCACCACGCCCCAGTAATATATTTAATGAGCACAGTTATTATGCGCTGGATACTAATTCTTATAGCACAATAGAAACAATAATAAACTTTAAATAATAGTTACAAAAAATTATTTTAATTTTGTTTTAATGTTAGTCATGAGTCTGAGGCACTGATTAAGCAAACAGTTGTCTGAGGCGCTTTGATTCTAATAATACAAATGAAGTAAAAATCATTAAAGAACAAAGAAATAAATAATTGAAAATGAGTAAGTATCGGCAGGAGTTCTAGTAAATTCTGTACAAAATATATATGAAAATTATATTATTAAAAGTTAACATTTTTATATTAATTATAATTTTGTTTTTAATCTAGTTGTGTGTCCAATTCCCGAAAACTTCGTTGAGATTAAAGACGTACGAACAAATGAAGCTGTTTTTGGAATGACAAAACTGCGAAATGAAATCTACGTCATCTGTCGACTACCATATTCTTCTCTGTCATATGAAATTTGTGTCTTTAATGATCTAAATCCTTTAAGTCTTCAGAGGCACATCGCAATAAAAGAAATCAAATCTCCAGACGGTATGGAATCAAATGAAAAGGAAAATTGTCTCTACGTCTCTGACTTTGGGGTTAAATGCGTCTGGAAGATTAAAATAGAAATAGGTGTCCAGTGCAAAATCGTCAAATGGCTGACCACTGATAAGGAGCCATTTTCTGTGTCAGTGTCTAGTGATGATCAATTGTTGATGTTGAAAGTTCTTTCGTCCAGTCTGATGATCTACAGTTCAGACGCAGAATTACTTCATTCCATTCAGTTGGCAAGAGACATTGAGGTCCCGCGTCATGCAGCGGAAACATCGATCGGCAATTTCATCATCCTTCACCAGTTGGAAGAGAAGGAAGAAAAGAGAGGGAGTGGGTCAAGTAGGAGAAAGAAGAAGCTGAGTTGGGTCGTAAGTGAAGTGACCAGAGATGGTCAGATGGTCATCCATCGTTTTGTTCCTTCAAATGAAACACAAAAACTGAATGATCCTAATTACCTTTCAATCGATTCAGACAATCGAGTGTTTGTGGCTGACTCTTGGAATTACAGATTGATTCTCTTGGATTTCGATCTCAAATGGAATCGAATTATTTACCCAACAAAAGAAGAGAAAGGAGATGAGGATGAAAATTGGATCCGAAAGCCACGGAGTTTGTTTTACGACGAAGAAAAGAAACAACTGGTCGTCGGAAGCGAAATATATTCCGGAGGTAATGTTTACACTTTTAGTTGAATATAAACGCACTTTTCATTCAAAAATCTGAGTATCAAATATCCATTCTAGTCTGTTCGATTTATCTGATCAATCTAATAATTTATTGATTAATTAACATGTTTTAAATAATATTACATAAATATGTCAACTCCACTTTTTTTTTAATCTTAACGCTATCTTCTCTATTTCTTACCGCCTACTTGAACTGTTATTCTACATCTACGTATAAAATTAATAGCTCTACTATGGTATTCACATGAAAACAGTCCGAACAATTTCAAATAATTTCTTCTTTCAATTCCACACACACATACACACACATTATTACCACAGATCTATTTTACGATGCACTGAACAATGTACCACTCTTCAAAACTTCCAAATCTTCTTTCACGCTACAGTTGCGCTGCATACACAACTGCACAAACAGCTAATTATAATATTACATGCAAGGCAGGTCGCTTGAACCTATGCAGCCAAGCGCAAACAATAACGCATTATTTGTACATACACATTACACACAGCAGTATCCAGAGAGCATAGACAGCTCCGCGGGAAGGCAGATATCTAGAGAATACGTCGCTATGATCTCTTTTCCGGTGGGTTCGGCTGGTAGCCAAGCCGACATCACCCTACTGCACATAAAGACCTAGCGGCCTTTGAAGTGGATGACATCATCGGTCAACAGCTGTAATACTCAGTCAATGTGCTCTTAAATGAAGTTCTACCAGAAGTAAATGAAGGGTTCTACGGGGAAAACCTCATAGCTCTGAACATGAATGGATTCACGATGGGATACGCGTGGCAGGAATTCGTACGCAGTAGCATGGCTATTTCATGAGCTGCCCTGCTCAGCTTGGTACAGAGAGTCATGGAAGCGCTGAGATAGATGCTGATGCGATATTAACTGAGTGACCACAACGCCTGAGGTAGCGAAGATTTGTCTAACGCCTTCAACATTAACTTAGACACAAATGAAATAGGCAGTGTCCAGATACATCCTAGGGCTCTACAGTTTTGATGTTGCTGTATGGTTTCAAGAACATACGACCGGAGAGGGATCAAGGCAGTTCATCCTTTTGGCCTCGAGGTTTGATTCACAAAACAACCGCTTCTGACATAGGCCTACTAGTCCAGGCAATCTAGCTCAAATATACATTCAACATGGACAAAATTGCTTCAGAAGCTATTTAAAGGGTTTCCTGCTCAGAAACAAATTGCTGAATAACATATCCAAGATCGGACAAAATAATTCACAACTTTAATTTCCATGTATATAAATCTCTTGAGAAGCAGCAATAAGTGTCAGCGACTTCATTATTCTCAGCCTCAGTGTCAAACGGCCTGTGGGGATCCTTCTCGCTCACCACTTGATCTTTCCACTTACAGTGTTCGGTCAGTGCATTCATTACATATGACTTCTCTAGAGGATGCGAATTGAGCATATTTCTGGAAAGAAATTCCTGTCCTGGCAGGGACTTTAACACCAAACCTCTCGATTGTGAGTTAAGCACACGCTAAGCATTAGCCCGTCGCGTACTCAATGATACGTCGTAATTGTCAGGATTATGTTTAGCGCGTGTCAAGGTTTTTCGTTTGTGTTGTCATTTCAGACCAGATGAAATTGCGTGCAATTCAAGACTTTGACTCCAAAGAAATAAGATACAACGACAGAATCAAACTCGAACATATTTTAAAGAGCAGGGCACTGGTAGACTCTCCTTATGCAGAAGCGATTCCGTTTAAAAGGGGAGATAAAATGGAAACCATTCATCCTGTAAACATCGGGTGACTATACGACTATATTTTATGTAGCGCAAAATGGATGGTTTCGTTCAACCGGCAATTCGTTCATTTAAAGCAGAACGCGTTAAGAGCACTTCTCTAAACGCCAACAAATATTCTGTAATTATGTTACAATGATTAATATATTAGACCTATTTTTCTAACACGGTGCGTTATGTGTAATTGAGAATTTGGTGTTAAATGTATTATTCTAACGAAAGGTTGTGCATTTGGTGATTAGATGTCGTATTCCAGGTTGAGCAGTAGATAGAAAACCAGAGTTTAGGGCCACTTCTCCACAAAGGCCTCCAGAAGCCTACGGACACCTATAGCAGATCGCTTTCAAATCGATTTTCGGTTTTTAAAATAGGGCATCTTCAGATATTCCGTGGAATCCACGGACACACGGAACCCCTATAGCAGAATTGATCTCAGATCGATTTTCGGTTTGGGGTCTAATGAGCACTTACAACAACAAAAATCGATTTTGAGAGCCTCTAGAGCAGATCAATTATCATGGCTGGAAAAAAGGTGACACTGACCTATAAAGATTTCATTTATGCCCTAATCGCTACCCGCGATTTGAACTAATCGTATGGTGGTGGCGCGCTCGGAATAACACCAGATGCAACGCTCCAGCCACTATAGATAAAAACTTTTACATCGAGGTTCGCGGAGAAGACCCAGTGCTGGTTAGTTTCTTGATTAGTTCCGCCACCATCTCGTTTTTGCTTTGACTCGGCAACTCTTTTTTCGCGCTCTTGTTTTGTATATCACGTTTCATCGTCCTATATTTCTCCTGCTCTCCCAGAATAAGCTTGTACTCATCATCGCAAATAGTCGTATCCTCCAACGCCTTAGAAATGTGGTCGTGAACAGTGTTTAATTTACTTTCCGCTAAAATACAAATTAAATTTCGTCGTGTTTTGAAGCTATAGCAACAAACTGTCGATTAATAACATTTCCAATAATATCCAGAAAACTCGTCGCTATGGCAAAACCCTCTAGAACAATACCAGGAACAAAAAAAATACCAGTGGCTAACATAGCTGCCCCACCCACCCCAGTTCCAAGAATAACCATAGCAAGGACGGCCGAGGTCCCATTAGCCACATCTACAACTCTCTTATACTTTTTACATAGTTGTCCACGACTTATTGCCTCAGACCTCAGGAAGGCTTCTATTTCACCAATCTTCTGCGACGTTGTGTCTGACAAAATTGTTGACTCCGTAAGTGTTGGGTACACAGCCATGGTTTTTACAGTTGCTCTATCAGTAACGTTATGTTTAAGTCGATACATGAAGTACTTTCAACGCCTCTTTTTTTGCCTTCAATTCGAAAACTCGTTTGTCCTGGGATGAATATTGCCCTAGCCGCATCAAATTGTCCACTTGGAATGTCGACTGTACGATCGATGCTACCCGCGGCTATAATAACGCGAACTGACGCATCACCGGTACTAACACCAGAGATTGTAAGCCTCCAGAATCCACGGTCTAACGAGACAGCCTCATTGGTAGTTTGCAACGTGATACATGGCTAGCGGGCCGCGGTTAATGGAAGCGTTTGCAACAACTTAGAGTCACAGTTTTGGTCGCTGTGTAAATATCGCGGCTGTGGTAATCATCCGACACGAAATCGATGTGGATTTGGGGAACCGCGACTAACATATCTGCGGTGGGCTTAGGGATAGTATATCCCCAGTTGGTTAGTCCAACCAAATCATCGAGGTTGTACTTGTTCATATTTGTTTCTCCTTTTTGCCGGAGATAACCTCGAATCTTGTACTGTGAGTCGGCCATTATTAAGTCACCCGACGGCTGTGCGAATATGGAAGGTTAGCCTGGCTGGGCAGCTAGTCCTACAACAGCGTCTATGACGTCCTGGAAGATTCATAGGGGTTATCGACATACCTAACAATCGACCTAACCTCGGCCGGCCTTGCTATGGTTAGTCTTGGAACTGGGGTGGGTGGGGCAGCTATGTTAGCCACTGGTATTGGTTTTGTTCCTGGTATTGTTCTAGAGGGTTTTGCCATAGCGACGAGTTTTCTGGATATTATTGGAAATGTTATTAATCGACAGTTTGTTGCTATAGCTTCAAAACACGACGAAATTTAATTTGTATTTTAGCGGAAAGTAAATTACGACCACATTTCTAAGGCGTTGGAGGATACGGCTATTAGCGATGATGAGTACAAGCTTATTCTGGGAGAGCAGGAGAAATATAGGACGATGGAACGTGATATACAAAACAAGAGCGCGAAAAAAGAGTTGCCGAGTCAAAGCAAAAACGAGATGGTGGCAAAACTAATCAAGAAACTAACCAGCACTGGGTCTTCTCCGCGAACCTCGATGTAATAGTTTTTATCTATAGTGGTTGGAGCGTTGCATCTGGTGTTATTCCGAGCGCGCCACCACCACGATGTAAGAGTTTAGTTCAAATCGCGGGTAGCGATTAGGGCATAAATGAAATCTTTATAGGTCAGTGTCACATTTTTTCCAGCCATGATAATTGATCTGCTCTAGAGGCCCTCAAAATCGATTTTTGTTGTGGTAAGGGCTCATTAGACCCCAAACCGAAAATCGATCTGAGATCAATATTCTGCTATAGGGGTTCCGTGTGTCCGTGTGTCCGTGGATTCCACGGAATATCTGAAGATGCCCTATTTTAAAAACCGAAAATCGATTTGAAAGCGATCTGCTATAGGTGTCCGTAGGCCTCTGGAGGCCTTTGTGGAGAAGTGGCCCTAAACTCTAGTTTTCTCTCTACTTCAGCCAAAATGTTTTTCAACTTCATGTTCACTTCTTAGTGGAAATATTTAGAGAAAGATTCTGAAAAAAATAGTCTGAAATCATTTGCTTAACGTTTCTTTGCAGTGAAAACATTGAGTGGTGGATGGTGAAGCATTTCAACAGCAATAAGATCGGGATCATACTAAGAAATCGCGTTGCAATAGGTGAGCTGGAGGCTGGTGGTCATCATAATACGTAATGATAATAATGCTTCTTTCAGCTGAGGCGTCTCAGGGCCATCAGACGCTCGGTCTCACCTTCTGTCTTTACCACCATAGTTCACGCATTTGTCTGTTCACGCTTGGACTACTGCAACTCGCTCCTCATGGGTCTCCCCATTCCCCAAGCAGCGTCTCTCCCCTTCAATCTGTTCTAAATGCTTCTGCTAGGCTCATCGCTCGACTCCTCCGTTTGCCCATATCTCTACTTAAATGCTTGATGTCCTTCACTGGCTCCCTATAGCTGCGCGCATCCGATATAAGATCCTCTTCATTGTCTCTAAATTTCAGCAGCCTACTGCCCCGAAATATCTCTCTAACTATCTGTAAAAACCGCAATCTGCATCATCTTCTCGCTCATTGCGCTCTGTAAATCGGCTTGATCTTTTTGTTCCCAGGGCTAAAACTGCCTTGGCCCAGCCCCGGGCGTTTGCTGTAGTGGGTCCCACGATCTGGAATAACCTTCCTCCTCTGCTCAGGGCCAAACTAATGACTGGCTTTTCCTCATTGGTCTCGTGTTACCTAAAGGCATTTCTGTTTCCCCGGCGCTTCTGTGCTGAGAGCGCCTCTGAATAGTTATTCTGCGAGAGGCGCTTTATAAATTTCTAGATAAAAAAAATACAATACAATGCAATAATAATAATAACAACAACAACAACAACAACAACAACAACAACAACAACAACAATAATAATAATAATAATAATAATAATAATGATACAAGCCACTCCTGGAACGGATCGTTTCGGAACTGGTTCAATCAGTAATGGAGAAACAAGACCAAGCTCGTTGGAAAGCTGTCTCCGCTCAACACGCCGGAGACTGGCTGTACTCCATGCCGATCACCTCCTGCGGTTTGAGATTGAGCGACGAGGCGATCAGGGTGGCGGTAGGATTGAGGTTGGGGGCCAGCATATGCGAGCCTCACACTTGTGCCTGTGGCACACTTGTCACCGCCAGAGGCATACACGGCCTGTCCTGCTCACTAGGTCATGGACGTGTGGCTAGACATGCTGTTCTCAACGACCTGATCTGCCGCGCCCTATCTAAAGCTGGTTTTCCGACGGTAAAGGAGCCACAGGACCTAAGCCGATCGGACGGCAAACGACCGGATGGCATCACCCTCATCCCTTGGAGAGCTGGCAAGGGCTTGGTGTGGGATGCCACGGTGGTAGACACGCTCGCCTCCAAGTATCTCCCCACAACAGCCTCTCGAGCCGGAGCAGCGGCCGAGGCGGCCGAGGACAGAAAGATTCAGAAATACAACGCCCTGCTCAAGTCGCACGTCTTCATCCCGCTGGCTTTGGAAACGTTAGGCCCAATTAACAACAAGGGCCTTGGTTTTATTTCGGACTTAGGCCGTCACCTCACCCAAGTTACTGGCGAACCCCGAGAGACTAGCTTTCTGTTTCAGCGTCTCTCAGTAACAATTCAACGCTTTAATGCTGTGGCATTCAGTGGTTCCTTTGCCAAAGCAACCGACACGGATGAGGTGTAGCCGTTCCAGAAGCATAACACTTTTAATTTATAAGACCTTGGGGGAATGAAGTACCCCAGGGCAAAAAAAATAATAGTAATAATAATAATAATAATATAATAATAATAATATCACACTACACCCCGGAGACGAGAACGGCGTGCTCCAAGCTTAAATACACTTCTGTTTTATAGTTTCTTAGAGCCTGAGGGATTTTTGTACCTCGGGCGTAAAAAAAAATAATAATAATAATCATCATCATCATCATCATCATCATCTATGGCGTGCTCGTCTCCGGAGCGTTGTCCTTTCCGCGACGTTTAGCCAACCTGGGCTCTTCTCCAAGCCGTGTGCTACCAAAAGTCTTGCAGAATTCAAGGATCTCGACAACGAGAGCCAATTATCAGCATAGTCAGGTCAGTGAACCGCTCCAACCCAACATATGCATTGTGCACCTGGTTTCCCCTACTGCACGGTTTCCTCCACGAACTTATCCATTGCCATAGGAACGGATCTCGACCATTCTACACCTCTGATGCTATCAACCCGACACCATTCTGATGTTACCCCAGTGATGCTAACTGCATTCAGTGTGTCCGTGTACGAGTTCCGCACCAAGCAATGATCTTCTTTAGGTCACTCCCTGAGACGGGAGCCTCCAGATGGCATCACAATAAACAGAATGAAAGGCTGCCCTCAGGTCGACATCCAGAGATGGTGCTTGCCTTTGCTTTATGTATGGAACTTGACCCATTTCTCGGGCAATGTAAGATCCATGTTTCTAGGTTCAGCCAACTGTTTTGCGTTGTAGACCGTGGAAACTAATCTTAGGCGGATACCTAGGTTTTGAAAGTAGTTTATCGGATTGATTACATGGAGCATTCAAAGATTTGGTTCTTGTTAAGAGAACTTTCACTCTAAGGTTGCAGTTAGGTAAAGGCATCCGGCCCATCTTCTTAATACCGGTTCAAAAGTCATAATATTCAATTCAATATGTTTTATTGCAACCAAAAAACAAAAAACAACAGAAACAACAGAATAAACCCAGATAACAGGCGAGGTTATGCTTCATTTACAATGATTTCATTACTAAAATTTTCCGCACTGTTATACTCAGGAATGAGAACAAATGTCGCTGGAAGCAAAGGGCGTCCCCGAAGGGATAGAAATCCCGCTGTTGGGGCACCCGTACAAGACAATTACCAGCATTAACAATGGCTACACGAATACTGCTCCCTCCTGTGAATCCTAATCGGGTCTAGCCTGAACTAGATCTATTGTAAACATTCAGGAGGGAGCATCTAGCATAATGTTCTGACTTAACTATCCTTAACTAAGAAATCTTAACTAAGTAGCTCTGGGCCCGGGCTCCGGTGTGGGCATCATGTCACAGATGCAACAGGATGGGGTGTTGACTTCATTCTAAACAGTAGCAGGATAACCAGATTTTGTTAGGAATGTCCGTAATCGTTTTTTGAAGTCTAGTCGATTCCTAGCAAGTCTTATATCCAAGGGTATAGATTTCCAGATTTGAGGCCCCGATGATTTGATGCTAAACAGTCTTGTATTGGTGCGTGCTTTAGCAGTTTGATATAGTGTAGCTCCCCTAGTGTTATGTTCATGTACTAGAGATCCGCGGGTGAAGTAGCCTGCGAAGGACCTAGGTAATAAATTGTGTTCGTATCGATAAATAAAGTCCGCAATTTGGAAGATCTTGATTTGCTTTAGGTCCAATAATTTCAGTTGCCTAAAAATGGGGGAAGCATGGGTATATCTCCGGGATCCCTCAATCATTCTAACTGCCTTTTTTGTAAGATGATTAATTTATGAAGACGGGAGTCGTAGTTTGAGGCCCAGACTAAATTACAATAATTTAAGTAAGGGAAAATTAGCGAATAATATAGGTTAAGCCTAACTTCTTTGGGTAGCAGATGTGCAACTCTAGATATTATTCCTATATTTTTCGCAATTTTTGAGGATATATAATTAATGTGCTCTTTCCAGGTTAAATGCTGGTCTACACATACACCCAGGAATTTAGTAGATTCTACTTGGGTGATGATCATGCCATCAAATGTTAAGTGCATGTTTATTGGTTCAGTTTTTCTATGAGATTTAAAAATGATGAAGTTGGTTTTATCGATGTTAAGGGTGAGTCTCTTGGAGGCGAACCACTTACTAACTTGGGCTAGTTCCATGTTAACGGTTTCCATTAATGTGATCCAGGATCGGTTTGAGTAAAAAATGTTCGTATCATCAGCGAACAGAATAAAGTACAGAGTAGGAGATACATTGGCCAGGTCATTAATATATAACAAAAAAAGGAGTGGCCCGAGATTTGACCCCTGCGGAACTCCATAATTAATACAACCGGGTTCAGAAAGGTGTCCATTAATTAAGACTCTTTGCGTACGATTTTCAAAATAACTTTTGAACCATTTAGTTTGATTACCCCGAATACCGTAATTGACCAATTTTTTTAATAAGATATCGTGATCTACGGTGTCAAATGCTTTAGCCAAGTCTATAAAACCCCAACCGAGTATTCGTTATTATCAATTGCTTTGGATATCTTGTCTTCCATTTCTAACAATGCCATAAAGGTGGAGTGCCCGGGTTGAAATCCATGTTGAGAAGTGTGGATCATGTTGGACCTATTGATATAAGAGCTAAGTCTATCGTACATAATTTTTTCAAGATATTTAGCGAAGTACGGGAGGATGGAGATAGGTCGATAATTTGAGATGCAATCTTTGTCCCCTTTTTTAAAAACATATATATATATATATCTGTTCAAACGATTTCCATGGTGTCATTGTCATAATGGACTAAATATCAATCATCAGAAGAGGCCAGATCTAAATCAAACGAAATCTAACCGACCGGTCAGAGAAACCAAAAGTCGAGCTATTGAAGGCACGCCAACTGAAAAAGACGAGTGCTAAGTTTTATTCTGAATAACGTTAGAGAATCTACAAAACACACAGAACTGAGCAGCAACGTTTAAAGCTTCCGACCAGCCATCGAGAAAATCCGATAGCCCAAAACTGTTCTGGAGCGAGGTACCGAAAGAGTCAAAGTAACCGCCAGAAAGAACAACTGTTGTCAGTCTCCCATTGCCGAGAAATGTCTACACTATATTCTCATTAATATGTAATCGTTGCTTCCCCGGAAATAATTCACCTGTTTTCTTACGACAACGCAAGACCTATATGTTTTGCCGTGGCTGGGCTGGGAACGCCTCTGAGTAGGTCTCTTGAAGAAGCGCTATATAAATTTCTAGAATGAATGAATGAATGAATGAACATAATTATAGCCTACTGCCGACCTGACAAAATATCATCTACGCTTTAAGAGACCTAGTTTAACCGTGGGGCAAATGGGGATATGGATATCCTCAAAGCGGCTGAGATGGGATTCGCATACTGTATGTGGGTTAACACGAGTAACAGATGGACAGGGAGACGAGAGTGGTGGCATTTATATGTTGGAATAACCCTAGACAAAGAACCATCAATGGAGGAGCACGTCAGATCTGCATGAGATCAGAGTCATGTAGCAAACTTTGTCGCTTGACAATGATGTGATCATCCTAACTCACATGGGCTATACTGTAATGTTATTTAGGGTTAACCTCTTTGACGCCATTTTATCCTGGCAAAGCATGCACATAGGGTCACAAGCTGGCAAACCGACGCACGACAGCAACAGTTAGTCTAAATGAGAGCCCACCGAGCATTGACTGACTTACTGAACGGGATGCCCACCAGTGGCGTAAATGAGAGGGAGACAACTGGGTTTGCTCCCCCGGTGTTTAAACTTTGATGGACTGCAGAGGGGATAGTGTATTCGTTAAATCAAGTACTAATCCAAGCACTAAGCAAATTGTAATTGTTCTCGAACATTTATAAAAGCGTCACACAGCGACTCAGAGGCGCTCCCATCCCAAGTTTATGATATCAGTAACAAATAAACTGGAGTTCAGGCGTTTTCGAACCAGGAGAAGAAAAAGCTGAAGCCGCAATTCCTGTGGAAGGCGGTTCCAACTAGAGGGGCTAACATATCATGTAGACAACATAAAGAGACAGGGTAGAAATTAATGGGCAGAGAAAGAAACATATATATATATATATGTATATATATATATATATGTATATATATATATATATATATACCTACATGTACAGTGTATGTGAGTAAACAAAAATTACTGCCTACCTTCCCAAACATCCCTATAGACCTTATGCAGTCATGTTTACTGCATCGTTAGATGAAGTCAGACCGTATGACTTCGTCTGTAGAAATAGCATGTAACAAGTTATATGATAGAGCAGACGAGTCGTCGTCCGTAGTCAAAGTTCGATCGTCCTCGTTGCCATCATATCATTGATGCACACTGCGTTGTGTCAATATGCAATATGAACGACATAAGTCTATTGCTGGGCATTCTTCCGTGGCTAGAGTCTCTGTGCCAGTGTCTACATAGTCATGGCATGAGCGTACATTCTGACGGTCTTGGTCGTTGGTAGCGCCTATGTATACGACTCTATCTGTTACATTACGCTAAAATTGCGACTTCTACATTACGTTGACACAACAGTGACACAACAGAGGTAGGCCGACGGCCAGAGAAACTCGTTCATTCTGTGGCTGTCCGTGAAGCAGTGAGGTCGACTTTAGTTAAGTGGAAGCGCGTGGAACGGCCATCCGAGAAACAAAGGAATAGAAAATGTAAATGTAAATGTTCGCGATTTTCTATAGCGACCGTATATGGCCTCGACCCTGCTCATATTTAAATGAATTGATCGGGTGAGAAGAAAAGCCCGGCCAGTGCTTAGATCAAAGGTTAGCCTCGAAGAATTTCTTTAGTAGTTGCCAATGTGGTATTGTTATTTTGATAGCAGAGGAGCTGAACTATAGAGCAACGGTCCACTTTGTTTGACCTGCAGTGAATAATAGGCATCAGCGCCCTATGAATTGGCAGGATGGCCTCTTGTGTTCTAAGTGAGATTCCTCGTAGAACTCTGCGTCTGACATTTATAATAGTGTAAATACTGTTATTAACAGTCTAAATATACTATTACAATATTCTTTTTTTTGACTGGTAATTGCTCCTTTATAATTTCATCTTAGTTCTCGTTGAAAGGGAATATCAGCGAGAACTAAGATGAAAGGGAATATCAACGAGAACTAAGATGAAATTATACGAGACCTTCGTCATCCCAGTGCTGCTATATGGCTCAGAATGCTGGTGTCTGCGAAAGGAGGACGAGAGAAGATTGTTGGTGGCAGAAATGAACTGGCTGGGAAGAGTAAAAGGCAGAAGCAATAGAGATAGGATTAGAAATGAGGTGACAAGAAGAGAGTTGGGACAAAAAGAAACAGTCATCAACAAAACCAGGAAGAAAAGACTGTCGTGGCTGGGACATGTGATGAGAATGGGCAACAACAGACTCCCAGCTGCGGTACTGCACGGATACGTGGAGGGAACCAGAAGTCGAGGAAGACAGCAAAAAACATGGATGGATAACATACGAGAGGATCTAGAGAAAGTGAACCTGAATTTGAGAGAGGCAATAGAAAAAATCAGGAACAGAGAAACTTGGAGACGTCAAGTTGAGGACTCATCGTCGGCCCCGGCCTGACGGAAGAGAAATAAAGAAGAGAGAGAAGAATTGCTTCTTTTAAGAACACAGTGTTATCAGACATTTCACCACTCCAGCCTCTATCGGTCCACGTGATAGGTTAGCAGGGCTGGGATGTGAACTCTTTGATTAGAACGTTGACTCACTAGCCATGAGCCTCGGCTTGATCCTGGGACACGGATGTCTTCAGCCTCTTGGCAGAAAACCCATGCCTGCATTCGACCCTTGAAGGATTAGAACCCGATTACCCAGATCAGGTTGAAATGTGGAGTTCTTCGCAAGATGCCTATGCTTTAATGTAAGTTTTTTTATACCTATGTATGTTTCCATACATGTTTATCGACTTTGGATAGAAAGATAGAGGGATACATGTAGATACATTCGTGCATATAGCATTAAAGAAGTCTAAGTATGTCAGGATATCCCATATGCATTAGAAATGTTCAGTATACGGGAAAATGCATAAATTAATACAAAAAATGCATTGTAAAATAATGAAGTTCTACATCTTTGTCTTTTTTCGAACAGAATATGATCAACAATCTTCAAAGACAACGGTAAGGTTGTGAAATTAGCTTGCCTAAGGAATTTATTGCAATCACATTGCCTGCATAAAGCATTTTCACGAAATAATCATTTTTCTCTCTTTAAATATTTCCTGATTTCATTTTGGCTTCGAGACGTAAAACAACGAACTTCATGGATTTTCGGAGCCGAATTTATGAAAAACATGACGTGAGGAAGGCCTTCGACACTGTTAACCATGGCATTCTATTGGAGTGCCCTAAAATATGGTTCGGTGCAAAGTACGACCGTATTTACTGGAATAACATGCGTACCGTACGTAAGTTATCAAAAAGAATAACGTACGAGTAGCGTATAGTCGGGTCAATATACCATCGGTCCCCCAAAAAACTGCAAGAAAACGTTTTATGGTGATTTTCGGGTGCATTTGGTCTAGATAACAACATACTAAAAGTTTACCGAAATCGGACCACCGGAAGGGGTCTAATTATGGCGCCAAAGATATGGCCGCCAATGGGCAATGAATGACTCAAATGCACACAACTTGCTGAAATTTACAGAAGCAAATCATGTAACAATTTGCTAACAGGTGTTTCTAGACTAATTTGACCCTGCTGAAAACGAAAATCGCAGTTAGCAAGCTGGATTTTTAGCGGTTGCATGGAAAAACAAGATGGCGACCAAAATGGTGGCTAACTATATTCGAATGGCTATAAGTAAGGTCATGTATTGATGGAAACATGATTTTAGAGTCTAAATTAACATTTTCGGGGCCAAGAAATGCGATGGAACTAAAGACACATAATTTTTATGTAGCACTGCCAAAAAAACAAAATGGTGAGCAAAATGGCGGCCAAATATCTTCAAATGGCTGTAAGTAAGGTCATGTATTTGATGGAAACATGATTTTAGAATCTAAATTAACATTCTCGGGGTCAAGGAATGCGATGGAACTAGAGATACATATGTAGCACTGACAAAAAACAAAAAAAGGGCAAAATGGCGACCAAATGTCTTCAAATGGCTGTAAGTGTATCACATATGGGGCGCGGTGGGGCGGTGGCTCAGTGGTAAGTTCGGCGCCTTGTGACCGGAGGGTTGCAGGTTCAAATCCCACTCTAGCCGCTGCGTACGGACCTTGGGCAAGTCCTTCACTCGCAATTGCTCGTGGCGCTTCGGCGTGAAAATTCCGGCACAGTATACCAATGCTGTAGTCGGGAGCACCTCTGAGTAGTAGTAGACTTCGACAGGCGCTATAGAAATATCCAGAATATAAAAAAAATAAATATGTAAAGTCGTGTGTATGATGGAAACATGATTTTAGAGTCTAAATTAACAGTTTCTGGGTCAAGAAATGCGATGGAACTAAAAACACATATATAGCACTGCAAAACAAATTGCAGAATAACTATCCAGAGGCGCTCTTAGCACAGAAGCCCCAGGGAAACAGAAATGTCTTTAGGGAACGCGAGACCTATGAGGGCCTGGCTGAACAACATGAAAACAACCCAAAACGTCTTTGGTCCTCACTATCCGGTCTCCTGGCACAGAGTACGTGCTCAGTTGGTCCTCCTGCCTTTTCTGCTGAGGATTTTCTGTAGATGGTGACATGGAAGATTGCTGATCTTCAAGCGAAGACTCTTGATTCTCCTCCTCTGCAATTCTCCCACACAGACGACATCGTCGAAGGATTCCTCCAATCCTTGAAACGGAACCTCGCCAAATAATTGGATTATCAAATAAAAATCAAGCGAACTGGACCCTCTTCCCCCATTTTCGTGAACATTTTAGACGATTTACCTCCATTTCTAGTTTATATATATTTAACAGGTCGCTTTCTGAGTGTTATAATCTACCTGCTTCCCTAAAACGGGCTATTGTTTTCCCGACCTTGAAAAAGCAAAACCTTGACCAAAATGCCTGTCAAAATTACCGGCCCATCTCCCATCTTTCTTTCCTCTCAAAGGCTCTTGAAAGACTAGTTTCACTCCAGCTACTCCCCTACTTTGAGACAAGCTGAGCTTTTTCCGGCCACCCAATCTGGCTTCAGGGGCCACCATTCCACTGAAACTGCTCTCTTATTCCTTCTGTCTGATATTTTTATAGCTATTTATCACTCTCATCTCCCACTCCTGGCACTTTTGATGTCTCATCTGCATCTGACATGGTTGACCATGAGATCCTGCTTCAGCGACTGCAACTGTCCTGCCGTCTCTCTGGTGTTCCTCCTTGATTTAAATCATACTCCTCTGACCGCTCGCAGCTGGTTGTCCTTGGTGAAACCAGGACTCAGTGGACAGAGGTCGAATTTGGTGTTCCCCAGGGCTCGGTGCTCGGTTCCATACTATACATCCTCTTCACTGCTGATATTCCGTCTCAATTTAATAAACATGAGGCAAATGGCCATCTTTATACAGATAATGCTCAGGCTTTTGTACATGGTCTGTCAACTGATCAACTCTCCCTTGTTCGCTCCATTGACCATCTTGTCTCTGACTTTCACTACTGAATGTCGACTAACGGTCTCTGCCTCAACACGTCTATGACTCAATTGATCTGGGTTGGGACTAAGCAACAGCTTGCTAAACTTGACTTTCCATTGCTGACTGAGAAATTTCCTGCTTACACCTACTTTTTCATCGTCCGAGACTTGGGAGTCACACTTGACTCCTCTCTCACATTCACAGATCATATCTCCAAGATGAACTCGCTCCTGCTTCTTTCAACTGAGGCGTCTCAGGGCCATCAGATGCTCGGTCTCATCTTTGTCTTTACCACCTTAGTTCACGCATTTGTCTGCTCACGCTTGGACTACTGCAACTCGCTCCTCATGGGTCTCCCTAAGCAGCGTCACTCCCCCTTCAATCTGTTTTAATTGCTTCCGCTAGGCTCATCGCTCGACTCCCGCTTTTTACCCATATCTCTACTTACATGCTTGATGTCCAGCACTGGCTCCCTATTGCCGCGTGCATTCGCAATAAGATCCTCCTCCTTGTCACCAAATCTCAGCAGGTACTGCCCTGAAATATCTCTCGAACTGTTTGCGAAAGCAGCTATCTGAGTAGGGGGGTTTGTTGCACTTTGGACCAGTTTCAATTAACAGTGCAAATGCCCATCACATGCTTCGTTCAGGAGCAGAATCAGCAACAGCATCAGCAGCAGCAGCAGCATCCGCAGCATAATAGCAGCTTCAGGTTATATTTAATACATACATGTACACATACATGTATACATACATGTATACATACACACAGTGTGTGTGTGTGTGCAATAGGCCTAAGTATCTTTCACGTGCCAATGTTATCAGCCCAAAGTCATCCGGTGTGTGTTATAATGTTATGCAATCGTTGTTGCAATTTAACGACACTGTGTGATAACAAAGATCATTAACGTCGCCGTCCTCCTTTATCAAGGCTTGGGTCTGGCACTGCCAGAGTACAAGCTTTTCATAGTTTTCGCTTGGCGGCGCCATCGTTTCCGTATATTACGTGTTTCTGTATTCTATTTAGGGTCTATAGCGGAGTCATTCATTGGTTAAAAAATGTATATATTGGTGAATAATGCATCCTAACTCCAGCCCAGACAAATAGGTAAGTTTTCAAACGTCGATAAAACGTCTGGAATATAATACGAAAAACGTCTGGGTTGGCTTGGATTTGAACCTCGAACCTCTCAATCATCAGTCCAGCAGGCTAACCACTAGACCACGGATCACCATATACTCGCATTGATAAATATCTGATCTAATTCAGATAAACGTTGACGCCTATAAACATTTTGGTTGTATGGTTGGATAAGTGAATGAATTCCTTGATGCATTGAATGGACGACTTCATTATATTAAAAATATAATGAAGCGAAGGCGTTCTAACGCATGGATAAGTCCGATATTATTAATTGCGATTGCAACATATCGACGGTCAGATGACGCCTTTACCAACTGGGGAAATACAGACTGACTATTATATATAAGAGGTCGTTGGACTGACTGCATGCAAGCGGTAAAAAATGCTAACACAGCTCCAATTTTCGCGCGTTTATTTCGCCTCGTGGCATGAGAATCCTTGTCGTTGAATCATTGTTTTTCGATATGTTGGATATAGCAGATTTAATACGTTCCGTATTTCGAGCGTTATTAAAATATGGACAAAATTGAGACGAAATCAGAAAGCAGCGAAAAGAAAGATTGTTGCAGGTAAGATTGTTAAAAGACTCATGTATTGGTTAACTACTACTGGATCTAGGTCAGAATAAAAAAAAGCTTCGCTCACAACTCACAAGGCACCGACATACACCAATACACCACGAATATCATCAGTATGTGTCATTGTGTTATGCAATAGTAGGTGCAGTTTGACGACACTGTAATAACAAAGATCATTAGCGTCACCCTTTTCCTACATGGCAGATCTTGGTACTCGTCAGGCGGCGGTACAACAGTGTACTCCTTAGAGTCATTCATTCATTAGAAAATTTATAAAGCGTGTCGCGACGAAATAATGCATCCCAACTCCAGCCCAAGCAAATAGGTAAATTTTCAAATGTCTATGAAACGTAAGGAGATATAATATAGATATGCTGTTACGTTTACCTGAATGGGCTGAAATATTATTGATTGTGAATGTGTGGTGCTCAGTGGTCTAGTGGTTGGCATGTTCGACAGTCAATCGTGAGGTCGCGGGTTCAAATCCCAGCCAGTTCAGAAATTTTTCATATTTTATATCTACGTGTGTGTATTGCCTTGTTGTGTCAGCGATCGCCTCAAAAACGTCAAATCCATTCCGGTTTCATCAAAGAAACCTACCTGTGCATCAATGACCATGCCTGTCGTGAGGGATCGCCTCAAAATCGTCGAATCTATTCCGGCTTCTTCAAAGAAACCTACGTGTGCATCAATGACAATGCCTGTCGTCAGAGAACGCCTGAAAATCGTCAAATCTATTCCGGTTTCATCAAAGAAACCTACGTTTATGCCTGACGACAGACTCAAAATCGTCAAATCTATTCCGCTTTCTTCAAAGAAACCTACGTGTGCATCAATGACAATGCCTGTCGTCAGGGGTCGTCTACAAATCGTCAAATCTCTTCCGGTTTCATCAAAGAAACCTACGTTGATGCCTGCCTGTCGTCAGCGGTCGTCTACAAATCGTGGAATCTATTCCGGGTTCTTCAAAGAAACCTACGTGTGCATCAATGACAATGTCTGTCTGCAGGGGTCGTCTACAAAACGTCGAATCTATTCCGGATTCTTCAAAGAAACCTACGTGTGCATCAATGACAATGCCTGTCGTCAGGGGACGACTCAAAATCGTCAGGTCTCATTCCGGGTTCATCGAAAGAAACCGCACGTTGATGCCTGCCTGTCGTCAATCGACGTTCAGTATCATATCATTTTATCCCACCAGCTAATAAATAACCTTATGAGAAAAACATACATTACTAGGCTGTTATACTGCATCAGGACTATTTAAAACATATATAATGCGTGTATAATGTTATAATGTTATAATTTAGTTTCTTCCACCTCTTTGCATAACCTGTTTGTAAGTAACAGTGCGTTTGCAGGCTAATAAAGGACATACTTACTTACTTATATACGTGTGTAGGCCTATATATAAATATATATCAGACTTAGACTAGGACTGCCGCGGGGAGCGTAAAGATGCATACGGTTGCAACCCAAAATGCGGATAGCAATTGCTTAAATAAAGAATTTAAAGAAATGCTTATCTTATATGTTATGACGTCATCCAACTTTCGTTATCAATCCAAGAGTTAAAAGATTCGGGATATCCCAGCCACTTTACGAAAGATTTCTTTCCGCGTCTTCTAATGATCTTTTCGATCCTATAGACTTCCTGAGTCGTTTTCTGTAATTCCTGTTCGTAAAATGTGTCCTGCATTTCTTCTCCGTTATAATCTGTTATCTTGTACGTCGGAGGATCGGTGTGTTGAATTTTTGTCACAGTAAAGACTTCTTCTGTCCATCTAGGCGTATAGCCCTTTTCGAAGAACTTCTTCTTCTCAGAAATTCTGACGTTATCGCCTATTGAAAATTTAGGTTTATCAGGTGATTCTGGATGTAAACCGCCATATAAATTTCTCAATACAGTGGTCTCATTTGCTTTCACACTCGCTTTTATTGGAGTCATTTTTGTGGCAGAATGTCTAGTGTTGTTATAACGAGCAACCATATTATATAAAACATCGAGATATTTTCTAGTCGAATTAACCGTAAAATATTTGAACATTTTCTCTTTCATGGTTCTATTCCATCGTTCGATAACGGATGACTTCTCTTCATTCTCAGCAGAATATAACTAGATTTTTCGTAGCTGAATTTAAAGACCCTACTAGATCTCCTTCTTTTTTGGCAGTGGAAACAAATCGAGTTTTAGTTTTTCCGCATTCGACACATACGGCTCTAATCATAGGGCTTTTATTTTTACTGATGAAATTTTGAATATCTGTCATTTCTGTTGTTCTCTTGCATTTTACACAATACATCTGTTCCATATACATTTTAATATAAAACTATTTTTATAATTAAAAAAGAAATGGAAGTTAAAGATTTATCTTGGAACGACGAGACATCGAAAAGATTTAACAATCCGTTATTACCCAGAAGTATGAGGTCTGATCGTAGGGAAGTCTGGATGTGGTAAGACTACGCTATTATTAAATTTACTTTTGAATCCAGGATGGTTAGACTACGACAGCCTACAGGTATTTGGAAGATCTCTCAACCAGAATATAAAATACTGAAAAAGCATTCGAAGAAAAATTGCCTAAAGAGGCAATCGTCAGGTTGTTTGGTTGTCAAGACGAGATACTTGGCTGAATGTATCTCCAATATCAGTCGTTGAAGAAATGGCTAAAAGTATAGTTAACAAATCTGATATGAACTCTCGATTCTTTGAAACTTCGGAAGAAGTCCCCGATCCGAGAGACTTGAGTGCCAAGCAGAACCTGATGATTTTCGACGACTTACAATTGGAAAAACAAAACAAATGTGAATCTTATTATATCAGAGGAAGACATAGATTAGGCCTATGTTGATTGCTTCTACCTCGCACAAAACTATTTCAAGCTGCCTAGACAGACCATCAGAGAGAATGCAAACTTTATCTGTTTATTTAGTCAAGACCTTAAAAATATTAATAATATATACAACGATCACGTAGCCGTAGATGACATGCCTAAAGACGAATTTGTAAAACTTTGTAAAACTGCGTGAGAGCGTCCGCACGGATTTGTAGTGATAGATTTAACCAGTAAAAAAAACAACGGCAAATATAGAAGTGGGTTAGATATATTTTATATGCCTTCAGCATAAAAATAATCTTTATAAGTTATATATTATATATATTTTATATATATATAATGGAGGCGCGGTTAGAAAAGATAGTTCTCAACACAGAAAAGATCGCTTGTAACACGAGCCTAAACAGTCATTCAGCATTTTGGTGAGCGAAAGGAGCACGCAAATTCGAACAAAATTTAATCCTCTGATTCAACTTGACAAAAACAAAAAGTATGAAACGTGTCTTGTTAATTCGGAGACTTATAATTCCTTCCCGAATATCCATTCTGGAAACAACAACTTTGTGTATTCTCCGGATAATGGTCTAACGTGGTTTGCTATAAAAATCCCAGAAGGGAGTTACGAAATCGTAGATATAAACGAACACATTCAAAGAATCATGAAACAATCGGGACATTATTACGAAACGGGAGATGCGTACTGTATAACGTTACAAGCGAACAACAATACTTTGAAATCGGTATTGGATATCGGTGCTAACCATCAGGTCGATATGATAATCGAGAAATCGATTAGAACTGTTTTAGGATTTAATAGCCGAGTATATTCAGAAGGATATAACGAATCGGAGAACATAGTAAATATAATGAACGTAAATAGTTTGAGAGTAACCAGTGACGTCATATGATCGTCATACTCTAACGGAACAACGGAAAACATTATATATTCCTTTTTCCCGATTGTAGGCCCCGGATACAAGATTATAGAAGTGCCCGTTAATTTGGTATATCTTCCTATTACGCTATTTACGATTTCGGCCATGGAAACAAAACTTACTGTGAACTGAGTTTTGTGTACAGTCTTGCAGTGCGAGATATTAGCGTATATATTTAGTGCGCTTACTTTAGTTTCACGTGTATATGTATATATGATAGATGTATAACGTTTAGTCTTAGTGACACGCGCGGCCGGCCAATCTCGGCAGCGGCGCGCTATATGTATATTATTAGAGTTCGCTTAGGCGCACAGAAGACAGGTGTGTCAAGAGGCGCGAAGAATTATGCTGACTAGAGAAGTTTTGAATTCGATGTTCGCTGTAGTAGTGTGGCTGACTAGTTGAGTTGTAATCGAATTGAGTTCTGTCTGTTTGTTTCTTATTAAACTGAAAAGATATTAAACTGTGTTGCTGATTAATTCAGGTTATACTTATACGTAGAATTAGTGTTCAAAAGGTGAACGTTAAATAGGCGTTAAGTCAGAGAGAGAACAAGGATTTAATCAGAAGGATTGTCAACGGAAGGATTGGGTTGACACTTACAGACCAAAATGGAAAACTAATCAACCTTCGAGGAGAGGAGTTGTCGATCAGGTTTCACACTAGAGAATTGTGAGAATTAATTATCGTGGTATTAAAGTTTTTAATTTCGATTATATATATATAAAATGCGCCGATATACGAATGTAAAAGTTAATGTTTCGGAAGGACAAAAGGACAAAATTAAACGCGCCGTTGAGACAGGGACAGGAACGAGTATAAGACTAACTCACGGAGATCTAATCGGTGAACATAATTTAGCTCTTACACGAGCACAAATTAATAAAATGGCGAAAGCATATCAGAATGGAACTGGTACTATGCTCAAAATGAGTAAAACGCAAATAGACCATAATATGAAAGTCGAAGGTGGTTTTCTTCCAGCGTTATTACCACTTCTAGCTAACAGCTGGAAAATTTCTTCTTTCTAGCGTTCTGCCAAGTCTTGCAACTGGAGCTTTAAGCGGATTAGCGAGTACAGGAGTTAGCAAGATAATGGGATCGGGTTTTAATGGAGGTGCTTAATACATAAAGAAAGGAGGAAGAAGCTACAAGATGGTTCCACACGCAGCCGGTCTTTACCTGAAACCATGGTCAGGATCGGGATTAGACGGTGTAGGAGAAGGACTGTACATGCGCAGAGGTTCTGGATTTGTCAATGGTGCAGGATTGATTCTTGGAAACGACAATCCCATTTCAAAAGTACTTTCTAGTATTCCAATCCTTGGACCCCTTCTTGGTATGATTCTGTAAAGGTTATGATATATATAATATATATGATATATATAATGTCGCGATACGGAATGCCAATACACAAGTTTATAACAAAACGCAATTCTTTGAGCAGAGTTAGAACTCGACCAGAATCAGTATTTTGGTTGCCTAAAGAAGTAGCGCATCGGGCTATAAGACAACCGGGCTCACACCGTTGGGAGATTTTCGCACAAGGAGCGATCACAATTCAACCCAGATCATCGGTCTCACAAGAGCTAGGATTTGGAGTTCGACTAATTAGAGGAGTGTGTCTAGTCTCGCTTAGACAGGCGATTAAAGAAAAGGGATGTAGCTTGCAAGACTCGACCATTTGCGAAGCTGTAAAAGACATTGTTATTACTATTCAAAACAATTCCGATTCTGTAGTTATCATTAACGAAAAAGATTCGCTATGCTACATTAATTACCACGTTTAAATTTAAAAAATCTTAATAATAATAATAATAATAATGGAATATAAACAAGTAGAAAATTCAGCGCAATCGTATCGTTTTAAAAAAATTAACGAAATTCAAAAAGAAATCGAACAAAAACGCGATGAAAGGACCGCCTTAAGTACAAAGTATCGTAGGAACATAAGAATGATTAGCGCAATCGATAACGCTCTAATAGTAACTGTGATGGGCCTCAGCAGCTCGGGACTGGGAGCTCTGGCTACTGTAATTGCAACTCCGGCAATAGCGATAGCAACAGGTACGGCGGTAGGTGTAGGATTGTTAATTATTATCGGAGGAGAAGTTAGTAAGAAGCCTGCACTGAAATTGACAAAGCACGAAAAGATCACAACGTTAGCGGAAGCAAAACTAAACACTACCAGTAGCCTCATTTCAAAGGCTCTTGTGGACGACAATATTTCAGACGTTGAATATTCGCTAATTCTAAGCGAGTTTGTGAAATTCAACGATATGAAAGAAATAATTAAAAATAAAACCAAAGTTAGCACAGAAAAATTAACGTTTAAAGAGAACATTTTAACGGGAACGTAAATTGAACGTTCGTAATTACGTTCGTAATTACGTTCGTTATTACGTTCGAATTTACGTTTATAAAATATATATGTATACATAAATAAAATATAATGTCGTTTCTAAAGATAACCGATTCCGCAAAAAGAGATTTTAACGTTGAACAGTTTCTGAAATCGAAGAAGAATATTCGACAAAACTTTTTATCCGAGAGATTAGGAGACATAGGACTACAACGAGAATTAACGAGATTGTACAAACCAATAGTCGACTCGCAGTCAACAATTTCGAAAGAACAAAAGGCTTTGTTATCTACTATAAAAGAAAAAATCGGCAGAGACAGCTAACGCTCTAAAAGCACTTCCCGCTTCTATTTCGGCATCGTTAAAAGCCATTCAGTTTCCTAAATACCCTTCGATAGAGGCTTACGGAGAAGACTCGGTAGAGCATATAAAAACGTTATATGATATAAAAACCTTAGAACTAGGAGATATTGCGGTGAATTACCTGCAACAATACGCGTCCGATAAAAAGACGGTAGACACAACGGTCGGCAAAAACTCAAAAGACGGTCAATTTTATATAGGCGACAGTCCTATATCGATCAACGGCAATAACGTGACGGTTGGAGATAAGATATACGAAGGAACTCCAGGTCTTTGGTAATTATTAACGATGGCCAAACCGGACGATTCGATATTCAATGCAAACGATCGGGAAGAATATGCCGAGATTCTGAAGGTAACGAATGCTATGAGGCAGCCGAAAAATCCAAGTAAACCAAAATCCTCAAAGAGCTTAAAATAAAAAAAAATTAAACCAATATGGGACTCGATGACGTCAAAGACGCAAGGTAAAGGAATAGGCCTGCAGTTCGTTATTCCTCAAGATCCTAATGCATTAATAGAAATATCATCCCTGCGAATGGCTAGGTTCGAGGCAGGCAATACGGGTGTTAGAAATGAGATAGTTGGTATATGCGACGAGTTACTAAGACAAGGAGCGATAAATAGAAATGAATATAAAAATATAATGTTATTAATATAAAAATGTTAGCAGTTGCTAACGGAAGGTATAAGAAACAATATGTTATCGGAGGGGCGGGAATATTCGATGTCGTTGCGGGTTTTTTCGAGAATCTATTTACTTCGAATGCGGCTAAACAAATAGCGTCCACCGCGCTCAGCGTAGGAAAAGATGCGGCTAAAGACATCGGGAAAAAAGCGCTGGATGTTGGTAAAACTGCAGCTATTGACGCCGGGAAACGATTAGTCGACAAAGCGGTTGCTAAAATTATGAGTCCCAAAAATTTACCTACTACAAGTTCACAAACGCTTTCAACTCTTTCAGCGCTTCCGGTAGAAAGTAAAGACGTTCTAACTCAAGAAAGTAAAGATGTTCTAACTAGACTAATTAACGACGGAGCGCGTTCGAAGAGTACAAATATAGATAATTTAATGATGGGGCACGGTATGAATTCCAATGCAAAGAGCGCTATTAGAATTCAAGATCTCGTTAAACGTTTAAACGGAGCTGAATTGAAAGTTGCGTAGGGTATTTATATTTAAAAAAATAAAATCATATATTATTAATAAAAAAATGCAATCAGATATACTAAGATTTACGGAACAACCTTTGACGGACGAGAGTATCGAACGATACGAATTTCACGAGTACGAACCTACTGCGAGTACGAATCTAAACACAACGGGCGAGATTCGTATAAACATTGAACTCCAGGCACGTTCAGAATCGTATTTGCTATTTGAAGGAAGACTTACTAAAGCTGAAAACACCGCATACGTTAATGCCGATGAAGTGGCTGTTACGAATTACGGGCTTATGCATGTGTTTAGTATATTGTCAAGAAATCGTCAGGTTAAGGTCAACTCGTTCTGACGTGTACCATGGAGCGCGTTGATATGAAATCTGGAGAAGAAGAATCCGCGAATGTTCCATTCGTCTCGAAGACTGAAGTTATTTTAGATGCTACCGATATTAACGAAATATACGATAATGCAATAAATAAGATCCCAGAGACTATGGCCAGTTTCCAGATGCGGGGAAGTAATTGGAAATTCGTGAATGTTGTTAAATTAGATGTCAATACTGCTGTTTATAAACCACTGAAAGGCACTTCTTATATTCCGTTGCCTACTGAACTATCTAGCAAAAAGGCTATTATCAATATTGTAGCGGGTTCAACCTAATAACAGTTCAAAGAAACTCGGTTGTCTAGTTTAACAGGTATAATTCTCCAAACAAAAATATCAAACAAAATTATCGATACATTACCCAACCGTAGATGACGGTGGAAAACGGTTCGTTCATCACTCACGGAAGAACGCCAACGAAAACCTGGTCTTCAATGCAGCAACAGGCTGACGACCAGAAAAGTAGACGCGTAGAAAGACGTCAAACACCAAACGTGTAAATCTTCACGAAAGTAACTTAATTACCATGCATAGGAAGTACTCGGACAAGACTACGGCCAATCGGCAGTATCATCAGAGACTTCAGCCACACACCCTATTCTCTATCCTTATATAGTAGATCTTTCCCCGGTAGAGGTCTCTTATTAGCCAAAGAAAACCAGTCAAGCAGGACTGTTACCCATCCTAGAACTAGTCAGTCATGGGATCCTAACATACCCCGGGACGTCCAAGCAAGGCAGAAACCAGAAGGGTTTCTGACTTAACTAACTTACAATTAACATGCACAGTGCAACAAATATCAAAATCAAAGCATAACCTATGCAACAAATCATTTCACACAAAATCATTTAAACTATACACACTAGACGTCCATGTACGTCAGCCCTAAACATATGCAATAAATCATTTCACACAAACAAAAACATTAATCTATACACACTAGACGTCCATGTACGTCAGCCCTAAACACGATTACCCACTGGTAATCATCGATGGTCGACTCAACAAGTCCGGAAGGTAATTGTCTCTCCCTGAACGGTGCCGAATATCCAAAGTATATTTTTGGAGTTCCAAACTCCATCGGAGTAATTTATCGTTCGAGTTTGCCATCGAATTGATAAAAGTGAGAGGACTGTGATCCGTATAGACCACCACAGGCGCAGATCCGAAGTATACGGAAAACGTCCGTACAGCCATGACCAATGCCAGAGCCTCCTTCTCCACTGTTGAGTAGCGTATTTCGTGCTTCCGTAATTTCCGACTGTAGTAGCACACCGGATGTTCGATTCCATCGTATATCTGGAATAGACACGCTCCAACACACACCTACGAAGCATCAACAGCAACCAAAAATGGTCGATTATAATCAGGCGGTTTAAGAATTGGTTTCGACGCCAACCTTGATTTCAAGTCAACAAAAGCCTGTTCAGCCTTCGGCGACCACACAAATTTATTTCCCTTTTTCAAAATCTCTGTTAAAGGATTAGTTAAATCAGAAAAATGTGGCAAATATTTCCTGTAATAGCTTGCCAACCCAAACAAAGACTGCAACTGCTTCTTGTTAGTAGGAGTTGGGAAATGAAGCATCACTTCCACCTTTTGTGAACGTGGTGACACTACACCTCGACCTACATGATGACCCAAGAAATCCACCTCAGCGTCAGCAAAAATACACTTTTTTATGTTCAATGTTAATTTAGCATTTGCCACCCGTTGCAACACTTGTTGTAAATGATCCATATGATCAAACCAAGTCATACTGAAAATAATGACGTCATCCAAGTAAGCATCACAAAAAGACTCTAACCCTGCAAAAACCTTCTTAACCAACCGACTGAACAAACTCGGCGCGTTTCTAAGCCCAAATGCCATATATTTCCATTGGAAATGACCATTAGGCGTCACAAAACCTGTCAAAGCACTTGCCGATGGCGCTATAGGAATTTGATAATATCCTTTCGTCATGTCTAATTTCGTAAGGAATTTTGCCTGACCAACTTTATTTATGAGTGTTTCCACTCGAGGCATAGGAAACGGATCAGGAACTGTGACTGAATTCAGTTTCCTGAAATCTGTACACAATCTCAATGTACCATCTGGCTTCGGAACCAAAACTATTGGCGCCGCCCACGAACTTTCAGACTCTTCAATTATCCCCGACTGTAACAACTCTTCTATTTCCTTATTTACCACCTTTAACCTGTCTGGATGCAGCGGATACGGCGATTGCCTCATAGGTCTCACTCCCTCCATCAACTTGACATCACGAGACACCAAAGTTGTCTTCCCCGGCTTGTCACTAAACACATTCTGAAATTTGCACAACACATATGTCAAATCATTTACTTGACTCTGATTCAAGTGATCCATAATCACAGAATCCACGATTGAAGTAGACTTGTCTGTACCAGTAACCAAAACATTCACTTCAGGTTCACTGTCAACAACCAACACCTGCTCCCCTTGCTGTGGTAGATATCTCTTCACGAGATTGACATGTACCACCCGTTTCGTTTTCCTCCGATCTGGAGTACCGACGAGATAATCAACCTCACCAAGTCTTTTCAGCACTTGATAGGGACCACAATACTTCGCTTCCAAAGGCTTTCCAATTAAAGGCAATAAAAGTAAAACCTGGTCACCTTTCTCAAAAGTCACAGCCTTCGCATGCAAGTCATACCATTCCTTTGATTTAGACTTAAGGACCATTTCATTGTCATTTACAATCTGTAAGGATACCTTAATCTTCTCTCGAAGGTCTAAGACAAAATCAATGAGATTAGCCTTCTTCAATTCTGGTAGAACATCAGTTCGTATCCAGCTGTGTTTAATCATTTGCAAGGGCCCCTTCACATCCCTGCCAAACATTAAATCGAACGCAGAAAATCCTAAACCCTGAACCGGAACTTCTGTATAAGCAAAGAGAACCCAAGGAAGAATTTCGTCCCAATCACCCTGAAAAGTTTCTCCTATTGCTTTCAACATATCTTTTAGCGTACGATGAAATCTCTCAAGACATCCGTTTGACTCAGGATGAAATGCACTCGTCCTTAAATGCATTATCTGACATTCATTCGTCATCAATTGCATTAATTCTGACATAAATTCAGAACCTTGATCTGATAAAATCTCATCAGGAAAACCAAACGTAGTGAAAACCGAAATCAACACTTTCACCACTTCCGCCGCCGTGTGTACCTTCAACTGAAACGCAAACGGAAAATGCGTAGCCAAATCCATTATCGTCAAGATAAATCTGTTCCTTGACTTATCACAAGTCTCCAAAGGACCAACTATATCTAACGCAATTCGGGAAAACGGTTTACTAATAACCGGCAAATTAATCAAAGGCGCCCGAGCTTTTGTAGCTCCCTTGCCAAGACGTTGACAAACGTCACAAGTACGACAATATTCTCTGACATACTTAAAAATACCAGGCCAATAAAAATGCCTCAAGACTCTATCAAGAGTTTTCTGTGTTCCTAAATGTCCACTCGAAGGAACATCATGCGCTACATGAATTATCTTTGACCTCAAAGAAATTGGAACGAGTACTTGCGTTCTACCGAAACCTTCAGGCTCCAAAACACTCCTCCACACGCGAACCAAGACTCCATGACGCACCTCGTAAAACGAACGTTCACTTCTATCAGGTGAATGCGCTAAATCAAAAAGACAATTGAAAGATTCGTCACTGCGTTGCAATTCAATCAATCTTTCCCTCGAACAAATTCCCGAACATTCAACACGACTCTCTTCAATTTCTGTAAACAAATTACTTATGTCCAAGTCGACAGAGTCGATCACATCAGAAGTCTTAATTAGAGGAGCGTCAATGTCTACAGCGTCCTGTCTCGCCACGCTCGACTGCACCGTAGTCCCTACTTTACTCTGAGCCCTCGTAACAACCTCTACATCTATCGGTTCATCTTGAACTAAATCATTTCCAATGAGAATATTTATTCCTTTTGGCAATTTGTCTACCAACCCACAAAGAATAATTCCCGAAACAAACTCACTTTCCACTTGCATTTCAATTAATGGGACAGAAACTGGTTCTCCTACAATTCCCTGATTCAATCTATCTTCTCCCGTAAAGACATAATCACAAGAATTAAGCCCATCCTTACTAGCTATTGACTGTAATGCACCCGAGTCTCTCAGTAGCACCACATGACGCTGTGTACCCTGTCGTCCGTACACAATTCCACTCTTAACAAAAGGTCTGTACTGCTGATTTATCGTCGAGTTGCCCGAATGTACATCTACCAATCCAATGTTATTATCTGGATAATTTGTGCTCGCTCTAGCCAAATTTCTTGCTTTCAGCTTTTCACAATTTGAAATCATATGCGTTCTCGCATGACAATATGCACAAGAAACAGGTGTGCCAAACGCACTTGTATAATTCCTACTGGTAGTCCTAGGGCTGCCGAAAGAATTTTGACCTCCGCCTCGTCTCATATTATCGGCGTCATTTGCCCATCCCTTTTCAAATTTAACAGGTGCTACCATTTCTTCTTGAAAGGTTTGTACAGCATGTCGTATTCATCAGCCACTCGTGCTGCTTCCGAAAGTGACGTTACTTTACGTTCGATCACCCAACGATGTAAATCCACAGGTAGACAATTCACAAATTGCTCCAGTTTGAAAATTTCCAAAACCTTATCTAAATCAGCCAATGCTCCTTCTCCCTCCAGCCAACTCTTAAATGGAATATTCAAACGATATGCAAAATTGGAATACGTTTCAAGACTACCCTTCTGCAGCGCTCGAAACCTTTTCCGATAAAACTCTGGCACTCTTGCATAAGCCGTAAGCAAAGCATTTTTCAGAATGTCATAATCCTTGCATTGTTCCAAGGAGAGCTCGCCGAAAATTTGTAAAGCTTTCCCCGTTAATTTCGTGTGAATTAACGACGACCATTTATCTTTCGGAAATTGATGTAGCTCCATGGCTTTTTCAAACGACTGCAAATAATGTTCTAAATTTGTGTCGTCAAACCGAGGTACTAATTTCACCGCCGACCCAATATTAAATTTTGTCGTACGTCCAGTCCTTTCTGCATTTTCTTCACTGAAACCCTGTGCTACCTCATCGAAGTCACCTACTGTTAACCTTTCAACAGAACCTCCTAATTCTTTCATTCTCAATTGATGCTGTCTCTGTTTTTCTTTTTCTACCAATTCCATTTGCAACTTCCTTTCAGCTGCTTCCATCTGACTTTTCTTAACCTCATTTTCCATAGACAACCTTTCGTTCTCTACCCTCAACCTCCTTTCTAAAAGTTCTGCCTCTATCCGTAACTTCCTTTCTACTGCTTCTGCCTCTTTATCTGCTTGTTCCTTTTTAGCTTCTGCTTCTCTCCGTAATTTTCTTTCTGTTGCTTCTGCCTCTTTATCTGCTTGTTCCTTCTTAGCTTCAGCTTCTTCCTTCTTAGCTTCTGCTTCTCTCCGTAATTTTCTTTCTGTTGCTTCTGCCTCTTTATCTGCTTGTTCCTTCTTAATTTCTGCTTCTTTATCCAGTCTTCGCAATTCTAATTCTGCTTGTTCCTTCTTTGCTTCTGCATCCGCCTGTATTTGTAATTTCATCTTCTCAAGCTCAAAATTTCTCTCAGCTTCTCTGTCTTCTCTGCGCTGTGTCCGTGCAATTTCGTCTTGTTCTTTTTTCAGTTTCAATTTTAAAATTTTAGCCTGAACCCCAGACTCTGATTTTGGAGAAGAATATGGCGAAGTTAACAATTTAGACAATGCCTTTTGCATTTGTAATTTCGTAAGACCTTTCACGTCTTGTCCCAACTTCTCTAATTCAGAACGTAATTCATCTTGTTTCAGTTCAAAAATATCCTCAACCTGTAACATTTTTACTGCCTCCGGTGTTTCCATGTTTCAAATTTCAACACAGATACGCCCCTAAAATTCTAAATTCCCTTAACGATACAAAATTCGTATTCAAGAGACAAATTAGAGCGCAAAAAAAATCCCGCGACCCCTCATATGTAGCGGGTTCAACCTAATAACAGTTCAAAGAAACTCGGTTGTCTAGTTTAACAGGTATAATTCTCCAAACAAAAATATCAAACAAAATTATCGATACATTACCCAACCGTAGATGACGGTGGAAAACGGTTCGTTCATCACTCACGGAAGAACGCCAACGAAAACCTGGTCTTCAATGCAGCAACAGGCTGACGACCAGAAAAGTAGACGCGTAGAAAGACGTCAAACACCAAACGTGTAAATCTTCACGAAAGTAACTTAATTACCATGCATAGGAAGTACTCGGACAAGACTACGGCCAATCGGCAGTATCATAAGAGACTTCAGCCACACACCCTATTCTCTATCCTTATATAGTAGATCTTTCCCCGGTAGAGGTCTCTTATTAGCCAAAGAAAACCAGTCAAGCAGGACTGTTACCCATCCTAGAACTAGTCAGTCATGGGATCCTAACAATATGAAGAATAATGACGACGAATGTTTCAAGTGGTGCATTACTAGAGCGTTAAATCCAACGGACAATCATCCCGAAAGAATTACGAAAGAATTAATCAAACAATCCAAGAAACTCGATTGGAGCGGTATCGAATTTCCGGTTGCTGCGGATGCTAATATAATAAGCAAGTTTGAAAGAAATAATAATATCAGCGTTGACGTATTCGGTTATGAAAATAAGATAGTATTCCCAATTTATGCGTCGAATCAACGGGACGATAAAGTTTCTATCGTTGAACTATTGCTTATTTCCGACGGAGATAAGAAACATTAGAAACGTTCAGTTGCACTTAGGATCTGCCACAGACACTTTGTTCCAAATGCGTTGATTCTTGCCTCCACCACCTGGCGCTAACTCAGCCATCCATCTCTGAGTGATTGGTATTTGTAAACCAATGAGATTTTAGAGGTTAACATTCAATTTGTGCGTAATGCTTTCGCGTGTACACAGTCAACAGAATGACTTTTCTAACTGGGACTACTCTTGCAAGGTGCTTTAATAGATGCCGTGTTATCTTTGCTCTTTGTGCTCAAATCTGTACGTATCATACTCTTATTGCTCTGCTCTGTAATCACCCGGCTATAAGATTTCTTTAATGAATAGCTGTAGTGCAGATTCGCTGAGCAAAATTGAAAGATTTAGTAATGAGGATTTCCGGATGCATAGCAAACAGTCAAGACAGAATTGTGCTTCTTCGGATGTATGCAGATGTCCTATGTATGTGTGCACAAATTTATGTATGCAAGTATGTACAGTATATATGTTTACATTTATGTATGTACTTAGGCATGTATTGATGCATTTATTTATTATACGGTGAAAGAAACAAGAAACAAAAGTGGGTGGAGTAGAATTCTCCGTGGTGCGGGTAATTCTCAGATTGAGGCCTATTGAGGAAAAAACAAGACAATACAGTACAGGCCAGTCCATGTTCACATTGAGTGTTTTGCCATAGTATTTGTTCAACTTATTTTAGGAACAGCCAGTGCTGGGTGATGTCTGAGAAATTTTAACCGACGTTTAAACTCCGACGAAGATTTAGCATATATGCGGAGTATGATAGAATTTTCCAGCACTTGCCTGAAGTCCGTAGATATGTCTGTGCTTATTCAACAAGTAGTAGAATAATAGTTTATATAACCTTTCTGTATAGACTCGTTTGTTAAAGTTAGGCCTCGAAGTATGAGAGTTGCTGTAATTACCCAGACGCATAACTTGGAGAAACTGTATACCTTAATGTGTGATAACCGACGGGTTTGTAAAGAAGACAATAAAGGCGAAAAAGCTGGGCTATATTCGCGATTCATGTAGATTTAGGGCGCCTTACATTGTGTAGCGCCTCCCTGTGGCTAACTAATTTAAGAAATTAACGGCTACTGTTATGCAACTATAATTATTATGCAAAATAGCCAAATGCAAGGCAGTGGCAAAGTGGGTTAATTACTTTGTTAAAATAAAAATCACTTAATAGCAAATCACTTAATAGCGCATGGTCTGCGTTGCCCAAGTCGACATGACGTGTTAAAAATGATTACATTAGCCCGTATGTCATACGTGGCCCTGGCATGGTGGGTCTTAGCGGGTCAACAATAGCGGGATAGACTGCAGTCCGTGTTAGACCGTCTGGTGCGTCTGCATTATCTCCCTGGTCCAAGAACCCCACCTTCGAGCAATTATGTAGCCTTGCATACGGGGGCCTCTTCGCTGCGGTACTGCATGACGAGGGCCATGTGCTGAACCATCATCTCCCACCGCTGATGCCACAGAACTATTCCACGAGGCCAAGACTTCACGACCGATTAATACCTAGGGCGGGGAATTTAACGAGGAAAACATTTTTGATACGAATGCTTCATTTTGTCTAAACTATGTGTAAACCAAAGTGCGGTATAAGCTGTTGGTAGTAATAAAGAATATACTTTTACTTCCTTACTTATCCCTAATCATGGCGCGACAAGATACCAAACGTCGTGCTCAGTTGAGTGCCGTTCCCTTGGAGGTCTGTGGAGTACGGCTGCCACCGTCTGGTGCGGTTTGCGACTTGGGTGTCCTACTCGAGTCTGATCTGCTGATGACGGACCACGTAAATCAGCTGGTCAGCAAATGCTTACGCCCATTAAGGCTAATGAGGAGCTGCATACGATCAATGCCTTTCGAGGCAGCAAAACTGCAGTCAAATTTTGCTTCTTGGCACTCAGGTTGACCGCTGCAACAGCCTACTCGCTGGTGCACCTAAATATCTGTTGGACAGACTGCAGTCCGTCTTGAATTTGACAGCCAGACTAATCTGCAACCGCAAGAAGTACGACCATGTTACACCGCTGCTTCGCGACGTACTGCACTGGCTGTCAGTACAGTATCGTATTGACCACAAACTCGCCCAGTTGGTCTATAAGTCACTCCATGGCATGGCTACTGAGTACCTCAGGATATACTGCTGTGATGTGGCTTCGTCTAGATCTGGACCTTCTTTGCGATCAGAGGTGAAGAGTGATCTGAAAGTAAAAAATCTAAAACCCGCTTCGGAGATCGTGCATGCGTTCTCCGTGCCAGGACATAGATATTGGAACAATATTCCACCCTCAATACGTTCTGCAACTTCATTGGAGTCATCTAAGACTAGACTCAAGACACACTGGTGATATCCCGTCCATATTTACTAAACATGGGCAAATGGCCATCTTTATGCAGATGATGCTCAGGCTTTTGTACATGGTGCGTCCACTGATCAGCTCTCCATTGTTTGCTCTATTGACCATCTTGTCTCTGACCTTCACTACTGGATGTCGACTAACCGTCTCTGCCTAAACGCTGCTAAGACTCAATTGATCTGGTCCGGGACTAGACAGTAGCCTGCTAAACTCAACTTTCCATTGCTGACTGAGACATTTTCTCCTTACACCTACTGTTCCACCGTCCGAGACCTGGGTGTCACACTTGACTCCTCCCTATCTCTACTTACATTCTCAAAGCATATTTCCAACACGACTCGCTCCTGTTTCTTTCAACTGGGGCGTCTCAGGGCCATCAGACGCTCGGTCTCACCTTCTGTCTTTACCACCATAGTTCACGCATTTGTCTGCGTACGCTTGGACTACTGCAACTCGCTCCTCATGGGTCTCCCCAAGCAGCGTCTTTCCCCCTTCAATCTGTTCTAAATGCTTCTGCCAGGCTCATCGCTCGACTCCCCCGGTTTGCCCATATCTCTACTCACATGCTTGATGTCCTTCACTGGCTCCCTATAACTGCGCGTATCCGATATAAGATCCTCTTTCTTGTCTCTAAATCTCAGCAGCCTACTGCCCCGAAATATCTCTCGAACTATCTGCGAAAACCGCTATCTGCATCTTCTTCTCGCTCATTGCGCTCTGTAAATCGGCTTGATCTTTTTGTTTCCAGAGCTAAAACTACCTTGGCCCAGCACCGGGCGTTTGCTGTAGTGGGTCCCACGATCTGGAATGACCTTCCCCCTCTGCTCAGGGCCAAACTAATGACTGGCTTTTCTTTAACGGTCTCGCGTCCTCTAAAGGCATTTCTGTTTCCCAGGGGCTTCTGTGCTGAATAGTTATTTTGCGAGAGGCGCTTTATAAATTTCTAGATACAATACAATACACTACTTCAAGCTGGCTTATAACGGGCCGTGTTGAACTTGTCAAAGCGCCCTTGTAAAGGCATGTGTCGTGTTACGGCGCCGTAGAAATCGTCGTATTTATCATCATCATCATCGTCGTCATGATCATGATCATGATCATCATCATCATCATCATCATCATCATCATCATCATCATCATCATCATCATCATCATCATCATCATCATCATCACATCATCATCATCATAGACGACTTGATATGGCTGGATATGTCGTTGGAAGAGGCCGAAGAGCTGGCGATGGACAGATACACGTGGAGGATATGCGTTGCCAATGAGCAGAACTGCATAGGAAGGACTAAGTAAGTAAGTAAGTAAGTAAGTAAGTACATGATTCCTGCGCTCTGACAGGAATCATGTGTTGTGTCCTTCTCTGCCGGATTTTTCTCGCAAATCAATCTTCAAAACTAATCTTAAAATTTATCTGTTTAAAATATACTGTGATTACCTTATTTTCTGTTACGCGCTTTCTGGCAAGATTTCATTTTGTTAAGGCGCGATACAAATGACTGATTATTATTATTATTATAATTATTATTATTATTACTATTATTATTATTATTATTGATTATTGTTATTTTTTTTGCCCTGAGGTACTTCATTCCCTCAGGGACTTCGAGATTACGTGTGTTATTTTTCTGGAACGGTTATTCCTCGTCCAAGTCAGATTGGGCTCCCACCATAGAACCGCTGAAGGCTACAGCGTTGAACCATTGGATGATAATCGAGATTCTCTGGTGTAAGAAGCTGGCCTCGCGCGGTTCCCCTGAGGTGCAAGAGAGATGTCGCCCCAAATCTGCGATAAAATCTAGGCCCTTGGTGTTAATGAGGCCCAACGTTTCCAGCGCCAGTGGTACAAAATTGTGAGTGCCAAGGAGGGTCTGGTACTTCTGCGATTTCCTGCCATCTGCTATCTCAGCAGCCGCGCCCGCGCGTGCAGGTCGTTGAAGGGAGGTAGGATGGGGTCAGAGTGTCCACCACCGTGGCGTCCCAATTCAGACCTCTTCCGGCCTTCCACGGGATGAGAGTGAGGCCGTCAGGTCTTTTGCCATCCACGCGAGTCAGGCCTGCGGGCTCCTTGACCGCCGGAAACCCCGCTCTGCACAACGCCCGGCAGATCAGGTCGTTGATGGCAGCGTGTCGGGCCATCCGTCCGAATCCCAGGGGGCACGCAAGGCCGTGCGATCCCCTTGCTGTGACCGTCGCGCCGCACGGGCAGGTGTGCGGCTCAAAGATGACTGCTCCGAGCCTCAACCCGACTGCGACCCTCACCGCCTCGTCGCTCAGACGCAAACCACACGCGGTGATGGGCAGCGTGTGGAGGCAGTCCCCTGCATGCGCCGCGGCAACCGCTCTCCATCTCGCCCGATCGTGGTTATCGACTAGTGATAGTTCCACATCGGCACACACGCGTTTGAGGAGCGGTGCGTCCCACTTCGCCTGACTCCCCGACTGAAGCTCTGGTGTAATCTTCTGGTCTGTCCTCTCTTCCCACAGATGTTGGAGACTTTCGGTTACCTGGTCTGGGCCAAGACTTAGTCCCCTCAGGATGGTAGACAGGAGTACAAGGGTGCCCGCGGCCGAGACCAAAAAGGCGGGGAGTGCCAGCGACGACACCCTTCGTACTCCGATTCCGCCCATTCTAATGGGGAGCGTTGTCTGAAGCCACTGTTGGTCTGTCAGGCTGATGTTAAGTATGGTCTCTAGTCACGTATTATTATTATTATTAATTTTTTTTTGCCCCAAGGTACATATGATCCCTTGGGGACTTAAATATTTATTAAAATAAGCAAATCATCTGGAACGGCCTCTATTCCTCAGGATTCGAGAGAGGGAAAGTGCTGCGGAAGGCAGTTAGAGAGGGAAAGTGCTGCGGAAGGCAGTTATTTCACAGGTCAATTATTATTATTATTATTATTTTTTATATTATTATTATTATTATTATTATTATTATTATTATTATTATTATTATTATTATTATTATTATTATTATTACGGAAAGAGAAGGAGGAGGAGGAAATTCATTTAAGTATTAAATCATGTAAGTCGTTGTTTATCACTAACTAGTACCAGTGTTGTGAGTAATATTAGCCCCAAGAAAGACGGGCTTGTTATCTTCACGCCACAGACAGCGGTTAATATCGGGAAAAATTTTTATAACACTGTTTTTCATCCTTTATGTTACTATAGTCTTGCCAATATTCACTATTTACGAATATCATTATAGCAACTTGCATAAGCAGCGCTGAGTGATGATAAAGATATTAATACCGACAAAATGCAATAATTAGGAAACAAATGCTCGCAAAAATCTTACGTTATGCACAGGTCAAAGATTTCAACAAAAATGAAAACCTAATGCGCAATTAAGCCATTTCACAGGTCAAGTCAGGTCACAAAATACAGCTCTAGCGACATCTTGCTAATGGATTGAACGATAATCCAAGTTTGATGCGGTGGGCTTCATTGCCGCCCAAGCCTTATTATTCCAAATGAACTAATGTTGCGAAAAACCTTGAATTAATTGGATGCTGCATTGCTGCAGCCTGTCACTTTATACGCAAGGTTAACAGCTAAAGAAAATGTTACATTGTCGTTCAGACATATTATGCTCCTTTCATGCATGACCGAATGCATAAAATGCGAATTTTAAGATTATTTAACAAATATTGTCTTCATTACATGAACATAATTAGGCTTTTGGATAATCCACTATTTATTATTGGGAGTAACATATATATTTAAGCTATTGGTTTTTTAGTAGCCTATCAGTTCACTGGAAAAATTGCCAATATTCTGTGCCACTTATTATGTCGAAGCAGAAAATGCACTGATAATATGGGTAAGGTTGCCACGTGACACTTAAAAAAATAATTCAAAGAGACATGAGATGCATTCCTCTCTTTCTCGTCAGTTCAGACTAATTAAAACATTGATGACAATAGAGATTGTTAAGAACTGTTCGTATTTTGTGCACACTAAAGAACTTAGCAGTTTCATTTTTAGCTGAATGAACTTCCACTGGAGTTGTTGGACATCATCATAGAATGTTCATATCTACACTGGAAGCTGAATTCTTCACAACACCAGAGAGACGATGATATCATCAGAGCTTTGGCATCAGTCGACTTCTGTTGGTTTCAACGAATAACAGGAAGAAGATATAAGAAAAGAATTTGGCATCGGCTTAGAGGTAGATTGTGTTCTTTTATTCTAAAGCCTATAAACTTGGATTATCGCGAATGCTGTGAGTACGTTCAATTTATCTAATTTAGAACAATTGTATTTTGGCTTTCAATAAGACATTCTTAACTGTAGAATTGCGAATAGTTAATTCAATATTCCTTGACACCTCTGTGAAAACTAAGAGAAGCGTTTTCTTTGTTCAGTCTATGTTTTAAAGCTTCGAATCCATTTAGAGAATCCACATAATAATATTTATAAGCAATTTGTGCTCGAAATTCAAATATATTACTTATTATTATTATTATTATTATTATTATTATTATTATTATTATTATTATTATTATTATTATTATTATTATTATTATTATTATTATTATTATTATTATTATTCGTTTACTGACACGTTGGCAAACCGCAACATGGTACATGAACATGACTAATTAGACAAAGTAAAAAATAAAATAAAGTTTAACTCGACAACCATAATCACATAAATTTGTAGCAGGTACCAGTTAGGCGACTATTTAAGGGCAAAATACAAAACTCTGGGGATGAAGTTAGAGTCATCCTTAGGAGGGAGTGCAAAGTCATGCGGTCGTTTACATAATTTGTAATGTCGTTCTATCTTAGGGGGAATAGACCTCTTAGTTCGTGGAATGGGTTTCGAGACACAGAGTCCAGCAAACTTCTATCCATCCGCTCCATCAGCTGTTCAAAACTTGGTAGGGAGTCGCAGAGGAAACAGGCCCTTTTTGCCCTCCGCAGAAATCTGTTCAACCTCTCCCGGTCCGTAGCTGAGGTCCTCCCCCACCAGGCGGGCGACGCATACACCATACGAGAGATGTTGGTAGCTACAGCCACCCGGTGCAAAGGCACTGATGGAAGGCCTTGGGATCTCAGGACCCTCAATGCATGCAGAGAGGCACCGCAGGAGGAAAGAACTGCATCCACATGATCTCCAGCCTTCAGATCGTCTCTGAAGATGACCCCAGGATCTTCATAGACTTGACTCTTTGAATTCCATCTTGAATTCCATTACATATGCCTATAAGTTAAACAACATCATTCGTCTGAGAATTATTTTAAGCTTTTTGCACAATAATAGAGATCAGCACTTAGCTGACTAAAGGTTGCCGCGCGATATGCCTCCCTTAGTGTGGAGTGACGATGCATCCGCTCTACAATACGTTGGCATCGTGCGGTTAACGATAAATATGATATATTGGTGTGTTGGTCGATATAGAGTATACAAATCAAAGTAGGGCCTACGGGTTGGAGAAAGTTATGAAAGATAGATTTACGGACTGCAAGCCGTCCAAGAAAAAGCCGGATCATTGCTGTCCCGAGTGACAGCTGCAATAACCACTGTCTATCCGGTGCTGTCTTCGTTGATCCGGCAGAGTTTGGGCAAAATCCCTCTGCCAGATCGCTAGGTGGTCTGACTCATGACGTTTCTCGATCAATTTCCGTGTGTACAACTTATCTTCCCACGATAAGTTGTACACACGGAAATGGATCGAGAAACATTACAGCATGGTAAGGCAATATGACATGTATCTTTGTTGGAAAGAAACAAAGACTTGTCTTGAGAATTCTCAGACCCAGGGACTCAGGAAAGACTGGTGTCATATAGTAATGGCCACACTTCGAAAGTTATCAGATATAGAATGGTAGTGAAGAGAAAGTCTTGATCTAGGAAAGAACACAAAAACGGAAACAATTCGGTTCTGAGAAAAATACTATTCTTAGAACTGTCCCACTCGGCGGAAGAGGTAGAGTCGAATCAATAGCCAGAGCTCCAGAGTATATTGCCATCTCTTAAGGAAGCGGCCGATCCCCAACCGTCCTTAACGTTAACGGTCACTCTGGATAGAGATTGAACGGAACCACCATTTTAGTCAATGACAATTTGACAGGGTATGAGGGTAGTTCTAGGCCTAGAATTAGGTTGAAATCACACATGACCCGCGAATTACAGTCTGGCCAAACTGTGAGAGAGTTTGGCTTCGCAACTAATTTATTAGGTATTGATAGTTGGATGTCGTTTGCCTGATTGTTGTTTTTCAAGTTGAAACATCCTCAACTTATTGACCTATATCTAATTCAAAGTCAGCAGGCGCAGAGGTTTTTAATCAACATCGGACCAGAATAGTTTCTACAATCATTGATGTCATTTTTTTTAGAATTCTATGAAAAACTAACGAAAAGTGCTGCAATCGTTAAAATGAACCGAAATTATCTACTGGAAAATATTGAACCGAACTACGAGTTAATTTCTTCACTGTTGTCTCTTAACTGCATAACGAAAAAGCAAAGTGACTTTATTCTGAAACAACGTTCTTACCGAAAGAAGAACGCCGACTTTTTGAACTTACTGAGATCCTTCGACCAGACCAAGTATTCAACTTTCATCAAATGTCTTCGACAAACCAACCACAGGACAGTGGCAGGGATCATAGAAAACGGAGGAGGTTCACAGTAAAAATTTTATCTAATAGCTAATGACTAACATTCTTTGTTTCATAATAATTACAGTACTATAATTCCCTCCAGGGCAGGCATTTGCTGCGAGATCTCGGTTCCACGTATGCCCTCAACTCAGCTCTAATGAATACACAATACAATGTACGCTGCCATGGGCAAGACTAGGCTGCGATGGACTGGTCGCCCGTCCATCTTATGCGAGGCTAAGAAAAATTAAGTCGCTAACATTTTGTATTATAATTGCCTCCTCAGGGTAAGGGTAAGATACCGCTCTTAGTAGTGGGGGAGTAAGCCTATGGTGCAGTTACCCTAATTAGGCTCATTACCCAATTACCTAATTACCCAATTACCTAATTAATTAATAGGTAATTAATTAATTAATTAATTAATTAATTAGCCATTTTTGTGGTTATCAGAGGAGCGACTGTGATCTGTTGACGTCGCTTGAAAGTACTTGTAAAATACGATGTGGTAACAGTATTTAGCTAGATATGATCGGTTAACGAAGATCGGTTAATGAAGATCGGTCACGTGACACGTCTGTGTGAATGTATTTGTGGTGTAGGCCTATTTGTGCCTGTATAAATAGTACGAAGTTTCTGGACAATAATTATTACGTGCTCGTGGAAATGCCCGCACTTTCGGCGAGTGTCGTGCTAGTTTACATTTTTATTGAAATTCTGTTGCGGCGAACCATTGCCTATTTCAGACAAGTATCGATGATTTTCAGTTGTTCGAATGAATGAATGAATGAATGAATGAATGAATGAATGAATGAATGAATGAATGAATGTGTGTTTAAGAGCGATCAGTATCACAAAGTGGTCAAGTTTTCATTATCAACCCAACTATTAAACGATTCGGGATATCCGAAAGATTTCTTTCGAAAGAATTTCTTTCCGCCTGTTTTTATGATTTTTTCGATCCTATAAATTTCCTGAGTCGTTTTCTGTAATTCCTGTTCGTAAAATGTGCCCTGAATTTCTTCTCCGCTATAATCTGTTATCTTATACGTCGGAGGATCTGTGTATTGAACTTGTGATACAGTAAAGACTTCTTCTGTCCATCTAGGCATATAGCCCTTTTCGAAAGTCTTCTTCTTCTTAGAAATTCTGACTTTATCACCTATTGAAAATTTAGGTTTATCAGGTGGTTCTGGGTGTAAACCGCCATATAAATTTATCCACACAGCGTTTTCATTTTTCTTCATACTCGCTTCTATTGGAGCTATTTTTATGGAAGAATGTCTAGTGTTGTTATAACGAGCAACCACATTATCTAAAACATCGATATATTTTCTAGTCGAATTAGCCGTAAAATATTTGAACATTTTCTCTTTCATGGTTCTATTCCATCGTTCGATAACGGATGACTTCTCTTCATTCTCAGTAGAATATAACTGGATTCCTATTGATTTCACGTCTTTATTGTAAAATTCTTTTCCCTTATCGACCCACAATTTCTCGGGTTTTCGTCCGCCACCGGGTACTGGAAAATATTTCTGTGAAAGCATCGAACACAGATTTTCCGCTCTTATCTTTTATTGGGACAAGCCAGCCGTATTTTGAAAATATATCGATAACGCCTAATAAATATTTAACGCCATCGTTATATTCCGCGAAAGCCTGCATGTCTATAAGATCTGCAGCCCATGTGTCGTCAACACCTTTAACGTAAACGATCCTTTTTGGAAAATGTCTTACTATTGGTTTATGTAATTGTTCAGCGAGTTCATCAGTCCATTTTGGCGGTGCTTTTAGACCCGGCTTTGAATCGGATGAAGCCAAACCCAATCCAAAATTGGCTTTTGTAGACAAAATAGGTTTTACTATAGCTCTTTCGAAGCGCTCAGGTAATGTAGGATTATTTATATTATTTAAATCGTTTACCATAACTCTGTCGGCGGCATTTCTAGCAGCGGTATCCGAATACTGGTCATAAGCTAAAACGTGACGATTAGCTGCTTCGTCGACCCGATCAACGGGCTTACTCCAGTCCTTAGGTGAACCGTCTGGATTCAATCTTAGATCTAATCTAGTTCCGGGCCCAGTAAACGAATGTCCTGGGAGATGCAATTCTCCTTGAAATCGAGCCCAAGGAAGTTTGATTTTACTGGTAGCTGAATTTAAAGACCCAACTAGATCGCCTCCTTTTTTGGAAGTTGAAATAAATCGAGTTTAGTTTTTCCGCATTCGACACATACGCCTCTAATCATAGGTCTTTTATTTTTACTGACGAAATTTTGAATATCTGTCATTCTAGTTTCTCTCTTGCACTTTACGCAATACATCTGTATAAATTTTAATATAAAACTATTTTTATAATTAAAAAAGAAATGGAAGTTAAAGATTTATCTTGGAACGACGAGACATCGAAAAGATTTAACAATCCGTCATTAGCTAGAAGTATAAGAGGTCTGATCGTAGGAAAATCTGCATGTGGTAAGACTACGCTATTACTAAATTTGCTTTTGAATCCAGGATGGTTAGACTATGACAGCCTACAGGTATTTGGAAGATCTCTCTTTCACCCATAATATAAAATACTGAAAAAAGCATTCGAAGAAAAATTGCCGGAAGAAGCAATCGTCAGGTTGTTTGGTTGTCAAGACGAGATAGCCCGGCTGAATGTATCTCCAATATCAGTCGTTGAAGAAATGGCTAAAAGTATAGTTAAAAAATCTGATATGAACTCTCGATTCTTTGAAACTTTCGGAAGAAGTCCCCGATCCGAGAGACTTGAGTGCCAAGCAGAACCTGATGATTTTCGATGACTTACAATTATTAGAAAAACAAAACAAATGTGAATCTTATTATATCAGAGGAAGACATAGTAATGTTGATTGCTTTTACCTCGCACAAAATTATTTCAAGCTGCCTAGACAGACTATTTAGTAGGGTGGAGTGAAAAAATGATTTTTAAATAAATGAATTCTAATAGTGGACAAAAGATGCAACTTAGGTAGAGTAAGAAACACACCAAATATTTTAAATTTCAAATGACATCTTCTGCCCTCTACCGTCGATGCAATAATTCAACGTGATTAACCTAATATCACAATGGATGTCATCCAATCTCCTCTGCCTTAACCTTTCCAAAACAGAATTCATAATCCTAGGCCTTCCTGATCATATCAAGAAAAGCCCTAGCCCTTCCATACACCTATTGACTAACTCATCGCTTCTTAACTTTCACATCGGACCCCCCACCCCGTCCATTACTTGTGATCTACACCTCTCCTTCTCTAACCACATCTCCAACCTCTCGCTCCTGCTTCAGGCACATTTGTGACCTTCGTCGCATCCGGCCCAAGATCGACCTTAAAACTGCATCTACCATTGTTACCTGTATTGTTCATTGATTACAGCAATTCCCTCTTCCTCAGCCTTGAATCCACCCAAATCAAGCGTCTGCAACTTATCCAAAAGTCATTATCCAGGGCTGTCACGAGAATGCCTAAACATCATCATATTACTCTCATCCTCAAATCACTACATTGGCTAAAAATCCCAGAGTGAATCCACTTTAAAGTCCTATCACTAACCTACAACTCCCTACAATATATCCAGCCCAAGTACCTCTGTGGTCTCTTCACCATCCAGGCAACCCGTTCCACCCGATCCTCCTCCTATTTCAGTCTTTCTCGATCTCCGGTCACTACTCATCTCAAGTTCTCCAACCCAGCCATATCAAACAGAGCACACGCCTCTGGAACGATCTCCCCCTTGAATTCCGCAGATTCTTGGTTCCTCCATCATCATTCCAACCCATCCTCCATCCTTCTCCTCATGTTCCTCTATCCATCTCCGGGCTTTCCACTCCAAACTGAAGTCTCACCTTTTCAAGTAAGGCCTACTCCTACCCTGACTCATTTGATCCTCTGCCTTCCAATTCTCCTCGCCCTAAATAACACCCACCGTCACAGCTGCTCTGCGTCCTCTCTTGATCTGCCCCCCAAACCAGACTCGGACCTCTTTTGGATTACTCTCCAGAAAACCCCCTCAACACTCACAGTCGTATGCTGGCGCATCCTGCTTGAACAGAGCTTTGATACTTCTTTCGTTCTCTCCTAATTTTCTTCCTTTCAGTAATGTCGCTGCATTCATTAGGCGTTACAATCATAGGCGTGATTTGTCGGGGGAACGAGGGTAACCGTACCCCACCCCACTCTTTGGGCTGGGGTTCCGTACCCCCCACTTTATGCACAATGCCAATCGATATTTTATTATTTTGCCTTCCCAGAGATCGCAGTCAACGTCTTGCTTCCTGTATGTAAGAAATTGGTACCCCCACCGTGTTAGACCAAAGTTACGCCCCTGGTTACAATTATATAATCCTGTAACACAACAGAGGTGATTTCCGCAACTGATTAGAACGTGTATTTCATGAATTGTAACCGTTCGAAGACAGTCAGTTGAAGAAAAAGAAAAATAATGCACCACATTGACGTTATTCAAAGAATTTTATATGGTAAATATAAAACCGTCGGTAGAGGGCAGAAGACGCAAAGCAAAATCAACAATATTTTGAGCACTATTTACACTCACATGCTGGCAACTTTCCATCGCTATTAGAAAATGTTTGCTTTAAAAAAATTTCTTTTGGCCATTTTCACTCCACCCTACTATTTAGTCGAGACCTTAAAAATTTTAATAATATATACAACGATCACCTAGGCGTAGATGATATGCCTAAAGACGAATTTGTAAAACTTTGTAAAACTGCGTGGGAGCGTCCGCACGGATTTGTAGTGATAGATTTAACCAGTAAAAAAACAACGGCAAATACAGGAGTGGGTTAGATACATTTTATATGCCTTCAGCATAAAAATAATCTTCATAAGTTATATATTATATATTATTATATATATAATGGAGGCGCGGTTGGAAAAGATAGTTCTGAACACAGAAAAGATCGCTCGTAACACGAGCCTAAAGAGTCATTTAGCATCTTGGTGAGCGAAAGGAGCACGCAAATTAGAACGATATTTAATCCTCTGATTCAACTTGACAAAAACAAAAAGTATGAAACGTGTCTTGTTAATTTGGAGACTTATAATTCCTTCCCGAATATAGACTCTACAAAAAATAACTTTGCTTATTCTCCGGATAATGGTCTAACGTGTTTTGTTATAGAAATCCCAGAAGGGAGTTACGAAATCGTAGATATAAACGAACACATTCAAAGAATCATGAAACAGTCAGGACGTTATGACGAAACGGGAGATGCGTACTGTATAACGTTACAAGCGAACAACAATACTTTGAAGTCGTTGTTAGATATCGGTGCTAACTATCAGGTTGATTTGACAATCAAGGACTCGATTAGAACTGTTTTAGGATTTAATAGCCGAGTATATTCAGAAGGATATAACGAATCAGAGAACATAGTTAATATAATGAACGTAAATAGTTTGAGAGTAACCAGCGACGTAATCGGTTCTTCGCACTCTAACGGAACAACGGAAAACATTCTATATTCCATTTTACCGAATGTAGGCCCCGGATACAAGATTATAGAAGTGCCCGTTAATTTGGTATATCTTCCTATTACGCTATTTACGATTTCGGCTATGGAAACAAAACTTACAGACCAAAATGGAAAACTAATCAACCTTCGAGGAGAGGAGTTGTCGATCAGGTTTAAAATTAGAAAAGTGTGAAAATTAATTATTGTGGTATTAAATTTTTAATTTCAATTATGTATACAAAAAGAGCTGATATACGACTATAAAAGTTAATGTTTCGGAAGGACAAAAAGACAAAATTAAACGCGCAGTTGAGACAGGGACAGGAACGAGTATAAGACTAACTCACGGAGATCTATCCGGGGAACATGTTTTAGCTCTTACACGAGCACAAATTAATAAAAGGACCAAAGCATATCAGAATGGAACTGGTACTATGCTCAAAATGAGTAAAACGCAAATAGACCATAATATGAAAGTTGAAGGTGGTTTTCTTCCAGCGTTATTACCACTTCTAGCTACAGCTGGAAAATTTCTTCTTTCTAGCGTTCTGCCAAGTCTTGCAACTGGAGCTTTTAGAACTAGAAGATATTGCGGTGAAGTACCTGCAACAATACGCGTCCGATAAAAAAAATGGTAGACACAACGTTCGGTATAAACTCAAAAGACGGTCAATTTTATATAGGCGACAGCCCTATATCGATCAACAGCAATAACGTGACGGTAAGCGATAAGACGTACGAAGGAACTCCAGGTGTTTGAGAATTATTAACGATGAACAAACCGGACGAGTCGATTTTCAATGCAAACGATCGGGAAGAATATGCCGAGATTCTATTGTAAAGGTAACCAATGGTATGAGGCAGCCGATAAATCCAAGTAAACCAAAATCCTCTAAAGGCTTAAAATATAAAAAACTTATTAAACCGATATGGGACGCGATGACGTCAAAGACGCAAGGCAAAGGAATAGACCTGCAGCGTATCGTTATTCCTCAAGATCATAATGCATTAATAGAAATGTTATCTCTGCGAATGGCTAGCTTCGAGGCGGGGAATACTGGAGTCAGAAATGAGATAGTTGTTTATGCGACGAGTAGCTAAGACAAGGAGCGATAAATAGAAATGAATATAAAAATTAAATGTTATTAATATAGAAATGTTAGTAGTTGCTAAACGAAGGTATAAGAAACAATATGTTATCGGAGGGGCGGGAATATTCGATATCGTTGCGGGTTTTTTCAAGAATCTATTTACGTCGAATGCGGCTAAACAAATAGCGTCCACAGCAGCTCTCAGCGTAGGAAAAGATGCGGCTAAGGACATCGGGAAAAAGGCACTGGATGTCGGAAAATCTGCAGCTATTGACGCCGGGAAACGATTAGTCGATAAAGCGGTTGCTAAAATTATGAGTCCCAAAAGTTTACCGATTACAAGACCTGCTGCTACGGAATCGCTTCACATGCGCTTTCAGCGCTTACAGCGTTGCAACCGCAACTGAACGAAGGTAAAGACTTTCTTACTCAAGAAAGTAAAGACGTTCTAACTAGACTAATTAACGAAGGAGCGCGTTCGAAGAATACAAATATAAACAATTTAATGATGGGGCACGGTATGAATTCCAATGCAAAGAGCGCTATTAGAATTCAAGATCTCGTTAGACGTTTTAACGGAGGTGGATTGAAAGTAGCGTAGGTTATTTATATTTAAGTAAAATAAAATCATATATTATTAATTTAAAAATGCAATCAGATATACTATGATTCACGGAACAACCTTTGACGGACGAGAGTATCGAACGCTACGAATTTCACGAGTACGAACCTATTGCGAGAACGAATCTAAACACAACAGGCGAGATTCGTATAAACATTGAACTCCAAGACTTGTTCAGCCACCCTTCGGAATCGGATTTGCTATTCGAAGGAAGACTGACTAAAGCTGATAACACCGCATACGTTAATGGCGATGACGTCACTGTTACGAAGAACGGGCTTATGCATCTCTTCAGTCAAATATCGTATTCTCTATCGAATCAAGAAATAGAAACTTTATTTCGCCCGGGTCAAGCTACAACGATGCTCGGATTGCTAAAATACCCAAACGATTTTCAACTGGCACAAGGCTTAAATCAGTTGTGGTATAAAGACGGTTACGCAACCGTTAATAATAACACAGGGTTTGCTGTGAGACAACAGTATCTTATTCAAAAACCGACTGCTAAGGGAACGTTCAGCTTCATAGTTGCATTAAAGCATATCTTTGGTTTTTGCGATGATTACGACAAGATTGTTTACGGTTTGAAACATGCCCTAACGTTAGTGCGTAAAGCCGACGACGATGCTATTTATAGAGGTACCGATGCAGCGGCCGGAAAAGTTGCAATAGAGAAGATATCGTGGTTTATGCTGAACGTTATTCCATCCGATATGGAAAAAATGCAGTTGTATAAAACGATCGAATCGAAAGCATCGTTGGCTGTAACCTATCGCTCTCGTCAATGCGACACCATAACGGTTCCTCAGTCGACTACTTTCAGTTGGAGACTTAGCGTCAAGACATCCCCGGAAAAGCCAAGGTACAAAATCGTAGGATTTCAGACAAGTCGTGACGGAAATCAAGAAACTAATCCGCCGATCTTCGACCATTGCGATCTTAACCCTTTGGAGGTGAGGTGGGGTATGACACACCCCACAGCGATTCCACGTTGCGTTTTTTACCGAAAACGTGCAACCAGCTTGGATTATTTTTGTCTACCTTCGTAAATGTGAAATATGAACACTTTAAGACAATATCAGGAACTATTGGGTGCACAATTTTTTTAATTTTTTTGCCTATTAAAAAGAAATTATAATGCTTTGTATATATTTTGATTTGATCGAATTAAAAAAGTTACGGCGCAGTTCCGAAAAATGAAACTGGCGAAAATATAAGATATTGCAGCATATAATTTTGCATTGATGCAAAATTGATGCATTATTCCTGCTATTATTCGGGCATTTGGTAATCTTTTGAATGAGTACTGAAAAATGCACGTGCAAACTAAATATTGCATGCATAGTTGTTAAAAACGATAGAAACTAAATAAAAAACGGGAAAAAACGTCGTTTTTTTCGACAAAATAAAAAACGAGAAAAAACGGAAAAAAACGACAAAAGGAAATAATTTGGCTTTGTCACATCTTGTAGGGCCTAGGCTACTGCAATTTAAAATTAAAAACCTTGTTTACAGAATTTAATCAGCAAATAGCACAACTTTATTAGTAAACATTAAATAACATCATTCTACAACAATTATTTTATTTCTTATAGGTTTGGTTTAATAAGAAACTGAGAAATTAAAAATATTGAAATCTTTTCAAATTGAGATTGTAAACATAAGTCCACATAACATAAGTCCATGCTAACTAAACTAACACAATTAAAAACTAAACTTTAGAGCTATAGACTATATAGTGTTAACTTTCTCACAGTAAATGCATTTCTATTTAGCCAATGCTGAGTTTTTGACTTTCTCGTTTATCAAAGTAACGTCAATCCAATCGTACCCTTTTCTTTTGGCATGCTAGATAACTTAGAAATAACTTTGTAAACTGTTATTTCTTGTAGGCCTACTGTGCTATTTCAAAAAGTATTTATTTCTCAAATGATGACGAAAATGGTGAGGTAAATTAGGCCTAGCTGAATCCTTGAAAGTATGGAGACAACGTAAGGGACATCAGACAAAAAAATTAAACAGAAACTGAAAAACATTAACAGACAGTAAATAAATAAATAAAGTTACATAAAAAAACGGAAAAAACGATAAGAAAAATAAAAAACGAAAAAAACGACGTTTTTGGAAAATAATAAAAAACGAAAAAAAACGATTTTAACATCTATGATTGCATGGTTATTAGTTCACCTGCTGGCACTTCAATAATGATCGAGAACAGTTATTTTTTTCTTGATAATCGCCTGTTTAGTTGATAATTAGTTATAATATCATAGTTTAGCTCACAAATAATGTTATGTAGCTGATATCGCGACTCGCAAGTAAAAAAGTATATTGGGGTATATCAAACCCCACCTCACCACAAACGTTACAATGTTTCACCTCACTTCCAAAGGGTTAAGGACATGTACGTGATGAGGAATCAGGAAAGATATCCTGCTGTAGACTACAACCTATCATTTCCTAATCAACAATTCTCGAGAGCGTACCGAGCCGCGGCAACGTTTAGCGAAAAATTCTGCGGAATGGATCAGTTGATAACGCAGAGTAATATAACGCCGATTGATTATAAAGAACTATATCCGCTAATTGTATTCGACGTCACGAAACAATCTGAGCGATTAAAATCGTCGGTCGTCGATATTCAGATCAAAGCAATATTTAATACAGCAGTGCCGGCCGAAACCGAAGCTTATGCTATAGAAATTTCGGACAAGTTGCTAGAGTTTCAATCGGACGGACAGAAGCTAAACGTCGTCTACGGTAGGAGCTCGTCTTAAATCGCCGCGAACCCCAACACTAGCGGACGTCTCCAAAGTGAAACATGAAAAAAAATTTTCTATAACCTATTTAAAGAGATGTTTAATTATATTAGTAACAAGAAGATGAAACTGCCAGAGCTGAGAAGCTTATTGTTCCAGCACAACGTTAAGGGTTGTGCTCATCTCAACAAGCCCGAGCTTATATCTCTATTGATCGAAAAGGGGATGAAACTGCCAGAGCTGAGAAGCTTATTGCTCCAGCACAACGTTAAGGGTTGTGCTCATCTCAACAAGCCCGAGCTTATATCTCTATTGATCGAAAAGGGGATTTTTCCTCAAGATAACTCAGAAAAAAGAAACTAGTGAGACTACGAGGGAACGAAGAACAACGGCAAGAATATCGGAAAAATATCAGAAAGATTATCAGAAAGGATACAGGAAAGAATATTGCAAAAATAGAATATCGAAAAGAAGCTTCCAGGAAGGCGCGTATGATAGAGCGAGGTATATCAGAAATCAACCCAGAAAAGTAGAAATTTTAGATCGAGAAACTGGTGATGTCGTGTATCCGTCAATGTACAAGGCAGCTAAGGCGCACGGGCAAACCTCGCGAATTATCACCGATTATAATGGAAAAGTATGGAGAAAAAGATACGAAATTAAGGTGTTGGAATAGATTTGACGAATAAACCAATTAAAAAAATGCGAGAAATAAATTGAAAATTAGAAAAAAATTCTAAATATAAATAAAATGTTTTCTTGAGTATACTTAAAGAGATGAATATAAATATATGTATATATAAAGGACTGGACTACAAGTTGAAACTGTTAAAGAATTGAGAGTTATAGCAAAACGGAGCGGCATGGTCGGATATTGGGAACTGCCAAAAGCTGATCTGATTGCTGCTATGAGCAAAGATGATTCTAAGGATAAAAATTAGCTCGACTCTCCAGTTCCCGATATTCGAGCCCCAATTCTTACTCCTAGCAAGTATATTTCCCAACCAAATAAAGTTCTTAGCGAGTTGAAAACTAAGGTTAGGTCGAATATTAATTCTTTTGCAGATTGGTTAATTAGTTACATACCTCCCAAAGTAAAGAAACCTGTGAACGAAAGATTGGAATCGTTTAAATCGAAAATAAAGAGTCTCTTTGCTAAAATCAATACAGAGAAGTTTGAAATTCGAAAGACTGCATCGGCTATTAAAGGATTCACTAAACAATATACAATCGATGGTTCTTCTGGAATAGATGCCGTGTCTTTTCTTAACGCCGTTAGACCGCATGTTTTTAGTATATTGTCAAGAAATCGTCAGGTTAAGGTCAACTCGTTCTGACGTGTACCATGGAGCGCGTTGATATGAAATCTGGAGAAGAAGACTCCGCGAATGTTCCATTCGTCTCGAAAACTGATGTTATTTTAGATGCTTCCGATATAAATATAATATATGGAATAATGCAATAAATAAGATCCCAGAGACTATGGCCAGTTTTCAGATGCGGGGAAGTAATTGGAGAATCGTGGCTGTTGTAAAATTAGATGTCAATACTGCTGTTTATAAACAACTGAAAGGCAGTTCTTACGTTCCGTTGCCTACAGAACTATCTAGCAAAAAGGATATTATCAATATGAAGAACGCTGACGACCAATGTTTCAAGTGGTGCATTACTAGAGCCTTAAATTCAACGGGCAAAAATCTCGATAGAAATACGAAAGAATTAATCAAACAATCCTAGAAACTCGATTGGAGCGGTATCGAATTTCCGGTTGCTGCGGATGCTAATATAATAAGCAAGTTTGAAAGGAATAATAATATCAGCGTTGACGTATTCGGTTATGAAAATAAGATAGTATTTCCAATTTATGTGTCGAATCAACGGGACGATAAAGTTTCTATCGTTGAACTATTGCTAATTTCAGACGGAGATAAGAAACATTATTGTTGGATAAAGAATTTTAACAGATTGTTAGCATCACGAACAGAAAAATCCCATAATTCAATGCACTATTGTAGAAGATGTTTAAACGGTTACAGAAGAATAGAAGCGCTTAATAAACATATCGAGTACTGTTCGCAAAACGCCGCTCAAAAAATAGAAGTCCCAGAACCAGGAACTACGTTAAGTTTTAAAAATAATAATAATAATAATAATATTTATTCTTTAATTAAGCGCCTGCAAACGCACTGCGCTGTACATGTACATCTTATGCGATAAATCTTAACTACTTACAGAACAGACAGCCTGCAATACACGGCGCAAATTGCAGCCAACAAAGCATGTCCGCCTATGGGACTCGATCTCTGTACCTCTCGCACTCTACGCCAGATGTTATCCAATGCGCTAACCTTTTGTCGTTTATGCAGATTTCGAATCTTTCATCAAACCTATAGCCACTTCCCAGCCAGTTCCTCGCGTGTCTTACACCGATAAATACCAAAAACACACGCCTAGCTCGTTTTGTTATTACGTAAAATGCTTCGATGATATGTTATATCAACAAGATAACCGAAGAAGATGATATTTACTCCAGATGACCGGAAGAACTTTAGTAGCTACTTTATGTCATATCTGTGGAGAGGCGTTGGGTACAGATCGGGTTCGAGACCATTGTCATTTGAGCGGTAAATTCAGAGGTGCCGCTCATAATGGTTGTAATCTAGACTATAAAGTTCCAAAGTTTTTTCCAGTAGTATTCCATAATCTGTCCGGATACGATAGCCATCTTTTCGTAAAAAAATTGCGAGGTGATCAGAATGAGAAAATTAAATGCATTCCTAATAACGAAAAGAAGTACATATCGTTTAGCAGAGAAGTGATCGTCGATAAGTTTCTAAACAAAGAAGGGAAAGAAATTAACGTTAGACGGGAATCGCGATTCATCGACAGTTTTAGATTCATGGCCTCGAGTCTCGATGCTTTATCTAAGAATCTGAAGAAAGAACAATGTAAAAACATTAGTGCATTATATTCTGGGATACAGCTCGATCTTTTACTCAACAAGGGATTTTACCCGTATGATTACGTTGTTTCCGTCTATAGGTTTAACGAAACCGAACTACCTCCCAAGTCCGCATTCTATTCGAGGCTAAACGACTCAGATATTAGCGATGAAGATTACGATCACACCAAAAATGTATGGAATGCATTCGGATGTAAAACGTTCAGAGAATACCACAACCTGTATAATGTTTCGGACGTCCTGCTGCTAGCCGATATTTTCGAAAACTTTAGAGACGTTTGCATGAAGAATTACCGGCTTGATCCCGCTTGGTAGTACACTTCACCGGGACTGGCCTGGGATGCCGCTTAGAAGTTGACCGGTATAAAGTTGGAGTTGTTGAGCGATTACGATATTATTCTGATGATTAAGCAAGGAATAAGAGGCGGAATCAGCACAATTTAGAATCGTTATGGGAAAGCCAACAATAAGTATATGACGGAGGATAAATCGATAACAGCGAGCCTTCGTCATATATAACTTATCTAGACGCTAATAATTTATACGGTTGGGCGATGAGCAAACCTTTACCGACTCGCGGATTTAAATGGATGAGTGAAGCCGAGTTAAATAATTGAAATTTAACGGGATCGTGTATATTGGAAGTCCATTTAGACTATCCTCAAGATATCCACAATCTCCACAACGACTATCCTTTGGCTCCTGAGAGCATCTCGCCGGAATTATCCGACATACCAAAACTAATTCCGAACTTGAACGATAAAAAGAAATCCGTTGTACATTACGAAAATTTGAAGCTATATGAAAGTCTCGGTTTGAAGATCGTAAAAATTCATAGAGGGATACTATTCGAAGAAAGCGCTTGGTTGAAGTATTATGTAGATCTAAACACAAACTTGAGAACGAGTACTCCTAATAACTTTGAGAAAGACTTTTTCAAATTGATGAACAATAGCGTCTTTGGAAAAACTCTTGAAAGGATCGAAAATCATGTAGATATAAAATTGGTATGTCACGAGAAGGAGGCTATTAAGCTAGCTGCAAGAACGAATGATGACCGCCTGACGATTTTCGACGAGAATCTAATCGCCGTTCACATGAAAAGGACGAAGTTGTTTTATAATAAACCGATATATCTAGGCATATGTATATTAGACTTGAGTAAAACTTTGATGTACGACTTTCATTACAATTTTATAGGGCAAAAATACGGAGACAGAGCTAAATTGTTATTTACCGGTACAGATTCGTTGGCATATGAAATACAAACAGAAGATTTTTACGAGGATATCGCCGAAGACGTTGCGATTCGATTCGATACGAGTGATTACCCAGAAGATCACCCTTCGGGTTTAAGGACCGAAATGAACAAGAAAGTAATTGGTATGTTCAACGACGAATCAGCAGAAAAACAGATTTTCGAGTTTGTAGGTTTAAGGGCCAAGTTGTACTCGTATAGAATGGATGGCGAAGATCATAAGAAGTGTAAAGGCATTAAGCAAAATGTCGTTAAGAAAACGATAACTCACGATGATTATAAAAACTGTCTTTTTACCAAAAGAGAACGACTAAGAAAAATGAACGTTTTTAGATCGTATCATCACGATATTTATACCGAACAGGTAAATAAAGTCGCATTATCCGCGGATGATGACAAACGAGTAATAATGGAAGACGGTATTCATACATTAGCGTACGGGCATTACTCGTTACGCTGAGCACATAAAGAATCTATTCGTTGATTATAAAATGAGTTTTAGAAGTGTTACAGAAATCGACGTTTGCGGAGTCGTGTTACCGAATGTTCCTTTGTCGAATATACATCTGCTAGAAGCCGCTAAGAAGAAACTAAATATCACAAACTTTAGAGGAGTGTTCCTACGAGACGAGTTGCCAGAGAGACCGCGAGCTGTCGAAGGCGCCATTCTTAACCTAGATAAATCTGGTGGGAGCGGGACTCATTGGGTGTGTTGTATAAAGAAGAAAGGCGAAATTTCGGCGAAATATTTCGATGGCTATGGTCTCCTCCACCTACCGAGCTACTGAAATATTTACGCAGTTCGGTTTATTATAACAGCGAACGAATACAGCCCGATAACGAAGTGTTTTGCGGTCATCTGTGTCTGTACGTGTTGAAAATGATGGACGATGGCGCGAATTTTCAAGAAGTTATAAACGAATTTTCAAGAAGTTATAAACGGTTTATTTTAATATATATATATATATATATATATATATATATATAAATTCGGACATACTGATGTTGGATACTCGGAAAGAGTAATTGCCGGAGGAGTTACATTGTCTCAAGCAAATGGTACTTTCCTTCGTATGGATGCAACAAACGCTGCAACTGGGGATATTAATTTAGATTCGCATAAACTGGTCCGCGTGTTGAACCCTACCGATCCACAAGATTTTGCTACCAAATATTACGTAGATAATGCTCATAAGAAATGTAATCTCGGATATATACCTAATTTAGAAACCGACGAGAGTAGTACCGGATTCGTGGCTAGTGCCAGTTCACACATAGACGGATATCGAGCGTACGGAGCGTTCAATAGTTTCAACGCGGATGGTTTGAACGGATCTTGGGTTTCTAATGAGGCTTTAAATAGCTGGATACAAATAAAATGTTCCGAGCCGGTTAAAATTTGGCGAATCGCGTTGATAGCCATCGATAATGTATTTAAAATAGACACGGCGTTTTGGACCATATCAGGGCGTAACGATGACGATTCGACATTTACGAGGTTATTAACGTCGACGACTCCGTTAGGCCTATTGAGAACCGCAACTGCCCCGTCATTTTTCAATATTTCAACGAATACTGCGTATCAGTATTACAGATTTACGAAAACTCATAATCACGGTCAGATTAGCGTTGGACTTCGTAGCACACAATTATACATTTACGATACTTAAATCGTAATATTCAGCCTCTTTTGAGTTCATGACCTCACCAGACGGTTTATTTTAATATAAATAGAAAAATATATATATACATTGTATATATATACTAAATATGCCTGTGGATAAATTCGGACATACTGATGTTGGATACTCGGAAAGAATAATTGCCGGAGGAGTTACATTGTCTCAAGCAAATGCTACTTTCCTACGTATGGATGGAACAAACGCTGCGACTGAGAATATTAATTTCGATTCTCATAAGCTGGTCAACGTGTTAGAACCTACTAATCCCCAAGATGGTGCAAGTAAAAATTACGTAGATATTAATAGCGGTATAAATAAAGTTTCTAAGACTGGTGACGTTATGAGCGGAAATTTATTTTTAAGTGTGGTTTCGGATCGTCAACGTAATATGGGGTGTAAGGATCTACGCGGAAACAAACTGTTTGCTTTGATCTTGGGTAATCTGTCAAACAAAATAGAAGGTTATTTAAAGCAACCTATTACGTTGCAATCGATCGAAGTTTCTTGTGCAAAGTGGGAACGGAAAATATAATACGATTCGGTAAATCGTCCGGCGACCATAAAATCGATGATTACCAAGATATCGCAATGAGACAATAATCTATAACCGATTTAAAAGACCCCGTTAACCTTCAAGATGCCTCCACTAAAAATTACGTCGATAACGCTCTTAGTAGAGCGGATAATAATGCTCTTAAAAAGTGTCATATCGGATACATACCTATTTTGGAGGCTGACGAAAGTGTTAGCAGATTTATCGCTAGCGCAAGTTCAATTGTTACTGACAAGTACCAAGCGTATGGAGCTTTCAATAGCCTAAACGCAGAAGGTTCAAACGGAACATGGATAGCGGATAGTAGATCAATCCTAAATGTCTGGCTGCAGATAAAATGTCGTGAGCCGGTAAAAATTTGGAGAATTGCGTTGAAAGCGATAAGACACAACAAAGGTATATACCAGATAACAAACTGGATTTTAAGCGGAAGTAACGATGGATCAACGTTTACCCAATTACTAAGATCGACGAAGCCCTTGCTGAACACCGATTCTGCTCCTTCATTTTTTAATTTAACAACGACTCCGACTGCGTACCAGTATTACAGACTTACGGTAACAAGCAACCCCAGTCACACTGTGGTAGGAGTAGAAGTCCTACAGTTGTACGTATACGATACATAAAATCGGCGCTAGGCACGGTTATAAGACATTTTCAAGGTCAAGGTCAAATTTAAGGTCAAGGTCAAATTTAAGTTCAAGGTCAAATTTAAGTTCAAGGTCATTTTCAAGGTCAAATTTGAGGTAAAGGTCATCTGCAAGGTCAAGGTCAAATTTGAGGTAAAGGTCAAAATTGAGGTCAAGGTCAAATATGAGGTCAAGGTCAAATTCGAGGTCAAGGTCAAAATCGAGGTCAAGGTCAAATTCGAGGTCAAGGTCAAATTTAAGGTCACGGTCAAATTTGAGGTCAAGGTCGAATTTGAGGTCGAGGTCAAATTTGAGGTCAAGGTCAAATTTGAGGTCAAGGTCAAGGTCAAGGCCACCAGTACTTACATGAATATTTCCACATAGGTCCCATATTTCCCACATAGTACCCATATTGCCCACATAGAACCCATATCCCACATAAGGCCCATATTACAATATAAGACTCATATTGCCCATATAGGATCAATATTTCCGACATAGGACCCATATTTCCCATATAGGACCCATATTCCCAAATAGGACCCATATTGCCCACATAGAACCCATATTGCCCACATAGAACCCGTATTCCCAAATAAAACCCATATTGCCCACATAGAACCCATATTCCCACATAAGGCCCATATTACAATATAAGACCCATATTTCCCATATAGGACCCATATTCACATATAGGACCCATATTGCCCACATAGAACCCATATTGGCCACATAGAACCCATATTGCCCACATAAAACCCATATTTTCCACATAGAACCCATATTTCCCACATAGAACCCGTATTCCCATATGGGACCAATATTGCCCACATAGAACCTATAGTGCCCACATGGAACCCATATTTCCCATATAGGACCCATATTCCCATATAGGACCCATATTATTATTATTATTATCATTAAGGAACTTTTATATAGCGCCCCTTCAAGGTGATCTACTCAGGAGCGCTCCTAGTCCAACCACGGCTAAAGAGAGTAGTTTTCAAGTTTGTAAGAAACAAGGTAGTGTGAGTCGCAGGAACCAGGCGGAGTGCAACAGGCAGGCCATTCCAGGTTGCGGGGCCAGCGACCGAAAAAGAACGGCGCTGCATAATTGCTGTCCGCGTGCGGGGTACCAAGAGCTCGGCCTGGTTAGCCGAGCGAAGAGCAGATCGCCGCAAGACCCCCGAGGTAGGGCGACATAATTCCCGCACGTATGGGGGGCAAGTCCCTCCAGACAACGCCTAACTAGTGCAGAGACCCTGTAGGCAATGCGCAGCGGGAATGGGAGCCAGTGCAGAACATCCCGCATATAAGGAGAAACCTGGCCAAATCTGGGTATGCGACCAATAAGGCGTGCGGCTGCACGCAAAACCCGGTCCAAGCACCCAAGACGGGCAGCTGGGAGGCCAGCGTAAAGGGCGCTACAATAATCCAGACGGGAAACCACAAACGCATGGACGAGGGTGGAAGCAGCCGCCTGCGTCAGAGTGCGGGAGACTACCCTTAACTGACGAAGCTGAAAATAACAGTTCCGACAGAGCAAATTAATATGCCGCATGAATGTGAGCTCTTGATCCAGAATTACACCAAGATCCCGTACTGAGGAGGCAAAGGAAACCCAGGGGAATTCAAGTGACAGAGCCTCAAGGTTAATTTTTGCAAGCTGTTGGCGCGTACCAAACCAGATATATTGGGTTTTTGCCGGGTTTAACCGTAGACGGTTTGAGGACATCCAGGCCTCCAAATTCCCCACGACCCGGGAGATCTCTCGAACCACAGCAGCAGCCGCCGATGGCGAGCAGTGGACATACGCTTGGAGGTCATCCGCGTAGGACAGACTTAAGACTGCCCACATATATTGCCCACATAGAACCCATATTGCCCACATAGAACCGATATTTCCCACATAGAACCCGTATTCCCCACATAGGACCCAAATTGCCCACATAGGACCCATATTTCCCACATAGAACCCGTTTTCCCATATAGGACGCATATTGCCCACATAGAACCCATATTGCCCACATAGAACCCATATTGCCCACATAGGACCTATATTGCCCACATAGAACCCATATTGCCCACGTAGAACCCATATTGCCCACATCGAACTCATATTGCCCACATATAACCCATATTGCCCACATAGAACCCTTGTGCCCACATAGGACCTATATTTCCCACATAGAACCCATTTTTCCCACATAGAACTCATATTGCCCACATATAACCCAAATTGCCCACATAGAACCCATATTGCCTACATAGGACCCATATTTCCCACATAGAACCCATATTGCCCACATAGAACTCATATTGCCCACATAGAACCCATATTGCCCACATAGAACCCATATTGCCCACATAGAACCCATACTGCCATGTAAGGTCCATAATGCCATGTAAGGTCCATATTCCCATCAAAGGCCCATATCCCCGGCTGGCAGCCATGATCCGCAGCCATCGATCCAGCCATAACGAACGCTTTAGCAAGAAGTTTAACCTATTATAAAATTATCGCGACCTCTCTGTGCATGTGTAATTTCTTTGACACGAAAAATGAGCTTGACCTATTTTGACGACCAATGATAGCTTACGTTGCCCGACAACGGCAAATCACCAAGCCCATGCCAATCTGTTGCTCTGGAAATCCAACAGGTCGCAGACAGACGAAATACGACACGGCCGCACAAATAGGCCTACACGCAAGTGCCTCGTTCCGCTGTCTTAAAACCTCTTTCTATTCACTGGGTCTTTCGCACTGGGAGCGCCTCTGATTAGCGAATACTGTGAGAGGCGCTTTATAAATGTTTAGATACAATACAATACAATACAATACACCACAAATACATTCACACAGACGTGTCACGTGACCGATCTTCATTAACCGATCTTCGTTAACCGATCATGTCTACCTAAATACTGTTACCACGTCGTATTTTACAAGTACTTTCACGCGACGTCAACAGATCACAGTCGCTCCTCTGATAACCACAAAAATGGCTAATTAATTAATTAATTAATTACCTATTAATTAATTAGGTAATTGGGTAATTAGGTAATTGGGTAATGAGCTTAATTAGGGTAACTGCACCAAAGGCTTACTCCCCCACTACTGCTCTCCTATCTTCCTATAGCAACAGGTTTACAATCAAGATCATTTTCGTGACATTGAGTTAATTCTTTATGCTTTATTGAAACTCTAATTTACTATCACAACTTCAGTATTAGCTGTAAACCTTGTGGAAGAATCTCATGATCCTGTTATTGTGAAAAGCTTCATATTAGAAAGAGGCAAAAATAGAATACTCTCAGGATTATTGAATCTTTCAAAGAACTTTACACAATCATTCTTACACATTGTCATTATCTACATTATCTACATTGTGACATGTGATTAGGGCTTGTTGGTTTCACACATCGGCGTGTGGGCTCCGTGTAACTTCTTTAGCCCACCATCGCTCATTTGCTATTGTTGGACCTTTCTTCTGAAACGGCCTTCTGCCCTCAATCAGATCTATGAAGCAACCTGGGGTCTCTGCCTAACCTGTCCGCTCTTTAACAGCCTTCCTCTTCCCTCCGGGTTCACATGTCGACAGCGCCTCTGTATAGTCTCTACTGTCAAGAGGCGCTTTATAATTTCCAAACACAATACAATACAATCTAAATAATGACAGTAATTTCCAATTTAAAACCATAGAGGAGGTTGAAGCAAAGATAAGGTGACGTATAATGAGGTTATGCAAAATTTCAGAGTTCTAACTTTAGGCCTTTGAATTCGACAGCAATAGCATTTATAGGACATAATATGCTTGTATGCAGGGGCGTCTATCTAAGTCATTGGAGCAACTTCCCCTTCCCCCTCTTCCTCCCCCTCCGCCTTTCTTCCTCCTCGTTAATGGAGGCACACACACTGACAGATCTCCCCCATATTTCTTGGATGGAACATTTGCTCCAAGGTTTCTATGGTGTAGACGCCGCTGCTTGTATGCATGTAGTTATGTATTTCAGTTTGTACGAGTATTAATCTATTTGAGTGGACACTTACTATAGCGCCTTACTTCACAAAAGCACTCTGCCTACGCCAAACTAACTGATGTTAAAAGTCACTAAAAACAAAAAGTTAATCAATAAACAAACAGTGCTCAGATAACGATCACCTCCTGTGCGGGGTTCGTGGGCTACGTAGCGTTTAGGAAATGTACGTGTAGGCCTATATATAACCACAGCATGGCTTTGACCCTGCTAATTTTACAATGAATTGATCGAAAAAGATCCTTCACCACCCCTTTGAATGAGCGCCACGACCTTAATGATGCCCGTGTAGGCCTACAGATCGTGCTAGCTCATGATTCAAAGCTCTTAAAGCTCAGAAGGCGAATCGCGATCCATGCACAGAGTGGCATGGGACTTAGGCTCTACCTAGTGTTGGAAACTGGACCAGAAGATAAGCAACGACGGTGAAGGACCTCGCAGTACACACAGCCCAAAAACCAAGCAGTTCCCTGGAGTTGACAGAGGTCGGTGTGCCCATGCATTCCGCTGTAACCGGATTTGTGGAGGACGACATTCATCGCAGATTTGTTCGAAAACGTCACCGCACTAGAACAGTCAGCAACAACCCACGGACTCTCTTGGCCTTTCCAAATAGAGTTAGACCCTGAGATAACCTTAAACCTCTTGAACTGGGCCGGTCTATGTTTACGCGCGAAACCACGATAACAAAAGTCCAAACACCGTCGAAATCACTCAGAAACAACGGTAAACGAGAGAAGTAACAAGAAGTATGCATACTAATTCACATAAGCAGTTCAAAGGAATGAAATTATCCTGCAAAATAATGTCATGAATTTTGCACGTTACGAATTTATCACAAATAGCTCCTTAAACAATTCATGACTTAGGGCCTACCTCTCCATGTGCTTACGCTTTGAAGAAAATTCATTAGTTTGCACGTCGTAATTGATTATTATTCACTTGGTAAATTAATCAATAAAAATATCTTCTCTGCAAAACATGCTTATGTCTCTTAACTGTTCTGTTTTATATTCACTGTTCATTGGAAAATGTCAAACTCAATTACAAATTTCCAATTGTACATGACTATAAGACCAAAATCTTAGATGGCACATGGCCTATCTATTGGCCAAATAGAATTATGTCTAAGGAATTAAGTCGATATTTTTGTCTTTTTTTGCTTTAGTGGTGATTAAAGTCGAAATACGAAAAACGTTCATGGCAGAGCAAATTCATAAAACAATTAGCGACCTTCGAAACAAAGCGAAACCATGGTCACATCAAACTGATAAACTCATCAGTCAACTGAGCGAGAAAGGTATAGAAATCCTGAACTCTCAACTGCACAACGAGACTGTGGTCGTTTGGATCTGGTCTCATACACAGGAAGCCCTTGAATATATTCAGAAAAAGTACGAATCGAATGATGTGTTAGATGTATTACTTGAGCTTGCAGATATTCGAGCACCTGCTTCTGAAATCATCCAATCGAATGTGATCAAGATTGACGTGAATCAATTCGAGAAAACAGTTGGCAAGTTTTTATTGTATTTTTTATTGTATTGTACTCGGATATTTATAAAGCGCTTCTAGCGGGAAAGCCATTCAGAAGCGCTCTCAGTGCGAGAGACCTCAAAAGAAAAAGCAAGTGTTTAGAAAGGTAAAAGAGGAAGAGATGCTACCTGAGAGAAAAGAAGAACAAACAGACGGAGAAAGCTCATTTCAAAGGGCAAGGCCAATGAAAGCGAGAGATCTAGATTGAGCCCGTGAAGTCCTGACACGAACAACGAGAGGTCCAAACGGCCAGAGGAATGAAGAGGAGGGAGACGAGCAGCAGAGTGATGGCGAAGAATTGAATCACATAAATATTTCGGAGCGAAACCAAATTGAGCCTTGGAGACAAGGATGAGGACCTTGAATTGGATGCGAGCAGAAAGCGGGAGCCAGTGGAGTTCTTCTGTCATAAAAGTGGTAATATGAGAGAATCGAGAAAGATGGGCAGCATTTAGAACGGACCGAAGAGGAGCGAGACGGATCTTGGGAAGACGAACGAGGAGGCAATTATGGTTGTCAAGTCTAGAGCAGGCAAATGCATGGACAATTGAAGAGAAAATCGGAGATGTGACAGAGCGACGGATAGCTCTTAGGTGAAAGTAGGAAGTGCGGATGAGTTTGGAAATATGTTCAGTTAAGCAGTAAAGGCGAGAGAATTGTCAAGGATCACTCCTAGATCGCGAACGCTAGACGAGAAAGAGAAAGCGAAAACCTTTAAGAAAGCATCTATCGTAAAGAAAACATAAAGCATATAATCGATATACTTGAATACAACTCAAATACCTGAAATTAGTTAGACAACGCTGGTAAGAATCTGCAGGATGTTGAAACCGAGATAAAAGGCCGCTAATTTATACAAATAAGGTGAAAACAAATAAAAGTATAGATTAGAAGGAGAGCAGAACTAGAGTCAGTTACAGAGAGACCGAGAGAAACCTTATCTTCCATAACAGAGACTCTTAGAAGGCGTTACCTTAACCCCGAACTACTTCCATAAGCTTATTGTCTCAGTAGTCTACTATGATAGAGAATAAGACATGCGAAGAAGCCAAGAGACGAGTTTGGAAGACTAAAATAAAAAAAGCAAAAGTGGGAGAAGTAAAGAGACGTCAAATAGTCTCACAGTGAGACTTAAAGTAACTGACAAAATGAGATGATGACAGACGTTCATGACAGAAGAAGAAAGGAAGGAATTCGAAAGGAAAGCGAGTAATTAAGGTATTGATAGTCAAGTCAGATTGGAAGCCAAAAGGCATTATAACGGAGAGCAGATAAATGGATAATTTAATTAACAGCAGAAAGAGAATAGTATGAAGTCAAGATGAGAACAATGACGGTAAAATGAGAGTGACATTACATGTATGTGACAACTTCAATAAAGATGAAAGGCGAGAGAGCTGAGCAGGAAGTTACAGGAAGGAGTAAGGCAGTTAGAGATGAAAGTGAATGAGGTCAAACAGCAGTTAGAGGTATAGAGCAAATATGTTAGCAGATGAACAGCAAGACATGGATAAACAGTAATTTACAGACGAAGAGCGAGTTTCATGAACAGCATAGACCCTCTAATTCATAAAGTCCAAGTGAAATTTATAAGCAGTTGCAGATGGACAACGAGTGACCGGCATTTAAAAAGGGCAGCGAATAAGGTAAATGACCAGCCAGTTAAATAAATAAAAAATATAGAAAAATACAGTATTAGGTTCAATAAGCTAAGTTACCAAATATGCTTAACACTAATTCCAATAATAATTAAAATAGAAACAATAATAAATGAAACAATAACATTAATTATTATGATAATAATTGTTACTTTTATTTTAGTTGTGCGTTTAATTGAATAACACTAATTGAATTGAGTCTTTCGATAAGCAGTGTGCTTTTATTTTGATTACACAATTAAACGCCCAAGGGGGCCGACCGGAACCCAGACCCGCTTTTCTACGGATAACTTTAGAACGGCTACGAAATTGCAAAAATGGCTTAGGACATCCTAAGCTATCAATTTGGCTTCGTATGATATATTTTTCGTTATTATTCTCCCACCCTGTGCTCCACAACCATAGCATATACCAAGGACACCGTAAAATATTCGGCTGATGGTCATACTGGCACATGGTTTACCAGCCCAGAAATAAATTTTTCAACGCACGTTATTACTCAACTTTGGACGGCGAATTCAGCGTTGAGTGTGATACAGTTTGATCTACTCTAGTGCCTGTTATCTATTCAATGTCATGCAGGCCAAACTTATATCCGTACAAGTGCTATTGTTTACCTGTGAAAAATCCCGAAATTGCAAAACACTACAAACGAGTATTAAAGTTCAAATAAAGTTTCAGCAGGTGGCGCTATTATTAAATACTATACATCAGTCCATTGCAAATTGAATTTGGATTATAGCAAGCCAAGTCCCGTTAAAATATTCCAATCGCTACTCCAGATATCACAATGAAAACACTGGGGTCCGGTCGAACCCCCATCTTGGGCACTCGTGTACCAAAAATAGCTTGGGCACTCGATGGTTCAAATAAAATAATCAATCAGTAAAAAAATAAATAATTGAAAAGAATAAGTATTAGCAACCAATTGTAACAAAACATTTATCGATAAAGATTTTTTAAAGTCACTACTTGTGCATTAAAGGTAATTTTGTTTATATTTTAGTTGTACGCCCGATATCCGTCAAATTTACTGATACAATCGACGTAAGAAGAAACAAAAAAGTGCATGGAGTGGCTAAATTACAAAATGAAATCTACGTCCTCTCTATACAATTTAATTATTCTTTTGAAATTTGTGTTTACGATGAACGAAATCGATTTGTACTTCAGAGGAAAATCAAAGCAAGAGAGATTGAATATCCCAAAGACTTGGGATCTAGTGAAAAGGAAAACTGTCTTTATGTAGCTGACCATCATTGCGTGTGGAAGATAACAAGAGAATCAGATGATCAACACAAAGTCATTAAATGGCTGACAATTGATCATCAGCCATGTACTCTGTCAGTGTCCAGTGACGGTCAGTTGCTGTTGGTCTATTGTACAGATTCCATTTTGTGTACCTACGGATCAGATGCAGAGTTAATTCGTTCCATTCAGTTACCAGAAGACATCCCATGCCCTCGTCGTGCAGTGGAAACATCATTCGGGAATTTCATCATCCTTCATAAAAAGCCTATCGAAGAGGAGGAGAAGGAGCAGGAGGAGCACGAGCAGGAGGAGGAGGAAGAAGAAGACAAGAAGAAGGAAGAAGAGGAGGAGGAGGAAGAGGAGGAAGAGGAAGAGGGGGAAGAGAAGAAGGAAGAAGAGGAGGAGAAGGAAGAGGAGAAGGAGAAGGAAGAGGAGGGAGAGGAAGAAGAGAAGAAGAAGACAGAGAAAAAGGACGAAGTGGGAGAGCGTGGGTCAAGTGGGGGAATGTCGACCGAAGAGGAAAAGGATGAGGCTTTGATGGATGAGAAAGAGGGGGAGGCGAGAGATCGTGGTTCAAGTGGGAGGAAGTCCATTAAAGAGGTGAAGGCGAAGAAGGCGTGGATCAAGTTGATGGTAGCGAAAGAGGAGCTGGAAGAGTGTGGGTCAAATCGAAGAAAGAGGCAGAGTGGATGGTGTATAAGTGAAGTGACCAAAGATGGACAGATGGTCATCCATCGTTTTATTGCTTTAAATGAAATACAAACACTGAACAATCCTTTCTATATCTCACTCGATTCAAACGATCGAGTATTCGTTGCTGACAGAAATAATGATCGAGTGATTCTCCTGGATTCAGATTTGAAATGGAATCGAATTCTTTGTCCAACAAAAGAAACAGAAGAGGCGAATATCCAAAGGCCACGAAGATTGTTTTACGACGATGAAAAGAAACAACTGATAATCGGGGGATATGGTAGAGGAGTTAATGTTTACACTTTTAGTCGAATGTGAACTCATTTTCCACGCACAGATTATGACAAACAAATATCCCTTTTTAATCTCTCAGATTTATGTAATCGACTTATTCCATTAATATTTAAATAACATTTTAATAACATCTAACACTTCTTCTTCTTCTTCTTCTTTGCCTCCAGGCTGGGATTAGTCCCTCGCTGGGGAGGGGTCAGCCACTCGGATCCTCTGTCTCCATTCCGCTTGATCTCCGTTGTCTTGTTTTTTCAGGCCTAGAAGCCTGAGGTCCTGCCGAACCATGTCCATCCATCTCGTCCTCTGGCGTCCTCGGCTGCGGTGTCCATGCACCTCGCTTTCATGATTCTTTTGATGTTACTATCCTCTTCCGCCCACTCCACATGTCCAGACCACCTCGGTCTGGTTTCGCGCACCTTGTCGCATATACAGACCACTCCAAGTGTTTTCCGGGTATTCTCATTTTTCTTTCTGTCTCTCTGTGACACCCAAAGTATCCATCCTAACATCATCATCTCAGTTCTCTCCAGAAGTTCCTCCTCTTTTCTCCTCAGCGTCCGTGCTTCTGCTCCATAAATCAAACTAAACTAAACTAAAGCCACGTCACTCCACAAATATAATGGTAAAGTATGCAGATGACAGCTACATCCTAATTCCATCAGCTAATAGTGATCTGGTAGTGTATTAAATAGAACATGTTTTGGCATGGGCGGAGTTCTGCAATTTAAAAACTGAACCATTCAAAGATCCAGGAAATCATCGTTCGGCGACCTAGAAAAAAGCTCGAAGAGGATACACCCAAAGTTATACCAGGCCTTGTCAGGGTAGGGCACCTGAAGGTCTTAGGTGTTACGATGACAGAACAATTTAACTTTGACGTGCATGTAAATAACATAATCATAAAAGCCAGGCAGTCGATGTACGCCATCCGCAACCTCAAAGCACATGGATTATCGGGACAATCACTGAGTGATGTGGTAAGTGCAACCACAGTTTCACGGATGTTGTACGCGGCACCGGCGTGGTGGGGCTACGTGGGAGGAATGGGACGTACAGTCGTACAAGTCTTGAAGCAACAATGCGAAGATTGATCCGGTCTCGATATTTACCGGAATCGTATCATACTTTTGAGCAACTCTGCCAGAAAGCTGATTCTAACCTTTTCTCTGCCATCATAACCAACCCAACACATGTTCTGCATCAGTTATTACCTCCAGAGAAAACTGTCGTATACTCATTGCGCCCCAGGGCACACAATAGAATTATACCTAATGCCGACTCTTTAGCTCGTAAAACCTTTGTCATTCGAATGTTATATGCTTAAATTAATTTTTTGAACTATGTAGGCTACACCAAAATGCGGTTAGCAGTTGGTTTTGAATAAAGGATAAACTTACTTACTTTACTTACTTACAATACCGGTCTTATCATTGTCCTGTATATTTTTCCCTTGGGGCGAACTGATATCTGGCGGTAACACAGCACACCAGACAAATCCCTCCACTTCTGCACGGCTACTTTTAATAACATATATAGAGCGTAATGTAAGTAAGAAGATCGTCTGTTGAATATGAAGACAGTACTTAAGAACTGCCACTGAATGATTTGTTCAATATTAAGTTTTATTTAAAACTTTTCAGCTTTTATTTGTTAGGTGCGTTTGTTATTGTTTTATATTTATTTTTACTAATATCCGAAACTCGGCGCTCTTTCAAACAAATATTATAAATTTTGGCCGCTTCTTAAGCTTTTACTATTGAGTTAAAAATACACAATAGACTCTACGACGCACACTTACGGTGCCAACACGTCTAACATACCCCATCGATAACAACGGAGCAGTACTACCATTTTAACCTTATGACGCGGCGCAAATGGGGTCTGATGGACCGCAGCGATGACACGTCGTTGATAGCTACGTTGATACAAATAGTAAAAATCCTATATATTTCTAATTCATCGGGCTTTCATTCCCCTACATTTGTGGATAACTTGGAAGAGTTTCTTTTTCTTGGTTCAATGGTAACAAATTAGATAGACAACAGACCCCAGGCACGACGCAGCAAACAGTAACAATGTGACGGATCTTGTGAAAAGACTTTTACTCACATGGTACAATACTGGAAGAAACATTACAATGGACAACTATTTTACCTCCGTCGAACTCGCCTCTGACTTGATGACTGTGTTTAAGTAATCGGTAACCATAGTCGGGACCAGTGATGGGAAGTATCTATATATCGTCGCCTGAGAATTATACTGTTCTATCTGCATAATAGACTGCATTTTTGTTTACTTTTGAGTTAAGCACACATTCCGACCCAGGGTAATTTGTTCTATCTTCCTACAAAATCGCGTTTGTTGAAATGGTGCCTTTGCTGGGAAAAGAACAGAAGTATTTTATTCTATTTGCATATTCTTACTAATCGATTAGGATTATAATATTCTATGTGAACCACCCAATTATATTTCAAAGATTTAATCACGTGAATATTATAGAACAAATTGTGTTCATGATAATAGCTCAGGATTATGTTGTTCTATAATGGTCACGTGGTCTGAACGGCAAATTGTGATTGGCTCATGATTGCATATAGAACATTATAATAGTAAGCGCATTCCGTTACAGAAGGATATTATTAGGCTACATAAAGAGACAAAATGTTGAGACCAAATCGACAAAAAAATGAATGATAGGAAGCAGATTTTCACTAAAGTTTATAACAGAAAGTAAATTAGAGCACTTTTCTGCCGGTGAATGAAATTAGAAGTGAAAGCGATATCCATAGAATTTTTAAATAACAATAATATTATTATTATTCCTGTGGCCTCGTGGTGTGTCATTAGGCCTTATAATTAATTTTAGACAATGGTATAGTGTATATAGCAGTTGATTTTTCCAGAATTTCTTCAGATGTGCCATCCCACTTCAAACCATAATACTCTCCGTGCTAGTAATGAAATTAAGACATTTGTAAAGAACGGAGTTTACTGAAAATGTGGACTCTCTAACAGTTATAATGTTCCATATGATGATGAATCATAATAACACTTAATATTACATAGCTGTTTCAGTAATATTTTGTTCTATTTGAACAGATTCCAAAAATCGCCTTCAAATTATGTTTTCTTATGCCAGAAGCTTCAATCGTTGTGATTATTAAAAGTTGTGGATGGCCACATAAATATTTTCTAAACATTCTTTCTCTATTTTGTCCCACCAAGGAGTTTTTAATACTAAATTCTAAGGCACTAAACTTTCTTTTTCGATTTTCTCGATTACGCCAAAATTGCACATAGAACAGTGTAATTCTCAGGCGACGATATATAGTTTCCTTAAATGTGTCCGTCGTAGGACGCTACGTCACAAACGGCTTCTGTTCTATTGTGAAACAGAAGCCGTTTGTGCTGCCGTCTTGACGACGGCGGTCTTGACGACGGTCTTGACGACGGCGATCTCAGCATTTTAACCAACGACACACATAGGCTTATGATATGACGTCATAATATGACGGGTTGATACTGATAATTATACATTCGTGATATACACTGCCGTCATAATTATGACGGGCAAATACACTAGTTTTAAATACTAGTATTTAAAATGCAACTTAAAATACTATTGAAGTATTTTGTACTTGTTTTTAAAATACTTTGGAATGACAGTATTTATACTTTTACTTAAACTACTTTTTTGAAGTACTCGTACTTAAATTGTAATTTTAAAATACTTTTTAAAAATACTTTTATTTCTCATTAATAACAATTAACAAGGCAATAATTATTGCATGCACTAGGCCTGCAATTTCTAGTGGGCGGTTTTTATTGGGCTGGATCATTCAACTGCTGGTTGGAACTACCATCGACACCTTATATTTCTATGGTCTAAATATAGATATCGAAGCTCGTGAACCTTCTATTACCTCGTTGTCTTGAACATGGCCTATTACATAGATCTTTGAACAAATGGCGGTTTCTAAGGAAGCAAGACTGTTTCACCCATCGACGTCGATGGTTTCACCAGCTATTTTAGATGGCAAATTTTTCTATATTGTTAAACAAACTGATAAAATCGTTGTTGTTAAGTGTCAGCTTTGTCCAAACAAACATCGAATTTATTGAAACATTTGAAGGTAAGGAATTTCGGCACTTTGTTTAGGCCTACCTGTTTTTTGCATCCCAGTTGTATTTGCATCCCGGAAGAGTTTTATTTCTAAAAACTTGCAAATGATAATTTCAGACGTAAAATTGAATAAAGTATAAGAAAAATTGTTCACTCTTGTAACACTCATAGTCATAGACTCATAGACGTTCATGAGCTGTTCCCGCTTACTTGTTGGTCTTTCACTAACGAGGCGACGAAAGTAATGTTTGAATGTAACTACGTGACTTAACCAGTTAACAAAGTGGTTATTTATTGTGAGTGAGATTTTCATTTAAAATAGTGATATCTCTTGCTACAGCGATTTTCGACATGCTAAGATTACGAATTGGAGGCTTAAATCCTTACCTGAGATGGTTACTGTGTATGGACTTTGAGCAAGTCCTTCATTACAGTTGCTTTGCAACTCATTTTTACACCGACTAACCTGGCAGATATAATTAAAGCAATAAAATAACATTTTAATAATTTGGTATGCTGAGAAACTATACTGTAGAAAATAATGCTGATTATGTGTTTTAGAATGCACACAAGAGCAAGTTCACCGATTATGCTGAACACAAAAAACTCGCATGGGGCTGCCACCTACAATTGTAGATGAATTGGCAACTACCAGCATATCCAGCTGTTCCAAGAGTTCTAAGTTTGATACCAGTAGTCATCGACAACTGGCTTTTCCCAATGCAAACTCAGTCAAGTTGATCAGCTAAGACAGAGTTAATGAGCTAATCATGAACTATAGTGTTGAAGAAGTTAGACCACTATGCACTGTTGAGAAACCAGCTTTTAGAGACTTGTATGCCTCTGGTGATAGGTTGTTCTCCAGAGGATCTCTTATTTAATTACCAAGACGTTATCGCTTAACTGACAAGCATTTGAGCAACTACTGATAATCAATGCCAATGCCTAAGTGCGATATGACTGCAGAACTGGACAATAGTTTTTGCTAGTGTTCGATATTGTATATTAAGAATTTCAGTCTCATTTTTATACGACTTGATCATTTGTGATAAACTTTGACCTGCAGTATTTGTACGTAGTATTTAAAATACTTTTTCCAGGCAAGTATTTTATACTTGTATTTAAAACACTTGTATGATACTGTATTTTAAACTTGTATTTTAAATACTTTTGTGAGCAAGTATTTATACTTGCACTCAAAATACTTTTAAAAAGTATTTTCCTCATCACTGCTTGTATTTAAGATACTTGTATGATACTGTATTTTAAATTTGTATTTTAAATACTTTTGTGAGCAAGTATTTATACTTGTACTCAAAATACTTCTTAAAAGTATTTTCCCCATAACTGGTCGGGACAATGAGGAAGAATCGGCGTGACGTGACATACCAATAGATCAGTTTTCATCGCTCTTCTTCTTCGATAACGAGTTATATGCTTGCAGGCATACTGGCCAACTAGGTGGTCGAAGTTACTAACTCCAGATTTGTCGAATTGTAGTATGATCTCGGGCTTGTTGTTATTATCAGAGTCGACAGTGTCATCGTGATGCATGCTGGACAAAAGTATCACGGCCTTGCCCTTTTCGGTACGTAGCTCGTCAGCGTCAACTGACTATAATTATCAAAGCAGAAGAGCAGTATTGATATTGGTATTGCCAATTCATTCATAGTTTTTTCTTCATTTTATGCGCCACCATCTAAGGAATAAGCCCCAAGCAATGACGAGTAAAGTAGTTGCTCAAGGTCCCTACACAGTAACTCTCCACGTTACAGCTCAAGCGCTCTAACTAATGATTCTAGCATTGTCCATACCAAGACCAGCAATAATGAATTACTGATACTGGCAATACAGTTGCTTGTATTTCTTGCAATCTTCGTTTATACACATAAACAAACAACACAAAACTCTAAAGAACTTCAGTGTAACCTGGTTTGAGAATTTAATCACCATGTAGTATAGAATCCGTCTCCTCTGAGCCTGCCGTAAGCAGCTTGTATGATTCGTGTCAGTAACTTGCGCCGGTAACCCGAGTCAATTGTAGAGCGGCTTTATTGGGCCGCGGCTTTATTGGGCCTATTCAGAGTGTCCTGGCTAGGTGAATCAGTAGGCAGACGTATTATCTGTTAATAGAGTTTCGGGGTTTTTGTTCGTGTAGAAGTACCGGTATCTGAATAGAAGTTCTTTGCAACAGGTGAAGCTTGATATGAACAACTTGTGATTTATGGGAGTGCCCCAAACGATAGTTTCAAAGCACAGTCCTCGCTGTTATTCTGGACTATTATTACACTTCGGTTGCGCTATTCAGTTTCTGCGTCACGGTACAATGGGTTCAATATATTGCATAGGGCTATATATGCTATGAATATGCAAATTGCCCTCGGCCTAACAAAGTGTCAGCACACACACACATGACCCATTTTACTTCCTCGTTATAGATCTAAGCGTCAACCTTTCTGCACATAAATTCAGTGACTAGACTAAGCGTCGGTATTAGAACGTATCAGCAGAACAATGACAATTTGTTCAGTTTTTGGTTCTAGTTGAAGTGCAGCTCAGAGGTAAACTTTTTCGTAAACATTTAAAATCTAGTTTCAGCTGATAATGAGCACGCCATCACACCTGTGCCTAAGGTCAAACATCCGAGTGAGGTGGATGTCTATGTTACATCCTCTGTTACATGTCTCCGTTACATCCATCCTTTGTCATCTTCTCGAAAAATATATAGTTCGGCGGTGTTTCACCCTGTTTTGCCTGTTTTGCTTGAACCCAAGTTAAACCGGGACTTTGCAGACCAGGTGGCGTTTCGTCCGACCGGTTATACTGCGGCCTCCCTGGTAGCACTGACTTCCAGCATCAAGGAATTATTGGAAGCTAATCAGTATGTTCACCTTATTGCTTTGAACTTCACAAAAGTTTTTGACACGGTTGGGCATTCGTACCTGATGGAGCAAATAGATGAGATGCTCATACAGACTGCATACATAACTAGAATATTGCCTTTCTAGAAGACCGGAGCAATGCAACTAAATTGAATCGAGATATATATCACATACTGCTAAGATAAATTCAAGTATTGTTCAGGGTTCTGGCACTAGCCGAATCAACTTTGTCATGGCTATCAGTCTATCACCTAGCTCAGAACGATCCACCCTAGACGCAGGATCCAAAATTATGCAGATGACAGCTATTTAATGATTCCCGCCTTAAATAGTGATATCCTAACAGCTCAATTGGGCTATGTATCAAATTGGGCTGTTTCGTGCAACCTTAAACTAAACAAAACAAGACACAGGAGATGATCGTCAGAGGGCCGGGGGTCGGGCGGGGCGTGTGAACGACCCACCTGTTGCTCCCTCCGGGCATGGCAAGAATAAACAGCATGAAGGTTCTGGGAGTCACGCTCTCCAACACCCTTAGATTCCATCAGCACATGACCGAATATGCTATCAGACATGGCAATCTATGTATGCCCTAGTTAAGAATATACTTACTTACTTATTTACTGATAATGAACAAATATTTTTATGATATTTAAAAACGGTGCAAAAGTGATTACTTTCTAGATGAGTAAACTCCATGATTAGTTTCTACATGTACATGAGTAAACTCCACTGGCTCCCGCTTTCTGCTCGCGTCCGATTCAAGGTCCTCATCCTTGTCTCTAAGGCTCAACTTAGTTTCGTTCCGAAATATTTATGCGATTTAATTCATCGCCCTCACTCTGCTGCGTCTCTTCGTCCTCTTCGTTCCTCTGACCGTTTGGACCTCCTTGTTGCCCGTGTCAGGACTTCACTGGCTCAATCTAGGTCTTTTGCCTCTATTGGCCCTGCTCTTTGGAGTGACCTTCCTCCGTTCGTTCGTTCGTTCTTCTATTCTCTCAGGTAACGTCTCCTTCCTCTTTTACCTTTCTTAAAACTTGCTTTTTCTCTCGAGGTCTCTCGCACTGGAAGCGCTTCTGAATAGCTTTCCCACTAGAAGCGCTTTATAAATGTCCGATAACAATACAATACAATAAACTCCGCTCAACGCCACCTGTTGTGTAGACAACTTTTTGTGCTAAAAAAACGAATGCATGAAATGCAGTACAATCTCGAACGTCAACATTTCAGAACATTTTAGTATATTATATTGTGAGCGCAAATGCGGATTTATATAGCGCCTTTTCGACGATGATTTAAATCTATTGACTTACAACTGTGCGACATACTGAAACTACTTATCTTGTCGAAATGCAGGCAATCTCTACAAATTTGTCTGAGCGATATAATGAGAAGTAATTAGTAGTTATACGTCCATTGCCTCTCTTCTAATGCCATCCCAGCACTCCAGATTACGATGTCGTCAAATCGACTTCGATTGAACACATTTTACCTGAATTTATCTAGTTGGACTCCCGATAACAACTTGCTAAACTCGACCTCCCCGCTCTTGCATCGGAATTTCGCGACTGTGCCTTTTCGTGACCTTAGTGTTTGGTTGGACCAGGAGATTACTTTCGACTCACATATTCACCGTCTTACCAGGGGCTGCTATTGCGTGACTCTGTGCCAGTTACTCGGTCGCTGACACCTAGTCTTTCATTACACCCCGTTTTAATTACTGTTCTTCGCTTTATTGCTGTCTCCTCTTGAGCCGCATAATGAGCTTGAAAAGAGTTCTGCGCTCTGCAGCGCGAATCATAGGGCAAAAGCCTAAGTATGGCCAAGTTTCTGGATACATGCTGGAGAACCTCCACTGGCTTCCTATTCATCTGCGCATAGAATAGGATTGCAGACTTGGTACCACGATGTCGACAAGGCCCTGCTCCTGACTATCTTCGAGAGCTTTTCTGTTCTGCTTTGGGTGCCCTATAGGCTGTCGACTCCTCCAGTCTGCAGAAAAGCGGGTTCTTTTAGTCCCCTTTGCTCGTACTGCAACTATGCAGAGTCATGCTTTCTCTGTAGTGGGCCCGACGGTCTGAAACAGGCTTCCCTTAGAGCTCCCCATACATCCTGGGGCACCCCGCGGCCTGTTTCTTACTAAGTTAAAGACTGTTTTTTTTAGCGTGTTGGAGTCTGGAGAGCCTCTGAGCAGACCCTTGAAGAGGCGCTATACTAAAATTCCCGAATCAACATACATACATGCAAACATACATACACCGTTACACGTACATAATCTATGATGCAATTAAATCTTTCATATTTCATGAACATGCCTATGATCAGGAAATGTGTCAATCCAAGCCTTTGCCATGCATGTCCGGTGAAAGAGAAAATGCACAACGACATCACAAAAAACCTCTAAACTTTATCCAAACAGAAAGTTTTGATTTAAAGCAGCTTGCATCGGGGAAAAGAGTCAACACGTGACTCGTTAGGTATATATCTATAATATGCATTTAAGCTTATTCACTTGAACAAATTCAAAAATTTTCTATTACATGTGTCAAATTACTAACCGCAGTTTATGTGAGTTGTAGATTTTCAGAACACTTTTATTCACAGCAGTAGTAACTTTCGTAAGTCGTTCGCATCTTCACTCTGTGTAAGGTAGATCTAGGATGAAACAATAACGAATCCCGATCATGACTATAAAGTAGTGGCAACATCACCGGCGTGAAGAGCAGTAGGTAGCGGAATCGCTTCCCGCAACCCTCCAAAATGTCCACTCAGTCTATCATTCGCGAGATGGCGCGTTGTTAAAATGAGATGTACAATGTAGGACGTGATGGGCGCCTTGCATGGCTGCCGTATACAGTTAAAATTCGATTCCTTTAATAACTTGTGATCATTCGTTCATACTGATTGGTAATCATACTGCGTAAATGTCAGTTTGAAAATATTAAACGATGATTATTATTATTATTATTATTATTACTATTATTATTATTTTTATTATTATTATTATTATTATTTTTATTATTATTATTATTATTATTATTATTATTATTATTATTATTATTATTATTATTATTATTATTATTATTATTATTATTATTATTATTATTATATTTCACACTTATCTTAGAATTATTTGCTTACTGAGGAACGTTGAAGCATATTGCATAATCAGAACTATATATTTATTTTTAAGACGAGGAAAGAAATGATGTCGTAATCAACTTCAACAGATGAATGTAAGTCTCTTCTGAAAGAAATTTTCGTGCTTTTTATGCATTAAATTCCTCTACAGGATAAATATTCCATTAGAAATGTGTACTTTTGAATAAGAAAAGTCGTTAAAACCTTCTTTATGTCGTGCTTTCTATGCATCTCGGAGTTGCATGTTACATCGTCTTCATACGCTATATTTTAATTGCATGTATGTAAGGCGCCCTGCGTGGCTGCCGTTTCTACTATATGTATGTTCAATGTACAGCGCAGTGTGTTTGCAGGAAATTAAAGAAAAGATTATTATTATTATTATTATTATTATTATTATTATTATTATTATTATTATTATTATTATTATTATTATTATTATTATTATTATTATTATTATTATTATTATCTTCACATTATCTGACAGGTCTATACACGACTATTTTCAGTCTTCTTATAATCTTGGAAAATTGCTTAAGTTTGCGCCAACTTCATGACACTGTGTTGTCACTTGGATCAGTTCGGTATACCCTACTGACAAACAATCTGAACCTGATACTCATTGTTCTTCGAACTTTGGTTACTATAAAATATGATTAGTTTATACATTGTACAATGTACATCACTGCTTATTGCTTAGAATAAATCTACGTTGCAGTTTGTCTTTGTTTCTGCAAGCACCATGAAGTTCCCGCATCACTTTGATTGCGCGTTCTGTGCACTGATTACTTCTTGGTATCTGGAATACGTATGGCTCCTGCTTCCAGTGATTCTCCAACACACACAATGCATTTTTGTCAGGTTTCAATATTTCTAACAAGTTTTTGAAGTCATTTTCATTGTACATCTGATTAGTAAACCAATCTCATGAAACGAATCTGCATACCTTCTCCAAAGTCTTCCTTGTTGTAGGCCTAGGGATTAGAATTAAAGCAAAGGTAGCAAGAATGGTTCTTGAATTCCACCTGGCATTGCTGATGTTTGAAATTTTCTTTAACTTAGCCACTAAAAACCCTTTTCCGTACGGAATCTGAACACCCATGTAAGATGGTGTAGCAGCTTCATGTCATCTCTCCAGCCTGCGATATCGAGGATTTCTTCTGTTCCATTTACAAACTGTGCTTTCAATTCCTGATACTTGTTCATCAGTTGAGACATAAGACATAAACACTTGCTTTTTTATTTACTTATTTTATCATTTTTATTTCGATTTATTATTACTTCAATGTTTTACAATCAATGCTTCTAGCTTCTGTCCCATTGTGCGTTTGCTAATGGTGTAATAAAGAATATACTTACTTTTATTTACTAATTCTATGTTTGGAGACTTGTTGTTACCAACAAGTTCCTCGTCCATGACCACCCTGAGAATCCTGTCCATAACGTGATATTGGCAACTGATAAATTGTGGTTTGCGTGAGAAGATTCGTTGCAATTTGACAACAGCTCCATTCTTTTTCCCAGTATTAACACTGGTTGTATCAGCAATGTTCATCTTCATTGCATTCCATAAGTTGTATTCATCAAGAACTTTTGCAATTCCTGCTGCAATAGTTTCTTTCAGACGCACTGCATCTGCTTTTACTTCGGTTCTCTCTCATTCTTTAGTATCACAACCTGATATTCATTTTCCTCAATGGACTTGCCATCAAAATGTAAGGACCACTGTTCCATCTGTAACTTTTCAATAATTTCTTCCTTCAATTTAGCAGTCTCTTTGGTAGTTGCGCTTTTCTTGTGCGACATTGTATAATATTGTCACTGAAAAAATTATAAACATTAGCAGTTCAGTTTTTTGTCCACAAACCTTTCTATATAGAGAAATATTTGGATTCTTCTATAAAGTGCTCAGCAGTTTTAGGAAGTTCCAGATAGCTGTAAAAGTTATAAACAGTTCCATAAAGTATTTAAAAGTGCTACTTCTTATGAGTAGTAACGTTACCTATACGGTGATTTCAACTTATCATTAGGGGGTGACCTTTTTTCACAACTGAGAAGAATTAGTCACTTTTTTTAGTGTTTATAAGCAAAAGTTCATCCCTTTATGATACAAGAAATCGGTTTTTGAAAAAAGTCACAAAGTCATAACCCTAATGTAGGCCAAGACGGTGTACTCTCTGTGTCAGAAGCTTTTAGATGACGAAATGCATTCATGACCTAACACGACAATTCAATCAGCATTCCATTCATTTAATTAAGCTTGCCATATCGTGATCAAAAGGCGAAACATGCTTAGGATTAGATCACGCCAATTTGAGGCTGAGTTTCATTGCTTCATCCAACGACCGAAAGGTGCGTTATATTAGTATCCAGAGTAATCGTAACCGTAAACCCCATATTTCTAAAGCGCTACTCTAAAGCTTAGCGCAAGGCAGCAGCTTATGCACGAACGCTGCTTTGTATCAGCACCTAAACTCTGGAACGAATTTCCCTCTGAATTCTGCATACTCTCAGTTCATCTACCAATACCGCCACTCACTGACCGTAATCTGCCGCAGGCTCCTATACATATCACCCCACAGGTTTCCCACTTCAAATTGAAGTCTAACCTCTTCCAGAATTCCTACCCTAATCCATTCAATCCTCTCCCTTCCAACCTTTCTCGTCCTCAACGAAACCCGCCGTAACAGCTACTCCGCGTCTCTCTTGCCTCTCTGGCATCTATCTATAATCTTGGAAAATTGCTTAATTTTGTGTCAGAAGCCCTTAGATGACGATATGCATTCATGACCCAACATGACAATTCAATTAGCATTCATTTATTTAGGTGCTGACATTTAGGAATTACAGTAATAAAGCAGTGTAGCTTAGAGTGGATTATTGTACAGTGAATGCAGTTTTAAAGTCAAGCATGGATCGATTGCGACGTAGGTCGCGAATATGATGAAGTAGGTGCGCGAGAGGTTGGAGGTGTGATTGGAGAAGGATTGTTACGGATCATTAACCCTCCGTCGGGCGTGGGGTCAAAAGTGACCCCAGGGTGCATTTTCAAACCATGTATCAGTGTTAAAACTTAAACGGCTACTGTGATTTTTCACGAGAATTATTGTACAGGTTGTCACTACGTATTCCAGTTGAGTGTTCATGCATGCAATGCAACAAAAAAATGACAGGACATTTATGCAGATAAGGTCAAGGGGTCATTTTTGACCCCATCTATATAAATAAAGCCAGAATTCCGTCTGTCTGTCTGTCTGTTTGACCGGGATTAACTTCTACAATTTTGCACCTTTTCATTCCAAACCTTCACTACTGTGTCGGCCTCGGTTTCGGACACCCAGTGGAGGGGTTCGCGTCCCCCGTTTTCACCGCTACCATGGTGAAAATGCCCCCAAACTCTACCCAACCGACCGTCCATAACGCCCCAGCGAAGCGTTTCTATTTATGGCGCCGGTATTCCCCAACGTCATTAATAATGCGCATAACGGTCGGTTGGGTTTACTTTCGCACCAAATTTAATGACGATCGATTTGAAATATATTCATCGTTTTACAGCTAAATTTTAACACATGTATGTTCAAAGACAAAGATCTAAATTATTTCCAGTATATGAAACAATCAGTCTGCTTAACTAAGGGCGAGGCCGACTACAGTCCGGTAGTGACGGCTAAATTTCTGGCGTTTTCTTTAACACGCCAATCCCGGGTTCACCCTCTTCGACTGCGAAGCAGTCAGTCCATGGGAGACTGCGAAGCAGTCAATCCACGGCAGAGGTCCCTAGACGCCAGAAGGCGTATACAAGACTGCGAAGCAGTCTCCGCTGTACGTTGCCTGCTCTCCAGTTGGGGCCAGTAAGAATCTCTTTCTTCTGGCACCAAATGGCAAGACAACTAATGTTGTTTATCTCCATGCTCTACAGGGATTGAAACTTATACCTAAATTTTTTGCTTATTCGCTACACGGATTGAAACTTATAACCCCGGGCAACGCCGGGTAAACCAGCTAGTTACTAATAATTGATGTTCTTTCTCACTAGATAGTCTAAAGTTGCACAAAACCCACAATATTACTTATTGTTCCTATTTACACAACGATCAAGGTGCAATGATTGCGAGGCTATCCCTCACAATTGACGAAAGACTTGCTCTATATCCAGGTCGGTGCAGATTTGTACAATACATGCCGTCAAATCCGGCAAAATATAGCATCAAGTTATGGATATGCTGCGATGCTGAAACCAAACACGTGTACCAGTGCCAGCATTACGGAAAAGGGAGCGCCGATGCTGCTCCAACCAAAAATCTTGGAAGAAAAGTTGTCCGGCAGCTCATACAACCTCTTGAATGTGAAGGTCGCAACATTACAAATGATAACTTGTTCACGTCGCAGGCCCTAGCTAGAGATGTTCCGAAGACTGTGAAAGTGACTTTGGTTGGTGCTATTCATACTGATCGAATAGAGTTTGTGATTCCCAGAGGACGCGAGTTGTACTCATCCTTTGTCGGGTTCAGTGAGACCGGCAACTCGTCATAGATTCTAACAAGTGTAAGAAAGATATAATGGTCATCGTCTTGTCGACTATGCACATCTCCAATGGCACTTTCGGCAACTGTGGCCTAACCAGTGATTTTTACAACCTCAGTATTTTATCCTTGTCTCTAGTGACTATTGTCCTTTTTATCATACCTAAAGTTGAGTTTGCCTTTTTGATGCTTCGGCACATTGCCTTGAAGATTTTGCACTCTTGTTCATAATCACTCCCAAGTCCCTTTCTTCCTCACTCACTGTCAATACCTTGCCCCCATTTCATATGAAAACTCGTTATTTCTCTTCCCTATATGCATCACTGAGCACTTTTCCAGATTAAAGAGCATTTGCCAATCCTGCGACCATCTGAACATTCTTCTTAGATTTTCCCGTAGTATCTCCTCTTCTTCTTCATCAGCCACTACTCTACATAGTTTTGTATCATCCGCAAACTTAGAATTTTTTGATAAAATCCCATCGTCTATGTCATTAATAAAAAGTGCGAACAGCAGTGGTCCAAGCACTGATCTTTGTGGCACTCCACTTAGCACTGTCCAGTTAGAGTATTTATCTCCTATGCCCACCTTTTGTCTTCTGCCTGATAGCCAGTTTTGAATCCATGTTAGTACTTGCCCTCTAGTCCCACTTGCTCGCAACTTTTAGCCCAGCCTTACATGAGGTACTTTGTCAAATGCCTTGGCAAACTCTAAGTAAATTACAACTACAGGTTTTCCCGTGTCGATCCTTTCATAGTCCTCCTCAAAGAACTCCAACATATTTGTCAAACACGAACGGCCTTTGGTAAATCCATGTTGACTGCCATTTACGATATCATGCTCATTCAAATGTTCCACTCTTTTATCCTTAATAATTCTCTCCATGATCTTGCACACCACACTAGTTAAACTAACTGGTCTGTAGTTCCCTGGTTCACTTCTACTTCCCTTTTTAAACAATGGCACTATGAGCGCATCCCTCCATTCCCGTGGTACTTCTCCAGTCTGTATTGATTTATTGACGATCTGGGCTAACACCTCTCCAATTTCTTCCCTCACTTCATGTCAGAATTTTGGATGGAGTTCATCTATGCCTGGATTCTTGTCAGTTTTTAGCCTTTTCAGTTGTTCCACCACATTTTTCTTAGTAAATATTTTACCTGCATTAATCCATGCTCACTACAGTCTGTTTGCTTAGGTTCTGGGATATTTTCTAATTCTTCTAAAGTTAACACTGAGCTGAAATATTTATTCAGTGCTTCAGCAGCTTCCACATCATTCACAGTAACATCTCCCTTTCCATCTTCCTTTTTCAATGGCCCTATCATGTCTTTCCTTGTCTGCTTACTTCTGACATAGTTGTAAAAACTCTTACTATCCTCCTCTACACTCATCGATAACTTCTGCTCAAAGCTTTTAATTGCTATTTTGTTTGCACTATTGCAGGTATTTCTTTTATGCACGTACTTGCTTCTTAAATTCCCCAGTCTGACAACACTCTCATGATCCAAATCCAGTCCATTCTTTGTTTCTTTCTTCAACTTCTGAAAAATCTTCCATGCTTTGTTCTTTGCCCTTCTTTTTCTTTGAACCTCACGTATTACCCAAGGCATCTTCTTATTGGTTCTTTTGTGCTTCGGTATGTTTTCTTCAATAATTTCTCTCAAAAGCTCCCTAAACTTCTTCCAAGCATCATTCACTCCCATGCCCTTTATTTCACTTACCATATCCTTTTCCTGCAACCTTTTCCTCACTAACTCATAATCTGCTTTAAAGAAGTTTGGTCTTTTCACATAGGCTTTGACTTCCTGGGTCTGCTCCATGATTGATTCCCATCTGAAAACCTGATGATCACTAGTGCTAAAATGCTCCCCCCACACTCTCATTCTCTACCATATTTTTCATCCGATGTTATCACTAAGTCCAAAATATTGTCTCCTCTGATTGGCCCCATAACATGCTGTTGCACAAAGCTGGAATCAATAAAATCCAAGAATATCCTGAGTAGATAGGTAAAGCAGGAACTGACGCGCGGGTCGCTAGGTGTCGTTCTGAAAGCTTAAGAACCGTTACAATGAGTGAATCTGAAACCGGAGTTGACGCATTCGCCAGGTGGAGTTCTGAAAGCTTAAAAACCGTTACAAAGAGTGAATCTGAAACCCCAACCTTTTGGCACTCTCAAGGGCCTGCCAGAGGGAATGGAATGGTCATTCAGGGTAAAGAAATGAGATTACCAACGTTTGCTGCCGGCCGAGAACCTCCCACGAGGCCGGCCCAAACCGGGTCATTTTTCAATTTAAATAAATGAATAGGTTGTGGTATACATAATACAATGTTGGGGCTAAACTTTTGCAAATGGCTTATGATAGGTAAAACGACTCTCTGCTGTCACAGGTGCATTGGGGAGTACTGTTTCAAGCATTTAGCACGACTGCGAAATGGTTGCGGGACAAAACCCTGCGCTAAATGTGGGAGGGGTATCAAAAACCGCTTGGGTGAGTGTATGAAGTGTGGTTATTTCGCTAAATATTTCAGAGCTCGACGAGGTGGGTTAGTCCGTGAATTTAATAAAGAATGGAAGCGACTATCAAATATATCAGTAGAATAAAAAATTATCATTTGAACAAATGATATAGTTATTGTATTGAGATAATACAGATGAGCAAGCGTCAATCGAATATCAGTAAAGAAAATTTCATTTTGAACAAATGATATAATTATTATATTAAAGAAAAGTTTGCCACAGTAGTATAAAATAATTTATAACTATGGCATTGTCTACGAATGGAAAAATTGAACAATTGTTGGGTGAGTTTACCGGTCCCCCAGCTCTTCGAGCTGTTCTACAGAATATCTTAGACGAACCTATCCCAGATGCAGTCAAAAGGCGCTTACTACAGCCACTGCTTCCAAGGCCAATTCCGCCAGTGCGCAAGCATAGAGGGGCAAAACGTAAGGCCCTTCTGGCACAATTTGATCCACTCCTAATTAAGAAGGATAGAGGTGGACCACCACCCTTTCTACTACACAAAGAGCTCGCCAATAAGCTTCTGAGAGACTTCCGTGCAGAAGTACCTCTTAACCACAGGCTGGAAGGAGATGCATTGGCTTTCTTGAGTGCAATGGAGCACAGCATTGAGGCACAACTCAACGAAGAGTTGTTGAAACAGGACGGTCTGAAATACTCTCAAGTGTTGACTGTTGATTTGGAAAAGTTGGCGCCGACTATTGACAACGTGTACGATGGCAACGCGGCTCCCGGTATTATTACCACTACAACATACTTTCGAAGCAAAGCAGTACCAGTTACCAATGCGGGTAAAATCCAAGGGGCTATACGGAAGGCCAAGGCCGAAATACTAAAACTCCTCGAGGATTACACCAATGAGGGGTCGGGGTGGAGGGTGAGGCGGGTCGTGGCGCTAGACCTCAGTTTTGCAAGATATAAGCCTTTACGAGGCAAGAGCTATTTTGCAACACCGAAGTATATCCCCTATCATTCAGTCGTTAATGTAAAGAATGAAGACAACCGGTGCTTCGAGTGGGCCATTCTAAGCGCAATGTATCCAGTAGATAAGGACCCTCAACGCCCAACTAAGTATCGTGCCCACCTCCTCGAGCTAAACTTCGACGGAATAGAATTTCCAGTGAAGGTCACAGATGTCGGCAAGTTCGAGCGTCAGAACCCGATGGTGTCCGTATCGGTCTTCGGATGGAATGAAGGGCTGTACCCGATTTATGTCTCAAAGCAGACCAATAGAGACTATAATATCGATCTTTTACTATTAGTTAAAGGTGAGGATTACCACTACGTCTGGATTAAAGACCTTGGCCGAATTCTTCATCAAAATAGCAAAGACAAGCACAAGAAACACCCATGTCGTCGCTGCCTACACATATTCTGTAGACAAGACTTGCTGGATGCCCATATCAAAGATTGTCAGGGTATTAGTAAGAAGCCTCAGCGGATTGAGATGCCAAAAGACGATGAAAATATCCTCAAATTCCAGAACCATCACAAACAGATGCGAGCCCCGTATATCGTTTATGCAGACTTCGAGGCTCTAAACATACCAATCGAAGGTGCAGTCATGAACCCCAACGAGAGCAACGCCAGACAGATAGCTGAGCAGAAACCATGCAGCTTCTGTTACATAGTGGTTCGATACGATGGCCGCACCAAGAAGCCGGTGCTATATCGTGGAGAAAACGCCGTGGAAGAGTTCCTAAAACGACTACAAGGCGAGCTGACATCTATCAAACAAAGGCTGGCCACCCCAGCTAAGATGGTTATGTCAGCGGCCGATCGCCAATCATTCCGCGAGGCTATCGAATGTCACATCTGCGGAAATGCTCTCGAAGCGGATAGAGTTCGTGACCACTGCCACATTACCGGTAAGTACAGAGGTGCTGCTCACAACGCTTGCAACCTCAAACTTCGAATATATCCAGATAAGTGTAAGGTACCGGTGGTCTTCCACAATCTGCGAGGTTACGACAGCCACCTCATAATGCAAGCGATAGGTAGCTGTGAGGCCGCACAGGATGAGGAAACTGAAATTAACTGCATCCCAAACAATATGGAGAAATACATGACATTTAACATTGGACAACTACAGTTCATCGATAGTCTCCAGTTTCTAAACAGCTCGTTGGATAAATTATCAGGAAATCTGTCGCTAGAGGATCTGAAAGTCACTACGGCATATATAAAGGAAAATTTCGTTCACAATGATAGGATAAAACTAGATCTTTTGAGGCGAAAGGGCGTATATTGTTACGAGCACATTGACAATTACAACCGCTTCGAAGAAGATCGACTTCCACCCAAAGAAGCGTTCTACAGTAGGCTCTCACGAGAGAACATTTCTGATGAGGATTATCAACACGCCCAACGAGTATGGAACGAATTCGACTGTAAAACTCTGGGCGACTATCACGACCTGTATCTCCGCACGGATGTACTTCTACTAGCCGATGTCTTCGAGACCTTCAGATCCACATCGATGAAACACTACAGTCTCGACCCGGCTAACTACTTCAGCCTGCCAGGAATGGCCTGGGATGCTTTGTTGAAAAAGACGAAAATCGAACTCGAACTTTTAACCGATATAGACATGCATTTGTTCGTAGAGAAAGGTCTCCGAGGTGGAATCTCGATGGTATCTAAGCGCTTCGCAAAAGCCAACAACCCACAATGCCCCGACTACGATACCACGAAGCCAGACAACTGGATCATGTATCTCGACGCGAATAATCTTTACGGCTGGGCGATGCAACAGCCACTGCCAGTTGGAGGATTTAGCTGGGAAAGTCCAACTCTCGATGAAGTGTTGGAAACTCCAGATGACGCGCCTGAAGGCTTCCTACTTGAAGTCGATCTCGGGTACCCGGAGCACCTCCACGAATCACATAGCGACTATCCCTTAGCACCGGAGACCCTGACAGTCCAAGAGGAGTGGTTGAGTGACTATCAGAATGTGCTTATGAACGAGTTGGGAGGCAAGTTCACAAAGCATGTGAAGTTAGTACCAAGCCTACGACCTAAGGAGCGGTATGTGGTCCATTATAGAAATCTCAAACTCTACCACTCGTTAGGGCTACGAGTTTCTAAAATTCATCGTGTCATTAAGTTTAGACAGGAGGCATGGATGGCTCCATACATCGAGATGAATACGAAATAGAGAGCGAAGGCAACGTCGGAGTTTGAGAAGGATTTCTTCAAACTGGCTAATAATGCGGTCTTTGGAAAGACCATGGAAAATCTTAGAAAAAGAATCAGAGTTAACCTGGTACCGACCTCAAAAGTTGACAAACTTCGTAAACTAATTGCTGACCCGGCCTACATATCACACAAAATCTTCAACGACCAACTCGCCGCGATTCACAGTTTGAAGAACAAGCTCAAGTTAAACAGACCTGTATATGTCGGCCAGGCTGTCCTCGACCTCAGCAAGCATCTGATGTACGACTTCTGGTACAACGATGTGAAAAACGAGTACGGCAACAATGCCCAACTCTTATACACAGACACTGACAGCCTGTTATTTCAGGTGGAAACTCCGAACGCCTATGCCGATATGTGGAACAAAAAACACCTATACGACTTTAGTGAGTTTTCTAGAGACAGCCCATACTACGACGTCGAGAACAAGAAAGTCGTGGGCAAGTTCAAGGATGAATGTAACGGATTGGCCATCGCCGAATTCGTGGGACTGCGTCCGAAGATGTACTCGATCTTAAAATCAGGCGGTTCAGAGATCAGGAAAGCAAAAGGCGTTCAGAGAGCAGTTGTGAAGAAGGATCTGCACCACGAGCTATACAAGAAATGCCTGTTCGAACGAGAGGAAATGCGGCACACACAAGTCGTGATTCGAAGCCACGACCACCAGATCGGAGTGTACGAGCAGAATAAGATCAGCCTCTCTCCATTAGACACAAAAAAGTGGATCGAGGCCGATGGGATAACAACGCTGGCATACGGGCACTACAAAATCAACGACGGTTGAGTATTCTATCGGGGGGTAACTCAGTGCCCATAGGCACCAGAAGCAGCTCCTCACGTACAAAACCGCGGCCAGGCCCATCAACTAGATGGTATAAAGCCGGTTGCTCGGCCTGCCGAACAACATCCAAAATAGCGTGGATGGTGAGCGACCAGTTAGGATCGGTGGCACGTTTGCTTCCACCTTCGAGCTCGCCGGGAGCGTACAAATATCGGACGAGAACGTCGTGCCCGAGAACAGGCTCATCCAAGCCCCACAAACGAGTTTTCATTTGTGAATGAGAGGGCTTCTGTGTCACTTTAGCAGCTTTCATCGCTTCAACCGGCTTCATGTCGAGCAAGCGCGTCGGCTCATCGTTTAGTGCAGCTACAACTTCGGGCAATCGTCGAACCCATTCCACTGACCGTTCGGATGACCCCCTTGCATCCAGGAGCAATTCCTGAGCGTATTGAGCACCGAAGAGTCGCTCAGCTAGAGTACGGTTAAAGCGTTCAACGATGCCCTGTTGGCGATGATTTGCGGCCTGTCCGCGTCTTACAAGAACGTCGTGCTTCGCCAGCAACGGTGTAAAATCACCCATAAATTCGCGGCCAGGGTCGACCTGAAGAAGTCGAGGCCAAGTCAATGGACCCCTCTTATAGATCCGGCTTAAAGCGGCGGCGACTTCGGTCGCACTTTTGTTTATCAACGGTTCAGCTTCTTTGTATCGTGAGGCAACATCAACAACAGTGAGAGCGTATTTATAAGTCTTTCGACCTACTTTATCGTGAGGTAAAAACAAGAGATCGGCTTGGTGTACGGCGTTTGGCCGATTTTCCTCAAACTTTGGATGCGGTATGCGGCGTGGAACGGGAAGATAAATCTGCCACACAGCTTGTTTCTTCAGCCAATCGCGAGCCTCCGCCTCGGAAACTTTGGCGGCTGAGGCTAGTTTCTTCACCGCAGCCTTACCTCGCCAGTAACCTCTAGGGCTGTAATAGACGGCTGAAAGGTGCTTAGACATTTCAGTAATACTATATATTACAAACAGGTAAACACATACACAAATGATTTTCATAAATGAAACTCATTTATGGCCCTTCGTTCTGACACCCATCCCTAGCCTCGACTTCGCTGACATAATGGCCGATACGAGCCGGGCATCCTTCTTCTCATAATCCGGAGTTTCATCGGTGAGTGCGATCTTCGACGCGGCTGCAGCGAGGATGTCATCTGCGTGGTTACGCCCTGGAGTATCTTTATGAACTGCGTAAGCCACATCGTGGTGGAGGCACGCACGGTCGAGCTGATTAACACCGTGATAGCGCTGTGACAGCCGTTTATCGAGTTTTGTGAATGGTCCACAGTAAGAGTACTTTCCCGTATTCTGAAAAGAACCTCCCGGATTATCTTCCGAAGACATACCGGATGGAAGACTCATATGCATCTCAGGCAGAGGAAGAGCGTTGAGGGCCCTATTCAGTAGAGAACCTCCAGTCTTTCGCACTTTAGAAGGCAAAATTTGGCTCTTCTTTGCACCGCAGACGGCACAGGTTCCCTTCTTGGCTGGCCGACCGTTTCGTAACTCGACGATTGTTTCATTTGAAGTCTCAGTATGTTTCTTACATCGTAGGCAATACATTGTGTTCGTTGAATACAATCATAACTCGTTGTCTCTATATGGAAATAACAAATTTCGATCTCGAAGCCGACGATGGGAAAAAACACCACCATTGGTTGTTGCCATCAAGCATACGATGCATAATCTGTGGGCCTAGCGGATGTGGAAAAACAAACCTACTACTCAACCTCCTTCTGAAGAAGGGGTACCTACGTTTTGACCGGCTCTATCTATACTCAAAGTCTCTGGGACAGGAAAAATATCAGTTTCTTCGGGACTGGATAACAGAACTCGAAAAAGTTGCCGGTAAGGAAGTGGCTTCCTTTCACTCTTGCTCAGATGAAATAGTTCCAGTTGAATCATTAAATAAGAATGCCAGAAGCCTTCTAGTTTTCGATGACGTCATGCTTGAAAAACAGTCGCCCATCGAAAGGTATTTCACTATGGGTCGACACGGTGGCGCGGACTGCTTCTACTTAACGCAGAATTATTTTCGAATTCCGAAGCAAGCGATCCGTGACAATGCTAATCTTATCGTCCTCTTCAACCAAGACAGCAAAAATTTGCGAGCCATTCACGATACGTTCGTAGGCGGCGACATGTCTTTCGATGAGTTCCGTACGTTCTTCAGCGAGTGTGCTGCCCAGCCATATGGATTCGCAGTCATAGATTTGACGTCCAAAGTGTACGATGGAAAATATCGTTGCGGGTTCGATCGCTTCTATAAGCCCAAGGCAAGTATTTAAAGACACAATATAGGCAACATATAGCTGACATACAAACGCGATGTGGACAAAAGTTTCGTCTAAACAGGAGCGAGACGCCTTGACTCAGGATTATTTAGCTCGGAGAAATCGATTGAGACAGCGTTTTGTGGATGAGAAGCTCGGTGAAGCCAATCTTCAGTACGATGCGGCAAAGCTTTTCAAACCAATAGCCACAGCCACGGCTGAATCACAGGCGGCTACGTCCAAGGAGCTGCAGAAAGTTACCAGCGCTTTGCAGGATTTGCCGGTGCAGATTTCAGAGTCTGCTAATTTTAACCCGATAGCGGCGTTGTTCGGTGATTCCGTTGGAGCAACTGCTCCAACGGCTATTCCAGCGATTGCGGCACACCCCGCTCAGGAATCATTGCTCGTCCACCCAAACAGACATCTCAACGTCGATGCAATCAGGCGGCACGGTTTTACCCCTCCGAGCGAGCTCGACCTGAACGACACGGCAGCTGTGAAACAGATAATCGAAGGCGTAAATTATTATAATCGCCACACCCTGGGCAAAGAGAAAAGGAAGGCCAATAAGAACGGAGACGAAGAAAAGGTACATGCGCTGGCCGTAGATATCGGCGTCCTACAGGACTACAGAGATCGAATTCGTTTGCTATTGAAAGGCCACGCCCTCACTAAAAAAGGAAAGGGTTTCAGTGTTCCAGCCGTTCCTCTGAAATTACAAGGTAACGCCTTGGGTGAGCTCTCCGTCGACCCCGTCGCGCTGTCTGCTGGTAGACTAAGAGTGTTTAAAGGTGGGAACCTCGTGCTCGAAGCTCCTGCCGATGAGTCGTTGTTCAGCCTGTTAACGAAACGATTTGTTAAGACTAAGCAATATTCGCCTCAAGCAATTGAAACTTTTAAAAAGCTCGTACAGATGTCTGGTCTGCCTATTCATGGCCGGAAAAGTAAAAAGTTCCAGCTGATTCGAGGCGGCGCGGTGCAATTTTACAACGATCCAAACGCCCTGGTAGAGAGGTTGCAGCTTTTGGTGGCCTCTAAGGCCGCGGGAAACACAGGTCTCGGCAACGAAATCTCCGCCATTCTTGACGAGTTACTGCGTTCCGGTGCGATCTCCAAAGAGCTGGCACTCGAATTGAATAGAAACATGCTCATAAAATAAAATACACAAGATGGAACGCTCGGAGAAACTGCTCGAAGAAATTCGAGACCTTTTGCAGCCTAAGGAAAATTTTAGTATAGTTGTTTCCTCAGATACTACAGGGTGGACCACGGCTTTCTCACCACCGCTGTACCTGGATCCAAAAAGACGCTATGAGCTTGCTTTGGTCAATCTTGAAACTTATAATTCGATTCCCAACATCGATAGCACAAATAACAAGTTCGTCTACAGCACCGACAATGGTGTGACGTGGAAGACGATCATTTTGCCCGACGGAAGCTACGAGATCGCACAGATTAATGATGAAATCGGCAGGCAGTTAGAAAAGCAAAATTCTCCGACGGGTGTGACACCACTCGGCTTTAATTCTCCTATTACCATAGGAGCCAACGCATCTACCCTTCGCGCCTTCATAAAAATTACGAATGCTCTATATAAGGTAAATATGGCTCAATCTACCATCAGGCAAATGCTCGGTTTTAACCCTCAGAGGCTTGGTAGTGGTTATAAAGAGGGAGAAAATCCAGTCGATATTCTCCGGGTGGACACAATCCTGGTAAATTGTGACATTATCTCTGGATCGTATCGCAATGGTAGCCAGCTGCCAGTAATCTACAGTTTTTTCCCGGATGTGTCGCCCGGCTATAAGGTAATCGAGTCTCCGAAAAATCTAGTGTACCTACCAGTAGCACCGGCTGGCAACGTACAGGGCATTCGTGTGTGGCTGACCGACCAAAATGGTGAACAATTAAACCTCCGCGGTGAGACAGTAACTATAAGGTTTCACATCCGCAGTGCGTAGATTTTCACACTTAAATATTCTCATGTTTGTTCTTGGAATTAAAAAGCGGCGTCGTGTCGTGGGTGGTGGACTTTTCGACTGGATACCCAAAATCGCGGGCTTGCTAGGGCGTGCCGGATCCTTCATTTCGGCTAATAAAGGTGTAATAACAAACGTTGCCGATGTAGTTGGTAATGTTGTGAAAGCTGGGGCCACAACGGCGTCTGCCGTCAGGCAGATCGTTGATGCCGTGAAAGCGAGACGCGCTGTTGCCGGCGCAAAAGCACCAATAGCGGTTCCCGCACCTTTGGAGAAGGCGCTCAGCGACAAGAGCATCGAATACTTGAAACAACTGGCTGTGAGTCCGCCACCCGTTGTTCCGACAATGGCTGACATAAACAGCCGCATTGCTGGATCTGGTTTCAAGACTATAAAGCCGAGTCGTGGCGGCGCAAATGAAATTCATTCGCGGGGTCTGTTTCTCGCGAAATAAAATTAAAAAATTTCAGACTAATTCATAAAAACGCAAAAAGCTTTACCCACCACACATGAAATTCATTTACAGCATGATTAATAATTGAAGCTTGAACTTTTTTACTTATAATAATGGCGGCATTTGACGTGCCGAGTGAAATGTTGGACATCGCTTCGGCGGTGCCCGATGACAATAGCATCGAATCGTTTGAATACCGCGAGTATGAATCACAAAACCCTGCGGCTATTAACAATGGCCAGGCCATACAGATAGACATCCAGAACCAAGACATTTTCACACAGCCTTCTAAGAGCTACCTTCTTGTGGAGGGCAGGCTTACAACAACAGGCGCCGCTTACATCGCAGACACGTTGGTGTCATTCATCAACAACGCCATCCCGTACATGTTTTCTCAGATTCGATACCTGGCTAACAACACCGAGATAGAGAATGTCATGTCTCCTGGGCAAGCCACGACGATGAAAGGCATGCTGGTTTACGGCGATGATTTTTCCAAAGGCGAAGGTTTAAACATGTGTTGGCAGAAGGACACGACTGCGGCGGCGGCAGCTGTGAATATCGGCTTCGAGGCCCGTCGACTGATGATCATTGGAAAACCCGTCCCTATTGGAACGTTTTCATTCATCGTTCCCTTAAGACATCTATTCGGCTTTTGCGATGATTACCACAAAGTCGTATACGGGATTAAACACTCCTTACTGCTGAGCCGGCAGGGAGATGCAGACGCGATCTTTAAGGAAGCCGCTGCGGTCAATGGCCAGATCACGCTGACTAAACTCTCCTGGTTCATGCCGCATATAATACCCGCTCTGGAGTATAAAAGCATGCTTATGAAGCAGATTGAAGCCAAGGTTAAGGTACCTGTGGCATTCCGCGCCATGCAATGCGACAACATTGCGGTGCCACGAGCGACGACTTTTTCCTGGCGTTTGAGCGTTAAGTCGGGCACGGAAAAGCCACGCTGGATTCTTGTTGCTTTTCAGACTGGAAAGAATGCACATCAAGGCCAGAATCCGGCACTGTTTGACCATGTGCAGGTTCGCAACATTTTCGCTATGCTCAACAGCGATCGCTACCCGGTGGTTGACATGAATCTCGACTTCACCAAGAGGACAACCTCTCGCGCTTACAAGGCCCTACGTGACTTCAAGGAAGAATATTGCGGCATAGACGCGCGTGAATCGTCATGCCAACTGACACCAATCGAATTTGTAGATTTGTTTCCGATCTTCGTTCTGGACGTGCGGAGGCAATCTGAACGACTTAAAACCTCTGTACAGGACATACAAATCAAGGTGGACTTTAACGAAGGGGTACCAAATAATACGACAGCATATGCCGTCCTGATCAGCGACCGACTCCTGAATTTTGAATCGGATGGCAGCAAATTCAACGTCGTCTACTAGAAATCGGTTTTTCACATTTAGATACAAGGCCCTCTTTTAGATATATTTTTTCCAAAAATGAAAACTGAATACGTTGCGTTCGGCCTTTCACTGACCGAAGGGCAAAAGCAAACATTAGCTAGAGCTGCGCGCGCCGGCACTGGTGCCACGATCCGACTCGCTCATGGCCAGCTTCGTGGAGACGATAAGCTCGCGCTTACGAAAGTTCAAGCCGCCCGAATCGTGAAGAAGATTTCGGAAGGCGTTGGCATGGAGCTGAGATTCACCAAAACGCAATTGAAAAAGATGACTAAAATGGGTGGATTTCTTCCACTACTGGCTCTCCTCCCGCTGCTTTTTGGTGGGTTATCCGCGGCGGGTGCCGTGGCTGGTGGGACCGCTGGGGTAGTAAAGGCTGTGCAGAGCAAACAGGCCAGCGACGCTGCACTGGCGGAGGCGGCGCGTCACAATCGCGAACTCGAGGCCCAGGTCCGCGGGACTGGTTTATATCTCGGGCGTGAGACTCGTGGTGGTTGTTGCCCAATGTGTAAAGGATCGGGTCTCTACATCGGGCAAAAAAACTAAAACCTCTTAGCAACTTCGATATAGAGAAAGTTGCCAGGGCGCTGCCGCATTTCCGCGGTGTTTTCATGCGAGATGGTCTGCCCGCCGTGGCTCGTGAGAAGGAGTGTGGAGTTGTTAATTTAGATTCCGGTTCTGGTGATGGTACTCACTGGGTCGCCTATTGGATAGATGGACCTACAGCCGTCTATTTTGACAGTTATGGGCTGGATCCACCTCTCGAAATTTCTCGATATTTAAAAAATCCTATAAGAACTCAAACGTTCCAGCTACAGGGGCCCGATGATGTGGTATGTGGTCATCTCTGCCTGACCGTGCTAAGAGAGCTCGCTGCCGGAAAGAATTTTGAAGATATCGTGCTTGACCTATGTTAGACTTCCGTCACCTTTTTGTATATAAAAAATGCCGGTTGATAAATTTGGAAGAGACGGTGGAGGTGGGGTGGGAGGGGGGCAGATAAGCGCCGCTGGGCTCGTCCACAAAGCGGGTGATACCATGATGGGAATTCTGTCGGCTGGAGGTTTTCGACTGACAAACGTGGGAACGCCCACGATGGAAACAGACGCCGCGACAAAGGCTTATGCAGACATCGTAGATCAGGACAACTTACAAATCACCGGTGGAACGATGTCTGGTGTTCTAAAAATGGGTGGTCACAAAGTTACTGGGCTGCCCACAGACGCTGGTGCGTCTGAAAGCGACGCTGCGAGCTGGACACAAGTGGTACGATACGCGGACCAGAAGGCGACCGCAGCCGAAAATCATGCAGACCAAAAGCTTATCGATGCCAGGCAGTACACGGACGAGAAGAATGCGGGACTGAGAGATTCCGTTAGGCGGTATGCAGATGACAAGGACCTTATTGTTAAAAGTTATGTTAACGAGCAAGATGTTATCGTCAGGAATGCGTGCGTGCTCAAATCCGGCGGTGTAATGACTGGAAGTTTAGTTATGGGTGGCCACCGAGTTACTGGGCTCCCAACAGAAATTTCAGGATCCGATAGCGACGCAGCGAGTTGGAAACAAGTGTCAACAGCGGTCGCTGGCGCTCTAGTAAAACTCGATAGAGTACCCACGGAGTCGTTGCATGTGGTGAATAAGCGGTATGTAGATTCCCGCGACGCTTCTTACAGACAGTACGTGGATGAGAAGGTCACCACCGCTAGAAGATATGTGGACGAGAAGCATGCTATCGTAAGAGGCGGGCATGTGCTCAAAAGCGGCGATTCTATGACTGGTGATTTGACCATGGGCGGCAAAAGAGTGACTGGGCTGCCAACAGAAATTCCAGGATCCGATAGCGACGCCGCGAGTTTGAAACAGGTGACGCAGCTGATCAGCAACGCCACTGTGAATAATGATACGGCGCCGGCGGGACCAAAGTACTTGACTAACAAACGGTATGTGGACGCGAAAAACGCTGAGATTGGAGCTTCCGTTAGACTCTATGCGGACCAGAAAGCCGAAGCTGCTAAGACGTACGCCAACGAGCAAGATGTTATCGTTAGGAGCGCATGCGTGCTTAAAGCTGGTGATGCAATGACTGGTGATTTAATCATGGGCGGTAATAGAGTTACTGGGCTCCCTACAGACGCAGCAACGTCCGAAAGCGACGCGACGAGTATAGCACAAGTATCGAAGCTGATCGCCGACAACATGACAAAGAGTGATAGAGTACCAACAGAACCGTTGCATGTGACAAATAAACGATACGTTGACGTGAAAAACGCTGAGATTGGAGCTTCCGTTAGACTCTATGCGGACCAGAAAGCTGACGCCGCTAAGAGGTATGCCAACGAGCAAGATGTTATCGTTAGGAGCGCATGCGTGCTCAAATCCGGCAGTACCATGACCGGTGATCTGGCTATGGGTGGTAAAAGAGTGACTGGGCTCCCAACAGAAATTCCAGGATCTGATAGTGACGCCGCGAGTTTGAAACAAGTGACGCAGTTGATCACCAACGCCACTACGAAAAATGATACACCGCCCTCGGGACCATGGTACCTGACTAACAAGCGGTATGTAGACAGTGAGATAGCTAATGAAAGGCGATACGTGACGGACATCAAGGTTCTCAACTACAGCGGCCATATTCCGCCCCTATCCAGAAACGTTTCCGAAACGGGTTTTATTGCCTCAGCCAACGAATCTTTACCCACTAACCCGCCTCATATGGCATTCAACTCGGGTGTGAGGGGTGAGTGGAAGACGGCGTCCACATCGAGAGCCGATATTGAGATTCGGGTTAGTGGGACTTGGTTACAGATTGAATGCCCGACGCCTGTGCGAGTATGGAAGGTTAGTCTGGCTGGGGGATCTAGTCCTACTGCACCACGTATCACGTCCTGGAAGATTTATGGGACTCCATCCACCGATTCGGCGAGATACAATGCTCTCATTTCCTCCACTGCCACTTTGACTAATTCTGCACAGGAGTTCACCTTCACTGATGACAGAGTATACAAAAAATTCAGGCTGATGGTCTTGGCCACCAGCCCACCACAACCTACTTTTGGAATATCCCACTTCCAGATCTATACATATTTTAGACATGGGGGATAGTCAGTAGTATAGAAAAATATGGCTGACACGCACTACAAGATTCGGGGGTATCTCCGTCAACACGGAGAAATAGACATGTGCAAATACAGCATAGACAGTCTAGGTGATGTGGGCCACTGGGGGTACGACATCCCGAAGCCCACCGCAGAGCTATTGACCGCGGTGCCTCAACAGCACATCGACTTCGTGTCTGACGATTACCACAACCGCGATATCTATACGGCGGCCGGAACGGTAACCACGACTGCGTGGCAAACTCTTCCATTGACCGCTGCGCGTTTTCCGTGTATAAGTTTGCAAACCACCAATCAGGGGGTTTCGTTAGAGGGCGGGTTCTGGAAGCTTACAATGTTTGGTGTTAGTACCGGTGATGCGTCAGTTCGCATTATTACAGCCGCGGGTAGCATCGATCGTACAGTTGACATTCAAAGTGGACAATTTGATGCATCTAGGGCAATATTCATTCCAGGACAAACGAGTTTTCGAATTGAAGGAAAAAAGAGAGGCGTTTTAAGTACTTCAACTATTGAGTTAAACGTAACGTTACTGATAGAGCAACTATAAAAAAGTATGTCTTTGTACCCACCGCTGATGGAGTCAACAATTTCGTCAGACACGACGTCGCAAACATTTCGCTTGCAGAAGATCGGCGAAATAGAAGCATTCCTGAGGTCTGAGGCGATAAGTCGGGGACAACTGTGTAAAAAGTATAAGAGGGTTGTAGATGTGGCTAATGGGGCGTCGGCCGGCCTTGCTATAGTTAGTCTTGGAACTGGGGTGGGTGGGGCAGCTATGTTAGCCACTGGTATTGGTTTTATTCCTGGTATTGTTCTGGAGAGTTTGGCCATAGCGACGAGTTTTCTGGATATTATTGGAAATGTTGTCAGTAGAAGTTTTGTTGCTAAAGCTTCAAAACACGACGAAATTTGTATTTTGGCGGAAAGTAAACTAAACACAGTTCATGACCACATTTCTAAGGCGTTGGAAGACACGGCTATTAGTGATGAAGAGTATAAGCTTATTTTGGGAGAGGAGGAGAAATATAGAACGATGAAACGTGATATACAAAGCAAGAATGGAAAAAAAGAGTTGCCGAGTCAAAGCAAAGACCAGATGGTGGCAGAACTAATCAAGAAACTAACCAGCGCTGGGTCTTCTCCGCGAACCACGATATAAAAATTTTCATCGTAGGTGGTTGGAACGTTGAATCTGTTGTTGTTCCGACCGCGCCACCACCATACGATTAGCGGATTTATAATTTTTTATGTGCTCAAGTTTCCGCAGGTCACCGCGCCACCGCCGTACGATTTCCCCAGTTCCCCGATTTCCGTAGTGCCCCGATTTCCGCAGTTCCCCGATTTCCGTGGTTCCAGATTTCCGTATTTCCCCGATTTCCATAGTTCCCCGATTTCCATAATTCACAAGTCCAAAAACGTGACCGAAAAATGGTATTCAGAAAACGACGAGAAGTGTCACGTTTTGAAATTTCAAAGTCCGGCTGAAAATTTTACTCAGCGTAGATTTGCGTTCACTGCACGATTTCGTTCGAAATATTGATTTTGGCCTGATGAATTTTTGACAATGAAAAATTTGTTTCGGGGTAAAAGTTTTTTGGGGATGGGTGAAAAAATTTTACATGGCGTAGAAACGATTTTTCTGCACGTTTCAGGTGTAAATATTGATTTTGGCCTGATGAATTTTTGACAATGAAAACTTTGTTTCGGGGTAAAAGTTTTTTGGGGATGGGTGAAAAAATTTTACACAGCGTAGAAACAATTTTTCTGCACGTTTCAGGTGTAAATATTGATTTTGGCCTGATGAATTTTTGACAATGAAAAATTTGTTTCGGGGTAAAAGTTTTTGGGGATGGGTGAAAAATTTCACACAGCGTAAAAACGATTTTTCTGCACGTTTCAGGTGTAAATATTGATTTTGACCTGATGAATTTTTGACAATGAAAAATTTGTTTCGGGGTGACTTGCCCAAGGTCCGTACGCAGCGGCTAGAGTGGGATTCGAACCTGCAACCCTCCGGTCACAAGGCGCCGAACTTATCACTGAGCCACCACGCCCCACAAATGATGGTTGCATCAATTAAGCCCTCTTGTAACCTGAAATGGGAACATGCAAATGTACGTGTTTTATATAGCGACTGTATGGTCTCGACCTTGATCATTGATCGGATGAGTGTTCTGCCCGTATGGATCGGAACCACGCAATTTAAGGTCCCAGTGTAGGATACCAACCGTGATAGACCAAGATTTTAAATCACTAAAGTATTTACAAAAGTCATGCCGTCTTCGGGAGGCGAACTGGGATCATAACAATCATGCCTAACGCTGTTACCAATGTAGCTACTGTGCCATCTACGAGAAGAACCATATTTCAGTTTGTTATATCTATCGCATTATCAAATGATTCCGCCACACTCGATAGGTGGCTTGTTCTGCAGTCGTTAAGATGGGCAGCTTGGCCCAGTATGTTCTTCATGGCTGAAGATCTAAATGGGCCAGCACTGCGTTTCTTTATTTATAAAGCGAAGTATGCCGTGTAGGTACGCAAAATTCCGGATTTTTCACCCTCTATCCGATTCTGTAACTTAAAATTTTATGTATAGGCCTGTCTGTGCGTAGGTCTGTCTATGCCTCTGTATGTGTGTGTGTTCCTGTCTATATGGGCGTCTCTTCTGTTTGTTTGTCTGTCGGTGCGTTGCAGACAGACAGACAGACAGACAGACACAGACAGTATATGTGTGTATGTGTGTTTGTGTATGTGTGTATGTATGTGTGTGTAGGTGTGTGTGTGTGTGTGTGTGTGTCTGTGTGTGTGTGTCTGTGTGTGTGTCTGTGTGTTGTTGTGTGTGCTATTGAGTTATTTTAATTGCCTGGTGCTGGAGGAGAACGATGAGAAGGTGGCAGACTTAGGGCTGGGAGAGTTATAAGCATAGGCACTGTTTTTAAAGCCGATCTGTTTATAAGGGCTGGCTGGTCACGAGAAGGCTTGTAATCTCATTTCTTTACCCTGAATGACCATTCCATTCCCCTCTGGCAGGCCCTTGATAGCACCAACGGGTTGGTGTTTCAGATTCACTCTTTGTAACGGTTTTTAAGCTTTTAGAACGCCGCCTGGCGAATGCGTCAACTCCGGTTTCAGATTCACTCATTGTAACGGTTCTTAAGCTTTCAGAACGACACCTAGCGACTGCGTCAGTTCCTGCTTTACCTATCTACTTCCTGTCTTTTTCTCTCTCCCCTTCCAATTTTTCCCAATCAATATGGTAGTTGAAGTCTCCCATAATCAAGGATGTTTCTTTATTAGCCATTTCCAGTAGTTTGCACATCCCTTGATCAGCTTCTTCGGTGGCAAACTCCCACAAGCATCTTAGTCCTGCTAAGTTGAATTTCACACCAGACGCTCTCTTTGAAGGTCTCGTTGCTCAAATCACATCTCTCAATTGCATTAATATTACTTCTAACGTATGGCAGAACCCCTCCAGCCCCTTGTCCAACCGATTTCTGTATCCATCTAGAGCTAGTTCACTATCTGCGATTTCCGGTTTGTCCATGACTCTGCTATTCCAATTATGTCCGGTGTCTCGTTATCAGCATACAATTCCAATTCTGCTCTTTTTGTAATACTTACAATACTCCTCACATTTTGCAAACATACACTAACTTTATTACCTCCAGTCTCCTTATCTCTCCTGCCTTTACTACCACAAGTTTCTCTTTTTCTTAATTTTTTTCTTTATTTTGTGTGACAGTGAGCAAGTTACTGTGCTGACTGTCTTCCCACCAAATTGAAAGTCTTCATCATCATGAAGACTTGTCTCGCAACCATGTCCGCACTTCCAGCATTCAGATGCAGGCCATCTCTCCCCAAGTACCCATCTTTCCAGGGATTGAATTCCACGGACATTGTTAAATCTGCTCGACAGTTAACCGACCTCAGGTATATTATCGCTTTACTTGCCTACTTGCTTACTTACTCTGTCCGATACGCTTACCCACGTGTTGTAGGCCCCTGTCACTTTCACCTAATATAACTCACTTTGGCCTAATCGGGACGCCCTACGTACTATTTCTCTTACTAATTTCACGAACCTCATACCAGCCCTCTTGCGCCCGATTTATTTTGCCAAGGGGCCATCCACATTATTACGTACGCACTTAGGGGGGTCGGATTTTGGCGATTTTGCGTACGGGTGCGAACGGGGGGGGTAACAAAATGTGTACGTACCCAAAATAAATTTCTAATTATGACGTCCACATTAGCCTATTTATAACTCTGTATTATCCTATAGTCGTCCCATGGCATTTTATTACATTATATAAAAGCCACGTGCAGTTATTCTGTGCTGTGAACTACACCTATAATTTGTCTATATTGGCCCTTCAATAATCTGGCCTAAAGTGCAGACAGGCTGCCTGGAGACACTTTCTGCAGCTGGTCATCGGGGGCAGTGCGTCAAACGTACGTACTCGGGGGGTGGTGGAAGAAAGTACGCTTGCGAACAGGGGGGAGGAGTCCAATTTTCCAGGATTTTTGTGTACGTAATATATGGATGGCCCCCAACGAATCGCCTAATCAAAATAAAGTTCCCTAACCAAAATCAATTTTTAGAACAAAATTTGTCACTTATCTGTAGCACGCGATTCTCCTCTCACAAACCGGAAGTCGACCTGCTCTCACAAACCGGAACTCAAAAGCGTGACTGTTTGTCAAGAAACTGGGAAAAGATATTTGCCAAGAGCTACCGGAACAGCGACGATCTGGTGCAACTCATCGTGAACTGATTTGTGCACGACTATTAGATGACACGCAGGAACCTCCAAAGAAACGAGGTCGCTGCCAAGTTTTTCCGAGACAAACGGACAGAAGAGCCATGGCTGTGTGCATAGCATGCCATAAGAATTTGAGCCCTGTCCACTAGGGTGGAGTGAAAAAATGAAATTTACATTTCAGAATCGGCAGGGTGTGCAAAAGTTGTCTACTGTGCCCAGTAGCCTGAACGTAAAATAATACTGGATTTGGTTAAATTCTTGAGGTGCCCCAAGGCCACCCAAAAAACACGAATTTCCGAAATTTTGAATTAATGGTATGAATTTTTTTATACTTGCAGTGTCATGTTTTTTTCACTTTTGGATTTTATTTTGGTGAAGCCTTTTGCAAATATATTGAAGACTGAAAGGTAGACTGCAAGAATATCAGCCAAAAAGTCAAAAAACGATACAAACTAGTAGCTTTCCAGTAGTTGGTGTTCCTTCAGAATTGTCTCAAACAGTGCTATCGATATGTACTGACATGATGGAGTCCTTCCTAATTGTTCCTGATGACATGAGGCGAGATGAAACAATATTTGGTCCAGCAGTAGCAGATGCAAAACAACTTTGAGTGCTGTGGAAAGGAAATATGACATATACGATGTCTCTGATCAAGAGCTGCTAGGCTAGTGCATCGCAGGCTAATGACATGAGTAAAATTCGTAGAGAACGAGAGTTAGAAAAGGTTTACAAGCTAGTGAACGAGAATCCTTAACAGGGTTATATTTTGATAGAAGGAAAGACAAAGCTAGACTGCAAGTGAACAAATGAAGACGGTATTATCCGAAAATGATAACCGAGGAGCATATTACAGTTGTGTCAGAACCCAATTCGAAATATACTTGCTGGAAACCCATAAAGTATAGCAAGAGGAATATCAGATCTACTCCGCCGAATTACAACGAACCGTTTGCTTGTTGCTTGTTTTTGGGTGCAATGGCACAAATGTGAATACTGGTAACATAGGAAGTGTTATTCCCTTGCTCGAAATGGAGATATGAAGACCGCTGCAGTGGCTAGTTTGTTGCATGCAAACTAATTGTCTTTGAGACATCTCCTACAGAAACTCGATAGTGTAACACATGGTCCTAGAACGTTGTCTGGTCCAATTGGTAAAGCAAACCAAGCATGTGGAAACATACCAGTAGTTCCCTTTACAGCAGTTGCTCATGACAATTTTCTGTGTGTTAATAAGCATCGATCAGAAGTATTTGTACAATGCTCCTATAATTATGTCAAGCTACATCTGTTCGGAAATGCTCTGATGAAGTTGCTAATCGAAATTCCGCCCCAGTAGTTCATTCAAGATGGCTTACAACTGCTAACAGAATTCTGCTTGATATAGCTCTAGTCTATATCAGTCAAGTCATGAAACACGAATATTGCACACGTAATGTATAAAACTGGTAAACTGCAATCACAGTCTATTAAAAATTTCATGTTGATAATGACAGTTAAACTGCAATAACGTCGATGCTACATATAGAATTTTATTTCGTTGGTATTCTTTAACCAAGAAAACACTACTCCAGACTGGCCGCCATCTTGTCCGCCATTTTGTTTTCTGGCAGTGCTACATATGTGTCCTTAGTTCCATCGCATTCCTTGACCCAAAAAAGTTAATTTAGACTATAAAATCATGTTTCCATTGTCACGAAAACGGCCGAACCACCTAGGAACGTCACCGTCGCAATTCTGCCGGCCTTCCCTCTCCGTCAGTTACCAGGCCGAGCACGGATCGGGAAGGGAAGATGCGACCCTTCTAGGCGTAGCTTCGTAAGGCGCGTGGAGCCGGCCTCCGTCGTCTGTCAGAGATCTTGAAGTTCACGGGCGACACCGCAAGTTTGACAGCTTTATTCGACAACTTGACGAGTATAATACGTAAATTAAAACAGCGCTAGTTAAACACATCGAATACGAACACCTCTACCGGATTTCTACTATCAGCACTGAATCGAAAAGGGCACACGTGACAATCTTCCCCGGCTTATATAGGCAACCACGTGGGAGGGGGATAGGGTCCTAGGACATTACTTGGCAAATAAGAAAATGGAAGGGAGGGCGGACATCACTTGCCAAAGAAGAAAGGCGTGGGGAGGGCGGACATTACTAGGCAAAGAAGAAAAGGGAAGGGAGGGCGGACATCACTTGCCAAAGAAGAAAGGCGTGGGGAGGGCGGACATTACTAGGCAAAGAAGGATCAGAGAGAAGCCGCCAACAGCGAGCAGCGGCTCATCAAAGGCCAGGCAGCCAAGGCAGGCGAAGAGGCAAAAGGGAAGGGAGGGCGGACATCACTTGCCAAAGAAGAGAGGCGTGGGGAGGGCGGACATTACTAAGCAAAGAAGGAAAGGGAAGGGAGGGCGGACATCACTTGCCAAAGAAGAAAGGCGTGGGGAGGGCGGACATTACTTGGCGAAGAAGAATCAAAGAGAAGCCGCCAATGACTGGCCAGAGAGAGTTCAAAGAAATGCCGCTAGTACACATCAACCTCTGGCGGGTATGGCGTGGGGGTCTAATCGACTCGACGCGATCACGTCGGCAGACTTGAAAGGCCCAATATCGTCAAGCCAGCCGGTCGCCATGGCAACCATTGTCACACAGCTTACGTGCGTCGAGTTTCTCGACATCCCTCCCTCGGTGCGGAAAAAGGGGTGTCCCCACCTCTCAAACCCAGGGGGTCACAGTATCAATACTCGCATAATACAATTCGCAAATGCAAACTTAACTGTCCAGTGCAACCAAACTTAAAATCAACGCAGACTTAAAATCTACCATTAATCAGTTCAGCTATCCTAAAGGCACGTGTCCATACAACTGTAATGACCTTCACACACACAAAATCAATCGATAATGGACGCTACAATCAATTAACAATCAATTACTGATGAAACATCCATCATTAGAAATCATTACAGTTCTTTAAAACTTCTACTGCACTAAAGAGTTCGTCATAATGCAATTAGTAAGAGATTACTCAGTGTCCTCTTTACTAATCAATTTCTTGTGAACTAATCTCTATCAACCTTACATCCTACGAGTGAAAACTAAGTACCAATGAAGTAATCATTAAGTCATAATGCAATCTTGCCTTCAACCAGAAGCGTTTAAAATAGTTCAGACAAATTAATTACGAACAAACCAGTGAATCATTTGGTTGTCATGGCAACCACAATCAAGCCCAACCAATTACGGAAATCCTATTGGCCGACGAATCAGAGGCCTAGGCCATCATCCATGTCATTCATTCGACGAGTAGCGGCAGCCATACAATGATTGACATCTCGTAATGACATGCGGGGCGTGTCTTCCATAATTTATTCATGACGTCACACACGGTCCATTTACAGGAATCGCACAGGCCGCCTTATGGATCGTCGCGGTCGTGCCTCCACCTCTGCTGCTGGCGAAGAATGACACGTAGTGGCTTCTCCTTCTTCTGCTGCCAGTTCAGGGTAATAACACGCATGCAGTTTATCCACATGCACGGTGAAGGGGCGAGAAGTTGCTGACTTGCGAAGCACGTAATTCACCGCTCCTTTCTTTTCCACCACAGTGTAAGGTCCAGTATACCAGCGCGACCATTTAGGAGTCTTTCCTTGCCGGCGACGCGGTACATAATACCAGACATGGCTGCCAGGGGAGAATTCCGCTGGGCGAACACGTAAATCACACGTGTGCTTCCGTCTTTCCACAGATACTCGCAGTTCTTCGCGTACAAGGCAATATGCACTTTCCATTCGTTCCGCAAGGTCCCGTACATAGCTGGAGTAGGTAGCCGTCTGGTGATCGGTATCAGGGGGTCGTCCATAGACCAAGTCGATCGGCGCCTTCGTCTCACGACCAAACAGGAGACGAACCCGGTGGTCTCGTGCACAGAAGCACGATAGGCGGCGAGGACGTGGGGCAAAATGTCGTCCCAATCCCTCTGATGCGCTGCCACCACTTTTCCCAGCATGGAGTTAAGCGTTTTATGAAACCGCTCGATCATCCCATTACAACTCGGGTGGTAAGTCGAAGTACGCACCTTGTCAATCCCCAATAATCGGCAAAGTTCCCGAAATAGGTTCCCCTCAAAATTGGTACCCTGGTCAGTGAGAATTTGTAAGGGCGCCCCGTAACGTACGATAACGGTATCAACCAAGGCCTTAGCCACCGATGTCGCTTCTTGATTACACATGGGAATTGCCTCCACAAATTTCGTAAAATTATCCATTACCGTCAAAATATATACGTGCCCGCGTCGGCTTCTCGGATGTGGCCCAGTCGTATCGATGCTAAGTCGCTCCCAGGATTCCCCGCAAGGCAATGGTTGGAGCGGACCCTGCCGAGGAGGTTGTCCCCGGTGGTATTGAGCACATTGCGGACAGCACCGGCAAAAATGCTTGGTCTCTTTAGACCAACCTACCCAGTAGGCCCGACGACGAACCTGCCATCGCGTTCGCCGAATACCTAAATGGCCCCCTGTGATCCCGGTGTGAGCCAACCTTAAGAATTCCTCCCTTAAATCCTTCGGCACCACCAGTTGCTCGACGCCATCGGTCGTCCGGCGATAAAGCACGCCCTCTTGCAAGTATAGCTGGTCTCTCTGGTGCCAATAAATCTTCACGGAAGCATTTTCGTACAAGATGTCGGCCAGATCGGGGACTCGGCCGCCTTCTTCTAGCCAAGCACGCACCAAACTAAGATCGGGGTCTTCGCCTTGAGCCTTCTTTATCACATAGCGGGGACCGGTCGTTTCGCTTACCACAGTCGGTTCCGTTACCTCGGTAACCGCGGCTACCTCTAACCTATCCTCGCATCCACACTGGCGACATGGTCTGCGAGAGAGCGCATCAGCGTTCCCATGCTTCCGACCCGGTCGATGCATCACCTGAAATTCGAACTCAGCCAAACGCTCTAACCAGCGCCCCTGTTGGCCAATAGGTTCCGGGGTGCGTTGAAGCCATTGTAAGGCAGCATGATCGGTCCTTAGCAGAAAAGGGCGTCCTAGTAAATACTGCCTATACAACTTCGTGAAATACACTATCGCTAGCAACTCCTTACGAGTAGCACAGTAATTTCGCTCCGCGGTGGACAAGAGGCGACTACCATAAGCGATCACTCGTTCTTCACCCTCAACTCGCTGGGATAATACCGCTCCGATGCCTAGGTCACATGCGTCGCAGTCCAGCACGTAAACTTCCTCGTCCTTAGGCAGGGCCAAGATTGGTGCGGTAGTCAGCGCGGTCTTCAAGTGATCAAATGCTTCTTGGCAGGCCAAATCCCATTCAAACGCCCTGCCCTTCTTCGTTAGGGCAAACAGCGGGGCCGCTATCACTGAGAAATCACGAATGAATCGCCGGTAGTACGAGCATAACCCTACAAATGCTCGTACATCCCTCAATCGTTGTGGGACAGGCCACTCAATTACATCTTTAATCTTAGACGGGTCCATGGCCACTCCTTCCGGTGTAACTATGTGACCAAGAAAACTGACCGATCTCCGCAGGAACCGACATTTACTGGGCTTAAGCTTGAGATTAGCTTCTCTCAAACGCTGGAATACTTGCCTCAGTCTATCTAAATGCTGTTCTGGAGTATTACCGAAGATAATGACATCGTCCAAATAAACTAAGCAAACCTCGAAATTGAGCCCCGACAGAACAATGTCCATCATCCGCTGAAACGTGGCCGGCGCGTTACAAAGACCATAGGGCATTACCTTCCACCGGAAGATGCCTCGGCGTGTGACAAATGCGGTCTTGTCGGCGTCCTGTGGGTCTATGGCCACCTGGTGGTACCCACTACGTAAGTCAAGCGTACTAAACCAGCCACCGCCAGAAAGAGCGTCCAAGCACTCATCAATGCGGGGAAGCGGATATGAGTCTTTGTTCGTTCTCTCGTTTAACTGTCGGTAATCTATGCAAAACCTTAAGGTGCCCTCCTTCTTACGGGCCAATACAACATTAGCAGACCATTCACTGATAGCCGGTTCGATCGTCCCAGCCGCTAACATGCTGTCCAAATGTTCGTCTACGGCAGCTCTGTGCGGAAGCGGCTGCCGCCTCAAAGGTTGTCGCACCGGTCGTGCATCTCCCGTATCTATCTTATGCTTTGTAACCGTCGTACGACCCAGATCACTGTCTGCCAACGATAAAATATCCTGGTACTCCCGCAATAACTTTCGCAGATGCATCAGATCGTCCGGTCTCACCTCTTCCGGAAGATCATCCAGTAATGAATCGATCGGGAAAGCGTCCTTACCTTGCCTTACAATCTCTTCGCGGGCGCTACCCGGTTCTACTTGCACTGGATGCAAACCTCCGAGCACTTGATCTCTGCTTAACTTAACGGGGTCTTCGCTAAGGTTCACTACCCTTACCTTAGTCTCGTCAACACAATCATCGAGGACTACCCGAGCGAGGTGAACACCGGGTTGAATTTCCGTGGCTTCGGTCATCCACGCGGGCGCTTTAGTCGTTAGATCGGCGTATTGGGTCTTAACGGGCACATCCCACTGACATTTAGGGGATACCACAACCTTCTCGGCGACGATCACGCGCCGGCACCACATAGACCCATTACCTCTAACAAGCGGAATCCGCTGACGCCCGACAAACAAGGCCCCCGTGCCAAACCCTAAGCGACATCGGTGTTCGCGCAGCCAGTCCATGCCTAGCATGGGCTCCGTGATTTGATCGGACACCAAGAAAACCGTATTAATTTCTAACCCGTTTCGAATCTTAATTGGGACCCTAACCTCCCCGAGGACACGTATCTCGGACCCATTGGCAGCCATCAGAAAGCGATTGCACGGACTCAATTCTAGCCCCTCAACAGTAGAAGACGGAACCAAGCTCACCTCCGATCCCGTGTCGATCAGGCAGGTCTGCGGTCGGGCGTTGATCGTCCCCAGAATGTAGATGGCAATTTGGCTGGCGCGGTTCGGGAGTCTCGGCCGTGCTGTGTGGTTGGCGACGACTTCTTCCCCGGCATCGGTCGGCTCGCTTCCGACCGTCGCCTTTGTCGCTGATGACGGGCGATTGGTAGCCCGTCGAGGCTGTCGGCAGTTGCGTGCGATGTGGGCGGGTCGGCCACAGTTGTAACAGGAGTCCGACCGTCGTGCGGCCGCCTGGTCGTTCTCCGATGGGCGAGGATCTCGCCCGGTTGCGTCGTTCGTAGCAGCGTTGCTCCGCAGCTCCCGAAACTGTCGGTCGAATCGCGACTCCATCTCTCGTTGCCACCTCCGCTGTTCCTCGCGTTGGACCGAGAGAAACCGGTCGAGCTGTGACTGGATCTGGGCGTTGACGTCGGTCTCCTGCGTCCCTCTCACTCGATTTGGCTGTCTTCTCCGGTCGTCGGAGTCCATCGACCGCTGGTAGGCCTCGAGACGAAGCGCCGTCCGGTAGGCTTCGTCCAAGGTCTTCGGCTCCCGCTCGCGTACTTTGAGCGAAAGCTCTCGGTCCCGCATGGCTTCTAGGAAGGAGTCTCTAGCGATGATCTGTGTGGTCTCGTTGGACGGCACCGGGTACGCGAGGACCACGAGTCGGCGGATATCGTGAAGGAGGTCGCTGAGACTCTCACCGGCGTGTTGACGGCGGTAGTATAGTTGTGCACGGAACGTCTCCGCTTGGCCTTCAGTCCCGTATCTTTGCCTCAATCGACCGACCAATTCTTCGTATGTGACGTCCTGCCGGGCGCCGAAGTCCCAAAGCAGCTGGGTAGCGGCTTTCTCGAGCGCACAGCGTAGGAAGTCGACTTTGTCCGAGGCCGTCCACTTGTTGTGTCTCGCGCAGACCTCGAATTGTGCCAGGAAGGAGTCCAGTGATCCGGTCCCATCGAACTTGCCAGGTTTCATCTGCATCGGTCTGGTTTTCAGCAGGCCACCGACGCTTTCCAGCAGTTTCGACATCATTGATGATTCTTCCGGTCTTTCCCGATCACTCGAATCTACCGGCTTCGGGTCATCGAAACCGATGCTTTCCAGAAGGCGACTCCGGTCTGTCGGCGCCTCCTTCGTTCTCCGTCTGGTTGCAGGCGTTGACGCGTTCAACGGCTGATCAGCAACGTCCAGGACGTCCAGGAGCTCGTAACGGATCGTCCTTCCCTCGTCCTCCATCAGAATTCGCTGTCGACTGTCTCCGGTAAACTTCACCCCACGCAACTGGTACCAATGTCACGAAAACGGCCGAACCACCTAGGAACGTCACCGTCGCAATTCTGCCGGCCTTCCCTCTCCGTCAGTTACCAGGCCGAGCACGGATCGGGAAGGGAAGATGCGACCCTTCTAGGCGTAGCTTCGTAAGGCGCGTGGAGCCGGCCTCCGTCGTCTGTCAGAGATCTTGAAGTTCACGGGCGACACCGCAAGTTTGACAGCTTTATTCGACAACTTGACGAGTATAATACGTAAATTAAAACAGCGCTAGTTAAACACATCGAATACGAACACCTCTACCGGATTTCTACTATCAGCACTGAATCGAAAAGGGCACACGTGACAATCTTCCCCGGCTTATATAGGCAACCACGTGGGAGGGGGATAGGGTCCTAGGACATTACTTGGCAAATAAGAAAAGGGAAGGGAGGGCGGACATCACTTGCCAAAGAAGAAAGGCGTGGGGAGGGCGGACATTACTAGGCAAAGAAGGAAAGGGAAGGGAGGGCGGACATCACTTGCCAAAGAAGAAAGGCGTGGGGAGGGCGGACATTACTAGGCAAAGAAGGATCAGAGAGAAGCCGCCAACAGCGAGCAGCGGCTCATCAAAGGCCAGGCAGCCAAGGCAGGCGAAGAGGCAAAGGGAAGGGAGGGCGGACATCACTTGCCAAAGAAGAGAGGCGTGGGGAGGGCGGACATTACTAAGCAAAGAAGGAAAGGGAAGGGAGGGCGGACATCACTTGCCAAAGAAGAAAGGCGTGGGGAGGGCGGACATTACTTGGCGAAGAAGAATCAAAGAGAAGCCGCCAATGACTGGCCAGAGAGAGTTCAAAGAAATGCCGCTAGTACACATCAACCTCTGGCGGGTATGGCGTGGGGGTCTAATCGACTCGACGCGATCACGTCGGCAGACTTGAAAGGCCCAATATCGTCAAGCCAGCCGGTCGCCATGGCAACCATTGTCACACAGCTTACGTGCGTCGAGTTTCTCGACACCATCATACACATGACTTTACTTATAGCCATTTGAAGATATTGTCCGCCATTTTGTCCGCCATTTTGTTTTCTGACAGTGCTACATATGTGTCTTTAGTTCCATTGCATTCCTTGACCCAAAAAAGTTAATTTAGACTCTAAAATCATGTTTCCATCGCAAACATGACTTTACTTATACCCATTTGAAGATATTGGCCTCCATTTTGGCCGCCATCTTGTTTTTCCATGCAACCGTTCAAAATCCAGCTTGCTAACCACGATTTTCGTTTTCAGAAGGGTCAAGTTAGGCTAGAAACACCTATTAGCAATTGTTACATGATTTGCTTCCAACAAGGACATTTTAAATTTCCAAGCCTAGTCTATTATTTAAGATTTCAATTTCTCAGTTTTAATGGGATAGGTTTTCAGAGTTGGGGCACCTCAAAACATAATCCTAGAGGCAAAATATTTCACGTTAACAAAACTAGTATCAATACACAAGTTTTGCACCCCCTGCCAATTGCAGATTCCTAAACAAATATTTTTCCTATAACTTTCACTCCACCCTACTGTCCACTGCCAAATATTCTGTCGAACATGTCTATATGCTGATTAAATGAAATACTTTCTAGGTTCCTAGCAGTCTCCTATGTTCATTCTAGCGTCATTTCATTTGTATTGAAGGCGTTGTACATTAGTGTAAGAACAGTATTACAAGCCTATGTTTGTATGTCGCGTCATGACATCATGACGTGACGTCATGCCATGACGTCACGTTATGACGTAATGTCATGAGGAGGTACAACAAATAATGACATTTCAGTGAACATTAATAATAATAACGACATTCTCATGCAATCAATGTGCTTATTTTATTCGTATTACATTATAAGTACTATGGGGTCTAAATTCGTTGTATAGTTTTTTCCGCCCGACAAAGGTTAAGCACAGATGGGTTGGAAGTGAAAGTGAGAGATGAGGAGTTGGTGGGCAGGTGTATGGAAAATCGGAGTTTTTCTTGATCTGATCAGGAAGGTCAATGATAATTTATTCGTTTTGGAAGGGTTGAGGCACAGGAGGTTGGACTACATCCATATAGAGATGAGGTTGACCACATCGAGTAGTTGAAAAATGAATGAGGAGAATGAGCTGAAGGAGAAGGATATGAAAAGTTATGTGTCATATGTATAAAGATGACGGTCAACAGAAGAGGATTTTGAAGATGGTTCCGCGGTGTAGTGTAACGGATGAAGAGAAGTGTAGCCCTAGTACAGTGCCTGGAGAAACACCACAAAAGAGTGGAAGGGGTGTGAGGAGTGGCTGGGGGCTTTAATAGAGAAGGAGAGGGAAGAAAAATAAGACTGGGAACTGAGTAGATCAGTGCCGGGGACGTCAAGCCAAGAGGACAATCGGAGAAGTAGTTCGATATGAAAAGTTATGTGTCATATGTATAAAGATGACGGTCAACAGAAGAGGATTTTGAAGATGGTTCCGCGGTGTAGTGTAACGGATGAAGAGAAGTGTAGCCCTAGCACTGTGCCTGGAGAAACACCACAAAAGAGTGGAAGGGGTGTGAGGAGTGGCTGGGGGCTTTAATAGAGAAGGAGAGGGAAGAAAAGTAAGACTGGGAACTGAGTAGATCAGTGCCGGGGACGTCAAGCCAAGAGGACAGTCGGAGAAGTAGTTCGTGGTTTATGGTGTCGAAAGGAACAGAGTTGTCGATGAGACAGAGACAGAAGACTTGCTGACGACTTACATCAGAGACCAATTTTTGATACAAAGAGACAAATAAAGTGTCTGTGGAGTGGTGTTTAGTAAAACCAGATTGGTGGAGGTTTGGGAAGTGAGTTACAAGGAAGTCATTCAGTCGGGCAAGGACAATGCGTTGGGTTAATCTAGATAAAAATTGAAATATTGGAGATGGAACGATATTTGGAGATATTTTTATTTTTACAAGAGGAGAGTGACAAGAAAGGGCTTAGAGGCGGAGGGGAAGAGGCTATTACAGAGATAGGCTGATTATTTTGATGATTACAGGAACGAGGACTGAAAAACAATCTTTGAGAAGAGATGTGCGAATAGGACGAGTTCATATTTTACAGAGAGAATTTAGGAGGCGTGACACTTCTGATTCAGAGGATGGAAAAAGAGTTGGGAAAGAAGACTGAGAGGTATGAGGGTCATACGAGGCACTGGTTCAGTGCTAGAGGATGACGCAGAGGTGGATTGCCAATTGTGTAGGGACCGAAAGGAGAAGCGAAGAGACGAGATTTTATCAGAGAGAAAAGAGCAAAAGGTATCGGTGATCGAAGGACAATGTATGGATCTTGGTAGTGTAGATGGAGACACACGATGGAGAAGAGAGTTAACGCCATTCCGCAAGTGTCTTAGATTGGAAGAGCAGTAGTAAACAATAGGTTATAATGAACTCAGTATTTAGCGTCCGAGGGTTATAATGAACTCAGTATTTAGCGTCCGAGGGTTATAATGAACTCAGTATTTAGCGTCCGAGGGTTACTATGAACTCAGTGTTTAGCGTCCGAGGGTTACTATGAACTCAGTGTTTAGCGTCCGAGGGTTGCTATGAACTCAGCATTTAGCGTCCGAGTGTTACTATGAACTCAACGTCCGAGGGTTACTATGAACTCAACGTCCGAGGATTACTATGAACTCAATATTTAGCGTCCGAGGGTTACTATGAACTCAATATTTAGAGTCCGAGTGTTACTATGAACGCAGACCCTTCTAACAGTGTGTTGTTTCAAACCAAATTAATTCTTTTATATTTAATTATATTTGAACCCTAATTTTTACTCTTACACGATTTAATTATGTAAATGGAATATTTCACATGGGGAATAAACTTATTTCTTGCAGCAATTTTAAGTAGAGCACATATTTAAATTATTTTTTAACTTCACCAATTTGTATAGCGCCATAGCACAGCGAGGCTTATTTGAATATGGTATTGGTTTAGCCTATTTGGTAGACATTTTTAAAATATATATATAATGTTATAATCTAATGTATATTAAAAGTTGTACTCTTGCTCGACGTATTTTTTAAAAATATAATTAAATCTAAGTTAATTTTAAAATATATTTCTAACAAGCTATATTCGTACAAATACGATATTTTGACATCTTAATAATAATATGGAACCCCTTCGGAGTAATTCTTTTAATTATATTTAATATAGTTTAATATATTTTAATTTTATTTGTACGCTTACACGAGATATTTTAATTATAGTATTGGAACAGCCTATCTCAGCTGTTGAATAAACATATTTCTTGCACCAATTTTAAGTAGAGCCTACATTTAAATTATTTTGAACTTCACCAATTTGTATAGCGCCCTATATATTTCTTGAAGCAATTTTTAAATATTAGAGTTATTTTAGAATGCTCAATAGCCGAGTGGTTAGCGTGTTGGACTATCAACCCAGAGGTCGACGGTTCAAATCCCCACCAGGACAGAAAATTTGAATCCAAACTTCTGTTCAACCCTAGTCAATTGAGATATGACCAATATGATGTTGCGATAGACCAACCCTAATATGCCAAGCCTGAGAAAATGAAGGAGCTAACAGACTTTGCATTAGGTTCATAGACAACTTCTGAAATATTTTGTACTATTCAAACCTAGCTCGTGTCGGTTGAGTGTGCGCAGCCTATAATTCTATACAACGGTCAGTCAAAAGATCCTACATGCTCTATTGAACATTTTCTAAAGCATCTGTATGACGAGGCATTTTCGATTCATATACATTTACGCACATTGGAATATCTACAAATATATACGCATGCACATACATATATAGTTTGAACCCTTGTACACTAATTTCTAAATTTTTCGATTCCTAAGTTGTACGAAATACTGACAGGCATTGTAAAATTTCAACAAGTAAGTTGAAAAATAAGCCAGCGCGGAAGACTTGTACACTAATTTGATTTGCATGGGACGATGAATTGCATGATTCAACTGCAACGCTTAGGATGAAACGTCGCACAGTTTACATCTGACACACTAAATTCCGAATTCTCGACTCTGAACATGTATGAAATACCAACCTGTGCAGTAAAAATTTAAACATTTAGATTACTGAGACGTGCACCATGAAGATTTGAACGATAAACTTAAGACATTTACGTGTTCAAAGACATGATGAATGAGAGTTTAAGCTTGCGAATTTTAGTTTGTAAGACTGTTGAGAGCATGTGTGAGAGAGAAGAGGGAGAGAGAGGAAGAGGGAGAGAGCGATGAAGAGCGCGAGAGAGAGGAAGCGGGAGAGAGAGAAGAGGTTTTAGAAGAGAGAGAGATAGAGAGAGGAAGAGCGAGAGAGAGAGAGGAAGAGGGAGAGGGAGAGAGAGAGAAGAGGTTTCAGAAGAGGGAGAGAGAGAGAAGAGGTTTTAGAAGAGGGAGAGGGAGAGAGAAGAGGTTTTAGAAGAGGGAGAGAGAGAGAGCGAGAGAGAGAGAGAGGTCAAGGAAGAGCGAGAGAGAGGAAGAGGGAGAGATAAGAGGTTTTATGGTAAAAGTCTTACTTTCTATGATAGTTTGTTCACTAAAATGTCAAATTTTAAGTTTGGCAGACACATGCAACGATAGTTTGAATGCTAAACATACAATTGATACATTGCAAAGATTGTGATTGCAGTGGTTTTTATACAAGTTGACAACTTTAAGACTGTAAGGTTGTTGAAACGAAGATTTTTTAGTTTGAGAAGTTCATTAACATGATAAAATTTTCTTTCGATAGATGTGTGAGACGAATGTTAGCTTATGAATTTTAGTTTGTAAGACTGTTGAGAGCATGTGTGAGAGAGAGGAAGAGCACGAGAGAGATAGAGGAAGAGGGAGAGAGCGAGAGCGCGAGAGACCGAGAGAGGGAGAGAGAAGGGGTTTTAGAAGAGGGAGAGAAGAAGGGCGCGAGAGAGATAGAGAGAGGAAGAGCGCGAGAGCGAGAGAGAGAGGAAGAGGAAAAGGGAGAGAGAGAGGAAGAGGGAGAGAGAGAGCGAGAGCGAGAAGTTTTACAAGAGGGAGAGAAGAAGGGCGAGAGAGATAGAGAGAGAGGAAGAGCGCGAGAGAGAGAGGAAGTGGGAGAGAGAGAAGAGGGAGAGAAGAAGGTCGAGAGAGAGCGCTAGAGAGCGAGAGAGATGAAGAGGTAGAGAGAGAGAGTAAGAGTGAGAGAGGAAGAGCGCGAGAGAAGAGGTTTTAGGGTAAAAGGCGTAATTTCTATGATAGTTTGTTCACTAAAACGTCAACTTTTAAGTTCGACAGACACATGCGACGATAGTTTGAATGCTAAACTTACAATTGATACTTTGCAAAGACTGCGATTGCAGTGGGTTTTACAGTGGATTTTACCCTAGGTGACAACTTTAAGACTGTAAGGTGAGCGAACCGAAGGTTTTTAGTTTGAGAAGTTCATTAACATGATAAAATTTTCTTTCGATAGATGAGTGAGACGAATGTTCTCATTATAAAGTTGTTGTATGGTCTGATGAGGTAGTTAGAGTGGAGGTTCATATTGTAAAAATTACACATTTTAGACTGGATAGATGCTGCTAAGATTAAGTCTTTCCACACTGTACAGCCAAATGTGCTAATTTCCACACCAACATACCAAACTTTTAGTCTGCGAAGACGCAGGACTTGTGAGCCTACAGGCTAAATGACAAGTTTTTGCTACAAAGATACCGCTGTTGAAGGTTTGCTACCGTCTTTCACGTTTGCATATTCAGTTGGATTGAGAGTTTACCTATAAAACTTAGGACTTGCAAGTTGCATGAAGGATTTCTACAGTAAAATGTCGACTTTTATCATGTGAAGCCGCAAGATGTAGAGCTAAAATGAGACCGTTTATGTTACAAAGATGTGCAAGACATTGCAAAGTGTCATCTCTTATGAGGTAAAGTCTGCTGAGAAGAGAGCAAACACACAATTTTTGGAATGCAGAGACGCCTACGAGGTGAGAAACTGAGGTGTTTTAGGAGAGCTGTCATGAAGGTTTGCAGAGTCAAATGTGAGCGTTTGAGTTCCACGAGCGCTGGGCAGCGTGATTTCTATACTAAAATTTACAAATTTCTTCGGTTCAACGAAAGATTTGCACGCTGATTTGCGTGTTTTAGATGATCAACTTGGCGAAATATTAGCATGGAAAGGTTTAGATTTCGATCCATATGGCATGCACGGCTGCATTGCCCAACATTTTACATACACAGGTTTGGATGTAGACGTGTCCAGTTAGCGAACTCTTGCACAAATTTTGAGTTAAAATATCAAAACTTATGAAAAAGAATGTGCAGGTCTATGCGACTGGATGATGTTTTAAAGGTTTGAACGCTTGAAAGTAAAGCTAATTGGCAAGCTGAGCTCGCATTCGCACGGTTTTGGTTATGTCGTGGAACGGATGTATAAGCGGATTTGTGGAAACTTAAAGTTTTTGGCTGAAATGTAGTTGAAATTGTACATCTTTTGATGATGGAACTGAAGCAGATGAGAGTTCTAATGGATAAAGTATGAGACATGTGATTGCAACTTGTGTGAACAGAGTGATTTCATTTGGGATGCATGTTGCATTTTCAGAGAATTCTGAGGTTGTCATATTATTCCTAGAGGTGATTTGTAGGATGCAGCAATTGAAGTACACTTGTAAAACATTTAACATGACTTGTGCAGTTTGGAAAAATTTGGATGATAGCTCTAGCAAAGCGTTGGAGCGGCAATTTGATAGAAAACGAGAGGTTTCGCGTGAGAGGAGTGAAACGTACAGATCTTCTATACTGCCCTCATAAGAAAGAACCACGTAACTGAAAATTTGGCCGTTTTGAGTTAGATGCAGTTTCTGCATGTATTAGTGGTCTTACACCTTGGTAGGAAGTAAGAACCTCCTATCTTGATTCGATCATAGAGAACCAGCGTTTGTTAATACCACGTATCTGCACACTTCGTATCAAATACTAAGTAAGAACCACGCATCTCACATACGTGGTTTTTTGCTAGTAACACAGGGCGTTATCTGCAGATCCGTGGCCACGCGCATGCGCAGTTACTACTTCCCGACAATGTTTACGTTTAAGTTTACGAATCTCAGCGATAACTAATTATTTTTAGACTGTCTTGCACATCTTTGTAACATAAACGGTCTCATTTTAGCTCTACATCTTGCGGCTTCACATGATAAAAGTCGACATTTTACTGTAGAAATCCTTCATGCAACTTGCAAGTCCTAAGTTTTATAGGTAAACTCTCAATCCAACTGAATATGCAAACGTGAAAGACGGTAGCAAACCTTCAACAGCGGTATCTTTGTAGCAAAAACTTGTCATTTAGCCTGTAGGCTCACAAGTCCTGCGTCTTCGCAGACTAAAAGTTTGGTATGTTGGTGTGGAAATTAGCACATTTGGCTGTACAGTGTGGAAAGACTTAATCTTAGCAGCATCTATCCAGTCTAAAATGTGTAATTTTTACAATATGAACCTCCACTCTAACTACCTCATCAGACCATACAACAACTTTATAATGAGAACATTCGTCTCACTCATCTATCGAAAGAAAATTTTATCATGTTAATGAACTTCTCAAACTAAAAACCTTCGGTTCGCTCACCTTACAGTCTTAAAGTTGTCACCTAGGGTAAAATCCACTGTAAAACCCACTGCAATCGCAGTCTTTGCAAAGTATCAATTGTAAGTTTAGCATTCAAACTATCGTCGCATGTGTCTGTCGAACTTAAAAGTTGACGTTTTAGTGAACAAACTATCATAGAAATTACGCCTTTTACCCTAAAACCTCTTCTCTCGCGCTCTTCCTCTCTCACTCTTACTCTCTCTCTCTACCTCTTCATCTCTCTCGCTCTCTAGCGCTCTCTCTCGACCTTCTTCTCTCCCTCTTCTCTCTCTCCCACTTCCTCTCTCTCTCGCGCTCTTCCTCTCTCTCTATCTCTCTCGCCCTTCTTCTCTCCCTCTTGTAAAACTTCTCGCTCTCGCTCTCTCTCTCCCTCTTCCTCTCTCTCTCCCTTTTCCTCTTCCTCTCTCTCTCTCGCTCTCGCGCTCTTCCTCTCTCTATCTCTCTCGCGCCCTTCTTCTCTCCCTCTTCTAAAACCCCTTCTCTCTCCCTCTCTCGGTCTCTCGCGCTCTCGCTCTCTCCCTCTTCCTCTATCTCTCTCGTGCTCTTCCTCTCTCTCACACATGCTCTCAACAGTCTTACAAACTAAAATTCATAAGCTAACAATCGTCTCACACATCTATCGAAAGAAAATTTTATCATGTTAATGAACTTCTCAAACTAAAAAATCTTCGTTTCAACAACCTTACAGTCTTAAAGTTGTCAACTTGTATAAAAACCACTGCAATCACAATCTTTGCAATGTATCAATTGTATGTTTAGCATTCAAACTATCGTTGCATGTGTCTGCCAAACTTAAAATTTGACATTTTAGTGAACAAACTATCATAGAAAGTAAGACTTTTACCATAAAACCTCTTATCTCTCCCTCTTCCTCTCTCTCGCTCTTCCTCGACCTCTCTCTCTCTCGCTCTCTCTCTCTCTCCCTCTTCTAAAACCTCTTCTCTCTCCCTCTCCCTCTTCTAAAACCTCTTCTCTCTCTCTCCCTCTTCTGAAACCTCTTCTCTCTCTCTCTCTCTCCCTCTTCCTCTCTCTCTCTCGCTCTTCCTCTCTCTATCTCTCTCTCTTCTAAAACCTCTTCTCTCTCTCCCGCTTCCTCTCTCTCGCGCTCTTCATCGCTCTCTCCCTCTTCCTCTCTCTCCCTCTTCTCTCTCACACATGCTCTCAACAGTCTTACAAACTAAAATTCGCAAGCTTAAACTCTCATTCATCATGTCTTTGAACACGTAAATGTCTTAAGTTTATCGTTCAAATCTTCATGGTGCACGTCTCAGTAATCTAAATGTTTAAATTTTTACTGCACAGGTTGGTATTTCATACATGTTCAGAGTCGAGAATTCGGAATTTAGTGTGTCAGATGTAAACTGTGCGACGTTTCATCCTAAGCGTTGCAGTTGAATCATGCAATTCATCGTCCCATGCAAATCAAATTAGTGTACAAGTCTTCCGCGCTGGCTTATTTTTCAACTTACTTGTTGAAATTTTACAATGCCTGTCAGTATTTCGTACAACTTAGGAATCGAAAAATTTAGAAATTAGTGTACAAGGGTTCAAACTATATATGTATGTGCATGCGTATATATTTGTAGATATTCCAATGTGCGTAAATGTATATGAATCGAAAATGCCTCGTCATACAGATGCTTTAGAAAATGTTCAATAGAGCATGTAGGATCTTTTGACTGACCGTTGTATAGAATTATAGGCTGCGCACACTCAACCGACACGAGCTAGGTTTGAATAGTACAAAATATTTCAGAAGTTGTCTATGAACCTAATGCAAAGTCTGTTAGCTCCTTCATTTTCTCAGGCTTGGCATATTAGGGTTGGTCTATCGCAACATCATATTGGTCATATCTCAATTGACTAGGGTTGAACAGAAGTTTGGATTCAAATTTTCTGTCCTGGTGGGGATTTGAACCGTCGACCTCTGGGTTGATAGTCCAACACGCTAACCACTCGGCTATTGAGCATTCTAAAATAACTCTAATATTTAAAAATTGCTTCAAGAAATATATAGGGCGCTATACAAATTGGTGAAGTTCAAAATAATTTAAATGTAGGCTCTACTTAAAATTGGTGCAAGAAATATGTTTATTCAACAGCTGAGATAGGCTGTTCCAATACTATAATTAAAATATCTCGTGTAAGCGTACAAATAAAATTAAAATATATTAAACTATATTAAATATAATTAAAAGAATTACTCCGAAGGGGTTCCATATTATTATTAAGATGTCAAAATATCGTATTTGTACGAATATAGCTTGTTAGAAATATATTTTAAAATTAACTTAGATTTAATTATATTTTTAAAAAATACGTCGAGCAAGAGTACAACTTTTAATATACATTAGATTATAACATTATATATATATTTTAAAAATGTCTACCAAATAGGCTAAACCAATACCATATTCAAATAAGCCTCGCTGTGCTATGGCGCTATACAAATTGGTGAAGTTAAAAAATAATTTAAATATGTGCTCTACTTAAAATTGCTGCAAGAAATAAGTTTATTCCCCATGTGAAATATTCCATTTACATAATTAAATCGTGTAAGAGTAAAAATTAGGGTTCAAATATAATTAAATATAAAAGAATTAATTTGGTTTGAAACAACACACTGTTAGAAGGGTCTGCGTTCATAGTAACACTCGGACTCTAAATATTGAGTTCATAGTAACCCTCGGACGCTAAATATTGAGTTCATAGTAATCCTCGGACGTTGAGTTCATAGTAACCCTCGGACGTTGAGTTCATAGTAACACTCGGACGCTAAATGCTGAGTTCATAGCAACCCTCGGACGCTAAACACTGAGTTCATAGTAACCCTCGGACGCTAAACACTGAGTTCATTATAACCCTCGGACGCTAAATACTGAGTTCATTATAACCTATTGTTTACTACTAAGAGCTGGAGTGGATAAGTGATGAGTAATACTTTTTTGCGGCAACAATATGTTGGTGGTATTTGTTGGTGACAGATTTGAGAGGGGTAAAAGCTCTTCTCTTGCGAAAGGTTTTGAATACCTGAAGTTATGAAGCGAACCAAGGGTTATTTGAGTGTATGCTGTGCTTGCTAATGAGTGGGCATGGGTATCGAGGAGACTTGAAAGTGTGGAAGTGTTGCAACAAAGGAGGTCGTCGACGGAAGAGGGAGGGTTACGAACCAGCTGGGAGTCAATGATAACTTTCATGAAGGCCTTTCAGGCGATGGATCCAATGCGACGGAAGGAATAGGAGGATGCGTCGTCATTAGATGCCGCTGTGACTCTTGTCCACTTCTTTGTGCTGACGCGCTAGGTCTATTGCAACGGTGTCCTTGCCGGTCTGCCAAGGTTTCTGATACAACTTCAGTCCATCCACAAATGCGCCGCCCGAGTCGTCACTAAGCTGCCACATTCTCTCAAATTTCGATCTATATTCGAGACGCTTTGCACTGGTTCCCGGTTGAGGACATGATCACATTCAAGATCATCCTCATGGGACGAAAATCCATGGTCGGTGCGGCCCCAGAGTATGTACATCAGGGAGCTCTGAGTTTTCCTCTCCAGCCAGCCAGGTCGTCGATCCTTAGGCTTACATTCTGGAGCTTGTAGGGACTTGATATTAGTCCCACGCTCCCGTACATCGTTGCGGACGTTTCGTGCCTTTTCATACATCTGACCAATATACTGAAACAATCTTCCATTAATAATTCGTAACATTGGACCGCATGGAACTCAGGAAACATTTTCGAAACTTCTTAAAATGCATCTTTTTTAAAACTGCTGGGTTGCTACCTTCATGAGGTTCTTGTACGGCCATATAGGCCTACAAAACGTAGGCCTACATATATAGGAGGCTGAGGAAAATGTCTGATTTCCAGATATGCAATAATAAAGTATGATCTGTGTTGTTGAGAATAGAGTGAGGTAGTTTAGGAGTTATGAGCGAAGCTGAGGATTTGAAAATGAGGTCAAGGCTTTTGATGTGAGTGGGGTAGTTGATATATTGAATGAGGTTGACCGAGGAGAGGAGTTTCGGAATGTCAGATTCAAGTGGGATTAGGTGGTTTATCGATATGGCTGTAGATTGTACAGTGAGTTTCAAATGCATGAACAAACAGTGTTCGGTTAACTCTAAGCCACCACAGGAAGACCAGTGGCAATAAAAGCAGATTTATTCATAAGTGGTATAATATCTGCAGAGTAAATGCTTGACCTGTGGTCTTACCTGTGGTCGCAGAAGCTACTACGTTAGCTAAGCTACTTTATGCATGGTGCGGCCTGAAGACCACCGAAGGCTCGATCGTCTACACGCCAGGGGACATGCGAAATTAATGTTAATGTGGATTCGTTAAACTGAGCGCTTGATATATTGAATGAAGCGAGGAGGATTTATAGCAGTACCGGATCTTACGGCCAACCAGTTGACCGAACAAGCCCGGTTCAAGACATTTGGCGGCCCTAGGCAAAGCTACATTTGAGCGGCCCGTCCACCCATAATATAATATCATACCTGCGATTAAAATGAAGTCGTTAGCTCCTTTTATTTTGCGATGAAATAACAAATTAACACTATAAACTAAGCGTAGTAGCTAGTAAAGTACGGTTATTTTGCCTCAGTGTCTGACGAAAGTGAAACTAACAATTTTTGCTTTATGTAAATTTCACTTTTCTTGCTTTCATGTTTGCAAAGTCGTCTATTAATGCTGGAAACTTTTTGTGATTCCAACAGTTTATCTTGTTTTTGTTTCCGTTTCTCAGCGCCAGAATCGCTTTTAGCTCCTTTTATAGCCGACATGATTTACTGAAATGTACGTTATTTATTTTCAAACATTCACTAAAATAAAAATATCGTAATCGTAATCGTAATCTCCAAACTTCTAAAGCGCCACTCGAAGGCCAGGCGCAGGACACCAGCCTATTCACGAGCGCTACGTCAGATCAGAGGGGTTTCAGAGAGTAGTCCAAACGAGGTCCAAGTCCGATTTCAGGAGGCCAAACCAAATCAAAGGGGTTCCAGAGAGAAGTCCAAAAAGAGTTCCAAGTCCGATTTTCAGGGTACCAGATCAGGGGGTTTCCAGAGAGTGGTCCAAAAGAGGTCCAAGTCCGATTTCCAGGAGGCCAAACCAAATCAAAGGGGGTCTCCAGAGAGAAGTCCAAAAGAAGTCCAAGTCAGATTTCCAGGGTACCGGATCAGGAGAGGCAGAGCAGCTGTCAAGGCGGATGTCGTTTACGGCGAGAAGAATTGGAAGGCGGAGGATCAGATGAGTCAGGGTAGGAGTACTTGAAAAGGTGAGACTTCAGTTTTGAGTGAAATGCCCGGGGGTGATAGATAGAGGAACATGAGGAGGAGGAGGAGGAGGAGGAGGAGGAGGAGGAGGAGGAGGAGGAGGAGGAGGAGGAGGAGGAGGAGGAGGAGGATGAAGGACAGATTGCAATCATGATGGAGGAACTGAGAAACTGCGAAATTCAGGGGGAGATCATTCCAGAGGCGTGGTGGTGTGATGTATATGGCTCGGTTGGAGAACTTGAGATGAGAAGTGACTAGGAGTCGAGAAAGACTGAGATAAGACGATGATCGGTGGAGCGGGTTGTCTGAATGGTGAAGAGATCACGAAGGTACTTGGGCTGGGAATATTATAGGGAGTTGTAGGTTAGTGATAGGACTTTGTAATGGATTCGCTCTGGGATTTTTAGCCAATGCAGTGATTTGAGCTTGGGAGTGATATGATGATGTTTGGGCGTTTTAGTGACAGCTCTGGCTAGTGAGTTTTGAATAAGTTGGAGACGCTTGATTTGGGTGGATTCAAGGTTGAGGAAGAAGGAATTGCAATAATCAAGCTTTGAATGAACAATGGAGGTAGCATTGGTGGAGGCAGTTTTAAGGTCGAGCATGGGTCGTATGCGTCGGAGGTCACGAATGTGCATGAAACAGAAGCGCGGGAAGTTGGAGGTGTGGTTTGATAAGGAGAAGTGTGGATCAAAAATAACACCAGGATTGCGAACAGAGGAGTCAGAGGTGAAGGTGAGAGACGATGAGTTAGTCGAAAGGTTTATGGGAGGATCAGGGATTTTCTTGATTTGATCAGGAAGACCTGGGATGATGAATTCAGTTTTGGAAGGGTTAAGGCAGAGGAGATTGGATGACATCCACTGTGAAATAAGGTTAACCACGTTGAGTAGTTGTGTGATGGCGGTGGAAAAAGAGCCTGGAGAGAAGGATATGAAGAGTTTGGTGTCATCTGCATAGAGATGGTGGTCGAGAGAGGAGGGTTGTATGAGATGGCTCAAAGGTGTGGTATAAAGGATGAAAAGTAGAGGACCCAGGACGGAGCCTTGAGGGACACCACAGGAAAGAGGGAGTGGTTGTGAGCAGTGGGTAAAGGCTTTAACAGAGAAGGATCTGGAAGACAAGTAGGACTGGAACCAGAGTAAAGCAGTGCCAGAGACGCCAAACCAAGAAGATAGTCGTTGAAGAAGGAGGCTGTGATCAATGGTGTCGAATGCGGCGGAGATGTCGAGAAGACAGAGGCAAGAGACTTGCTGATGGCTGACGGCAGAGACCAGTTTATTTTACAGAGAGACAAGTAAAGTTTCTGTGGAGTGGTGTTTAGTAAAGCCAGATTGGTGGAGGTTAAGAAGTGAAATGAGGAGGCAAGGGGGTAAGTGTCTAGAAGAGATTGTACTGTAAAGTGAATGAATGAGATTATGTCTGAAAAAATGAACAGAAGGTTTCAGCAACAGAGGAGGAGGGAATGGAGCTAGGCAGTGGGGAGGGAGATTTGCGATGAAGGAGGGTGTTGACAGCTTTCCAGAGAGGTCTAGGGTTTGAGGCGCTGGAATGGATAAGTGAAGAATAATATTTTTTCTTGGCAGCAGCGATGAGTTTCTGGTATTTGTTGGTAGCTGATTTCAAGGTATTGAGGGCTTTAGATCTAGCTGCAGGGTCAAAAGTATGCTGGTAGATGTGTTCAAGGCGCCTGCGGAAAGTTTTAAAAGCTTGCAGGTAGGAAGTAAACCAAGGGTTGGTGGCGTGTGAACTGGGTTTGGTGATGAGTGGTGCATGAATGTCAAGGAGGTTGGTGAGTGTGGAATTCTAACAGGAAAGGAGGTCTTCTAGACAAGAGAGAGGATTGAGAACCAGTTGTGAGTCGAAAATATCTTGGATGAAGGCCTGACGGTCAATGGACCCGTTGAGACGGTAAGAATGAGTAGAAGGAGGAGGTCGAGGAAAAGGGTTGATTTCAAGGTCAGCCATGATTAGATAATGATCAATAATGTTGAGAACAGAGTGTGATAGTTTGGGAGATAAGAGGAAAGCGTCAGAGGTGATGAGGAGATCAAGGGTGTGATTCATGATATGGGTCGGGAAGTGAACATGTTGGGTGAGATTGACTGAGGACAGTAGGTTGAGGAAATCCGATGCAAGAGGGTCAAATGGATTGTCAACATGAATGTTGAAATCGCCTGTTAGTAAGAACTCGTTGGCAGTAGTGGCAACAAGAGAGAGGAGAGACCCAAATTCATCAAGGAAGATAGAGGGTTTGAAGGAGTAGGCGGAGGAGGTAGGAGGGCGATAAATATTGAAAACTGTGAGTAGGTCGGAAGCAAGTCGAAGAGTTGCGGAGGAGCATTCGAAAGAGCGGAAGGTATGGCGAGATGAATTTAGGACGACAGCTGGTTAACGAACCAAGACAGTGCCGCCACCAGACATTTTTGCAGATTTTGAGGAGGAGGTGATACGAGGAAAGCTTAGTAGGGTGTAGCCACGAGGAGTGCAATCAGAGCGATGAGGGCCAGAGGACGAAGTAGAGATCCATGTTTCTTGAAGGGCAATGAGATCAGGAGGACGGCAACAGGTGACAAGATCATTTAGGGCGATGAAGTTTTCACCTGGTGACAAGATCATTTAGGGCGATGAAGTTTTGGGGGTTGAGAAAAACCGAATATTTAGTGAATAAAGTATAAATTTCTTGTTGGGAGACCCGGATTTATGAGGTGAAGAATGCTTGCTGGGACCAGGATTTGTTTTGATGTCACCGGAAAGCAGAAGAGTGAGCAAGATTTGTCGGGAGTGTATGGTAGAAAGATGAATTATGAGACGGCGAGTGATGATGATGAATAAAGCAGAAGGAATGGTGTTGAAATGAGAATACTGTACAGTGGCGGTTGGTAGTACTGAATTGGGACACGAGAGGTGTTTAGGTCCGATGGGATTTAGAGAGACGGATGAACAAAACTAACAGTAATGTTGAGGCAAAGGTAGGCATTTGAAATTTTCAAAATGGCCGAAGACGCAAAGGCGAACACGAGCGTCTCGCGGTAGATTAAAAATTAACCTGAGGAGTTTTAGAGGCAGTTTTGGTAATTTTAAATGAAATAGGATGGATCTGACCTGATAGCCTGAGAAAAAGAACCAAGAAAGAAAATTCAGCCAAAAGCGAGAACGATGAAAAATAAGAAATTTGATGAAAAGTCAACATAACGCTCGAACAGCTACACTTTTAGAAAATAATAATGAAAATGGTCTAACCGTCTAGACTAGAGTAAACTGAACTGCTGATTCAATACTTCTGGAAAAACTTATGATTAAAACTTAACGGTGAACCCTGCTGTAATAGAACAAAGTAATCCAACGTTGTTTCATTTATGAATTTCCAGAAATTTTTTGATATTTATTTCGGAAAAATGGAAAATTGGCGGCCCCTAAAAATCGGTTGCCCTAGGCCCCTAAAAATCGGTTGCCCTAGGCTGCCTAGTTTGCCTAACAGACGAACCGGGCTTGTGGCCGAAACTGCTGATGCGTGCCTCTTTCAGGCAGTATAGCAGAGAACGAGAATCATGAACTCCAGCACTTATTCCATGTGAGAACTGTAGAAAAAAGACTGGGTGCCAGAGGTTTAGACTTTGATCCATGTGGAGTTGAATATTTTATTCGTTTTTAGCAATAAGATGTCAGCAAAATTGAAAGCCGCAGATTTCAACGATAGCAGTTTTGCAAGTCAAAGCCGAAACTAAATCAAGTCCTTTGTTGAGAAAATTTAATAGGCCTAATGCATACATGATATCCCATGGAAATTTCTTCAATTTGTCAGAGATTCAGATTTCTTGATGGAAAATATTTTTCTGTTACAAGTAGGCGTGATGGAAAAATTGTTGCTCGATTAGAACGTGCTAGTATGAAACGTGTGAGTTAATGAGTTAACTCATTTAACAATTGAGTTTGAGTTAACTCATTTCACTTAGGATGAGTTGAGTTTGTGTTTAAACTCATTTTGAGGTGCATGAGTTGAGTTTTGATTTAACTCATTTCTTGTGTGAGCTTACCCAACACTGCCTACCAGTAAAGAATGACAAAAATTAATGCGGCAACAGATGAATGCATGGATAATGTTTGTGAAAGCTGCAGGAGAGACGGATCAACGGATAACTCGCAGTCTCCTCAAGTGGTAGTAGCAAGTGCGAATGAGTAAGGAGAGGTGAAAAGCAAAGGTTAATGAACTGTCTAAGGTGATCACCAGGTCGCGAACATTCGTAGAGTATGAGAATGTCGGAATGTGAGGAAACGCGTTCAGGAAAAGGTGAGCTTTTAGCTTAGATCTAACTAAGCACCAGAAAAGACTTTGCAGAGTGAAAATTTGCCAGAAGAGAGTTCCACGGTTAACGGTCGGCAACAGAGAAGTCGCGCCTATTGAGAGTCGTCCTAGTCCACTGAAGAGTTATGTTGAGAAAGTCGGAAGACCTGGTACAGAGAGATGCTCAGAGTCAGCAAAGACAGAAGATTTATTCCGAATATTTCTATAGCGCCTCTCGAAGTCAACTACTACTCAGAGGCGCTCCCGACTACAGCATTTGATACTGTGCCGGAATTTTCACGCCGAAGCGCCATGAGCAATTGCGAGTGAAGGACTTGCCCACGGTCCGTACGCAGCGGCTAGAGTGGGATTCGAACCTGCAACCCTCCGGTCACAAAGCGCCGAACTTATCACTGTGCCACCACGTTTGAAATGATAATGAGATTGACTGAAATGCAGAGTCTTGTATACAATTTGTCCAGTCGTGACCTTAGAATTACACGGTTGTAACTAACATTTTTGTCAAATCGGAGATTTCAATGTGACGGAGTTCTAACTGCACCCCTTTACCATAGTAATAGACGCTTGTACTGAATTGGATTCATATTGACCAGTATTTGACAGGATTACAAAGTTCTAAGTACGAAAATAAATTTCTGCCAGTATTACAAGGTTCTAAGTACAGAGCCAATAGGCGTCTGCAATTTTCACACGTGACCTATAGATAAACAGGCTTGTAGTTCTATGTTTACTCTAATTATAAGAAGTAACGAAGATGGCGGACCGAGACGATAAGCGAAATATCGTGAGTGTGAGAAATCGATATAAAACTATTAAATATAAAGATATAGCTGGGATGCTGGAGGGGTTAAGTGACGATGGGCATTTGACGGAGGAAGGATCGGAATCCGGCGACGACCCAACGTACGACCCACGTATGGATCTGGCTAATGTTTGCGACAAGGACATCGCCTGCGCGGCTGTGACAGTCGGGTAAGATTATTACTGTCGTTGGAGTCTCCCATAATATCTTCCCTCATGCGTCCCTGGTTGTCCGATTTGTCCCAAATTTGGTCAGAACGTATAGCTTGGGCATAAAAAATCTTTGGCCAAGAGTTTCAAAACTGTAGGACTTAAACTTTTACTATTTAGAAATAAAGAGTGTGAAATTATGAAAAAATGAGTAGGCTAGAATATTCTATTCTATATTGCATTCTCACATCAAATAATTGTTTAGTTTCTTAGCATTATTTCAGTGATTTTTGCTATTTTCAAACAATCTATAATCTCCACTGATAATTTGTAATTCATAATATTACGACTGCAGGCACGCGAGACACTACGTTAAATATAATAATACGTCGGCCTATTAATTATTTTCATGATCTTTTTAATTGCTTGCTGTGCACAGGATGGATACCAGAAAACGGAAAAGAAATCCTACAGAGGCTAACATAACATCAAGGAACGACGACACGACTACAGTAGCTGCGACAACGGTTACCGTAGCTGAATCGAGCAACAAACAGAGTGTCAGAAAACGGAAAAGAAATCGTACAGAATGGAAAGCTAACAAGCGTAAAAGCCTCTGTCAGGCTGGAAAAGAATACTTAAGTCGTAGAGGGAAGTTAGTTCCAGCAAAAACTGTGGGAAAAAGTAAAAATAAAAGTAACTGTAACAGTCTGACAAAGTGTCGTTTCTTTTGTGAGAAAAAGATTAGCGAGTCAGAGAGGGAATCAATTTTTAATCGTTATTACAAATTACAGCAGACAGAGAAGTACCAGTTTTATGGAAAGACGACGGAAAGATTCGAAAAGACTCGATGTACTGTGACGAAAGGACCTGGTGAAGGAAAAGATTCTAGGAGACGATACACATTCCAATACTACCTAGACATTGGAAATGATAGACATCGTGTATGTAAAGACTACTATCTTGGTACATTGGCCATCAGTCAGAAACCTATATACAATTTTCACAACAACAAGAAAGATCCAGTAACTGGAGTACCATCTCCAGACAAGCGTGGGAAACATACTAAGAAAGTGATATCAACTCAGCAAAAGATAAAAGTAAGAAATCACATCGAATCCTTTCCAGCAGTTGAATCGCACTACACTCGTTCATCTTCAAAGAAGCAGTATCTAGAGGCTAATTTAAGCATATCGAAAATGTATCAGTTGTACCTTGAGTTCAATTCAATTCAATTCAATTCAAAGATTTTTATTGCTTCCAAATAACGTTTGTACAAACAACAAGCAATGGTAGAGCACAAAGAATTCACGTCTCTGGTCGCAAAAGGTGACCCCTAAGGGAAGGAAAATCCCGCTGAGTGGGGACACCTACTTGGTTCCGTTACGATGTCCAAGAGACTGTCGAGGTTAGAGTTGCTTCCTCCTAGGTTACAGGTAACATCCCAGTATTCCAATAGCAGGAGAAGCCTAGGAGGGAGGCGAGTTATTCATAAAAAATAAGGCATATGAAAAAGCTTAACTAAACTTAACTATCCCACTCACAAACAAAAAGTAAGTAGGTTAAGTTAGGGCCCAGATGCGGACGTGTGCCCCCCAGACCCGTCGTAGTCCTAATGAATTGGGTGGTTCAATCATCCTTCAACAAAAACTCTCTCAGTCGGGCTTTGAATAAATGAACGTTAGCAGAATGACGCACAATGGGAGGTATCCCATTCCAAAGGTTCGGTCCAAAGAATTTTATGCTATATACCCGGGTATTTGTGCGTGCTTTAATGGGTCGAAGTGCAGCAGCATTCCTTGTACGATGTGTATGAATCTGAGTCCCCGCTATGAAGTAGTCTTTAAATGTTGCTGGTAAAAGATTATGCTCAAATCGAAAGAGGAATTCACCTATTTGGGCCGTCCGGATTTGTTTAATGTCTAATATATTGAGTCTTTTAAAGATTGGGTTGGTGTGGGAGCCAAACGGTACTCCTGCAATCACTCTTAACGCCTTCTTTTGTAGGGTAATCAATTTGGTTAGTCTGGAGTCGTAGTTGGAGGCCCAGACCATATTACAATAGTTAAGGTACGGGAAAACTAATGCATAATATAGATTTAGCTTGATGGGTTCAGGAAGTAGATACGAAATCCTGTTAATTATTCCTATATTTTTCGCGGTTTTTTTAGCTACGTAGTTAATGTGCTCTTTCCATGTCAGGTGTCTGTCTACAAATACCCCCAGAAATTTTGTAGATTCAACTTGTGCTATGGGGACTCCTGCAATTTCCAGAGACAGATCCGTTGCTGTAATTTTTCTGTGGGATTTGAATAGTATAAAGTTCGTCTTATCTATGTTGAGAGTTAGCTTGTTTACTGTAAACCAGTTGTTGACGAGTTTTAACTCGCTGTTAATAATTTCCATGAGTGCTTGCCAGGACTTGTTCGCCACAAAAATGTTGGTGTCGTCAGCAAATAAAATGAAGTAAAGTGTATTAGATATTTTTGCCAGGTCGTTTATATATAGTAAAAATAGTAAGGGGCCAAGGTTGGAGCCCTGAGGGACCCCATACATGATACGGCGACTCTCTGATAATACTCCATTACACATTACCTGTTGAGTTCTATTATGAAAATAACTAATAAACCATTTTAATATTGGGCCTCTAATACCATAGTGCTCTAATTTTTTTAGAAGAATGGAGTGGTCGACCGTATCGAAGGCCTTGGCTAGATCGATGAATATACCAACGGAAAATTCATTTTCATCAATTGCTTTTGAGATACGGTCCTCCATGTCTAATAGGGCCATATAAGTAGAGTGTCCTGTTTGGAAACCGTGTTGAGCGTGATGGATTAAATTATTAGTGTTTATATAACTACTAAGCCTATCGTAAACGATTTTTTCAAAATATTTGGCAAAGTAGGGAAGTACCGATATTGGTCTGTAATTAGTTAGATTATCTTTTTCACCTTTTTTAAATATTGGCACTACTTTAGCTATTTTGATCTTATTGGGAACAATTCCATTAATTAGTGAGCAGTTAATAATAGTCGTTAACGGTTTAACTATCCATGCTAGAGTTGGGGTGGCAATGTAGGGATCTATATTATCTATACCTTTAGTATGGGTTTTTTTCAAGATACTACTTATTTTTAGAAGTTCTTCCGGCGAGGTTAAAGTCAGCCCCATTGATTTCAACCGAGATGGCGGTAGGTATTCTTCAAAGGAAGTAGGGGACTCGAGAATTTTAGATGCAAGCTCACTGGCTATACTAGTGAAATAGCTGTTAAAGTTGTTGGCAATCGTTGCTGGATCTTCTACTAAGACTCCATTTATTTTCAGGGTGACTACCTTTGTTGTCCTGTCATCAGTTTGCAAGGCGGATCTGATTAGCTTCCAGGTTGCTTTTAGGTCATTTTGATGTTTAAAGAACTCAGACGTATAATAATTACGCTCAGCATTCCTTCTGATTCCTTTAAATTTGTTTCTGTATTCAATAAATTTCCTCTTATTTAGTTGGTTCGGTGTTTTTAAAAATCTTACATAAAGTAGATTTTTTCTCTTACATGACTTTAAGATCCCAGAGGTCATCCAGGGCTTTTTGAATTTTACCTTAGAATTTTTTGATTCCATTTTCACCGGGAAGACCTCATTATAGATCTGGGTGTATTTATCGATAAATAAATCGTACGCCTCATTTGGACAGTCTTGGTCACATGCCCTCGAGATTGGGTCCCAATTAACTTGTTCAAGTTGGACTTTAAACAGATTTAGGCCCGTTTCATTGACTATTGTAGTTTCCTTATACTGCTTATCCTTGCTTTTATTAATCTCTAACGTGAACCGAGACCAGATGGGTAGATGGTCCGAGATGTCTGAAATGATAATATGAGCCTTTTGCAACTTTGCCCAGGCAGTAGTGTAAATATTATCTATCAACGTGCGTGTGGACGAAGTGATCCTTGTAGGTTTAGTTATGGTCGGTAGGTAATGATGAGACGCTAGACAATTATAAAATGAATTGGAGTCCTTATGCTCATTTATTTTTAGGAGGTCAATATTGAAGTCTCCTAGCAGGATCACCTCTTTTTCATTGCTTTTTATTCCCATTAACAATTCCTCCACTTCCTCATTAACTCCTTGAGCTTTTCTCCAGGCGGCCTGTAGATTACACCCACGACAGGGGCGCCCTTTTTCAAATTAACACGAATAAAGAGACTTTCATACGTTTTATGATTCATATAGCTACCCTTGGGTGTATATGGCTGATATTTTAAATTTTCATTTATCAGCAGGCCCACCCCTCCTCCTCCCCCACTTCTCGCTTTACCTATAAAGTTGTACCCTTTAACATGAATGGAGTCTTCTAGGTCAGATTCCAACCACGTTTCTGTTAGAGCCGTTATCGAGGTCTGCAGCGATAACGCCAGATCTGAAATTTCGGGCAGTTTATGGACCATGCTTCTACAATTAATGTGTAGTAACGTAAGACCCTGATTACTCAGAGGTCCTCCAGAATTTAAGTGCTCAGCCAGAGACGCAGGGTCAGCATAGCTACTAGACCACGTGGGGTTTTTGAAATAATTTTCGTCCGGGTCAGCATTTAAATTATCTAAAATGGAGTTAGATTCGGACACTTCCGTGAAAACCTCTAGTTCTGGTACATTAAAAATTCCTCGTACTACATCATCCACAGGGACTGAGATACCCTCCTGACAGACTCCCTCCCGCTCATCATCCGACTCGGAGCTAGATTTAGTAACACAATTGGGACAAACCCATGATACCCTTTCCTTTAACGATAGTTTCAAATTTGGGCTACAGTGTAGATGAAACACCTCATTACAGACAGAACACATAAATTGTTGAACGGTTGTAAACGTGGTCGTGGAGCACACGCCGCATCGTGGGCCAGATAGGATTAAGTCAATGACTAATTCAGCACTTAGAGGCGCGCAGCCGCTCCCATAACTGAAGATAGATAGTTGGCAAAGTAAGGAAGTAAGTCATGTAGAGTTCAGCGAGAGGATGAGCAAATGCTAGTATATCCTAAAAAGAAAAAAAGAAGAGAAGAAAAAATAAAACAGATAAGGAACAACACCCAACAGATCGCTCGAGCCCAATCACATCAACACCCGCATTCAAAATCTGGATCTAGAAGCCTAAACAGCTCACTTCTACCTAGTTACTCAACTAAAGTCGGATAATAAACAGAAATCTGAACAAATTAATAGAAATCTGAACAAATTTGAATTAACTAAGAAATAGAGAATAAAAGTCGAAAGGTGCAAAAACAGAAGGAAGAAATTATGCCAGTGCAATCGAGAGACACCTCGCATCCTAATAGTCCAGACTGAACAAGTGCTCGCGTTACCTCCATAACAACCTTGACGGTCTAACGATGACCAAAATCGCATCAGGTCAGAGCGGTTCGTACACATTATATCCATGAATCAATGCATGACGAGTAACAATCTTAATTATAATAACGATGTACAAAGTTCGCCCTAGTGTGTAGCAATCACAGAATGTATGTAATGTACCCGAAAGACTCTAAATTAAACATCCATTTCTCGAAGATAGGTTAAAAATCAGAGCATCGTCAATAAATGGTGAAAAGCTGTAATTATCCATTTAATACTGAATCTAATCATGACCAATTAGATTGATTGATTCAAATTACCGACTTTATACCGTATGCATAGTTTTTTCTTCGATGTTTATACCACATGGGCTATACTGCGTTCTATTAGAGCATAGCCAGCTTCAGATAAGAGAGAGTAGCTATAGTTTACAGTTCAACCAATCAATTGGACAAGCACAGAAAGTTGGAAAAAGGAAAAAGATCAAACTGAACCGAACTGTAAGTCAAAATCCTGATAAGGAACTCACGAAACAGCAAACTTGCTGGAACTGGAAAGGAAAAAAACATGATGACAAGATGAGCGGCCGATCAAGGAGCGACCAGGACTTATGGGTCGCATTCGATGAAGGTCGCTGAGCTAGAGTGGGCCCGCATCCAACGACCCCAGACTGGCTACATTGGAGTTTGGAGACAGATTTTCCAGGACCTTTAGCGAAGTGATGCGAAGTGGTTTACTTCCCGGCTCTTCTGAGGTGCGGAGAAATATCGTCCCTCCGGCCGACCAGGTGGAAGCCACGACACCGTCTTTGGTGAGTCTTCGAGTTCTAGCGTAGATTAGTGCATTTGTTGATGTCAAGTGTTCATTGATGTAGATTTGTGTCTTCTTCAACAGTGAACGGGAGCTGTAGACCTTTCTTCGCGTTCTAAGGCTGACAAACTTCACTAGTATAGGGCGGAACTTTTCCTTCCCCTTCCTTGGAAGTCGAAAAGCCAAAGAAATGTCCGCCTCGGACATATCTAATCCCAATGTGTTGATGCACAGGTTCAGAACGGCTTGTGTAGCTTCTTGATCCTTTGAGTCCTTATCAGTCAGTGGAGAGTTGGAATCCTGTAGACCGTGTATCATCAGATTTGTCGATCTGGATTCCGTTTCCGCGAGATCCAGACGGGCTCTGAGTTTGTTGTTGTCCGCCTCTAGATTTTGCACCTGTTGCTGCAGTTTCTCATGATGGATCGCGACTGAGGCCGCTACTGTTTCCACAACCAATGGATTGAGTCTTTCGAGGACTCTGTCAATTATTCTATCCAATTTCCGCTCTAGTAACTCATCCAATCTATCGACGAGCAGTTCTGTCACTTTTTCGTCTTGTAGCAGGATTACAAGCTCGTCCACCCTGATCGATTTCTTCGACATGTTCTTGTAATGGCGAGAGCCGACCAGACTAAGACAGTACTGCGGTACAACGATCCTTTTGATCCAAACAGAAGTGATCCGCTGGTTATTCAAAACAAAACTTCGAATGTTCGACGAGAATCAGATAACGAATCCGTATACAGAAATCTACTGAATGTTGATAGACGTAGCAGCCCGCTCAGTTGTGCTTCACTTAACGTACATACGCGTACAGCAATGGATTGGTAGGTGTACGGGTGAGGTCGAGAACAGACGTTGCAGGTAAGCCCATCCCTCTCATTGTCAAAGTTTCAAATGACTTAAATTTTCTTAAATTGAGCGATTTTGTTCCAAATTAGCATTCCGCAGCAGTCACTAATCTATAGACAATCAATTCTGTAAAATTCAACCATAACTGACCTCCTTGGCCAACGAATTTTCCGATTTTGTTCCGGAGCTGCTACTGCCTGACGTGCCTAACCGACAGCCATCAACTATATATCACTATATATAGTCTTTAGAGGTAGATGAGGTACCGGTCAAAGAATCGTACTATAGATATATGTTTGTAACAGAGTTTAACCTAGACTTTCATATGCCAAAGTCAGATAGGTGTGATTTGTGTGAAGAATTTAAAGTACTGAAATTGAACAGGGAAGTCATTGGAACTGAAATTAGTGTCAAATATGATAGGCACATTGCACAGAAGGATGCAATGCGTGAAGAGCGTAAGGCTGACAAGCAGTCTAAGAAAATGGTAGTTTGTTTTGATCTGGAGAATGTTATCACCTTGCCTAAGGCAGGAACTAGTAATTTCTTTTACAAAAGGAAATTGAATTTGTACAATTTAACTGCTCACGCTTCTTCTGGTCAGGGCTATTGTGCTATTTGGCCAGAAACACTTTCTGGTAGGGAAGGTATTGATATAGCAAGTGCCATAGTCAAAATTCTCACAGCAGTCGTGCGTGATCACCCAGATATTTCTGAAATTATTACATGGAGTGATAGCTGTGTGCCTCAGAATCGCAACTCCATCATGGCTTATGCTATGGGAGACTTTTTGCAAAGACATAGTCACGTTACAAGTTTAACAATGAAGTATTCTGTTCCAGGACATTCATGTATTCAAGAAGTAGATAACATGCATAGCCAGATTGAGAAGGCTATGCAAGTTGCCGAATTTTTTTCTCCAGTGTCTTTTCTGAGAGTTCTATTAAATGTTAATCGAAGTAAACCGTTTAAAGTTATTCAAATGAAGAACAATGACTTTAAACAATACAATGTACCAGCAAAATTCTTGGAATACCAAAAGATTCCTTTCAGTAAAGTAGTTGGGCTGAGGCTTACTAAGGTTGAACATGAAGTTTCATACAGAACTTCATGGTCCGAGCCATGGATAATTGAAAATATTAGATATGTGAGCAAGAGCCGGAAAGGAAGCAAAAAAGATGGACAAGTCTTAGATAAAGGCTTAAATACTTTGAAAGTGAGTAAGTTTGTGTGCAAAATAACTGCAGAGAAGAAGAAGGATTTAGCTAGTATGCTGAAGTGGCTACCACTTGAAGACAGGCAGTTTTATGAAAAGACTGTGTTATTAAAGTGAATATCATAAATATATCATTATTAATGAGTAGCTTTAATTTTGTGTTTAGGACGAAGACAGACTTAGTCTAGACTAAGACTTAATGTCTAACCCGTGTTAACACGGATATAACTTCATGATAGACGTTAAAACGAAGTTATTTCTTATTTTATATACATATTGTATTGTGAAATGATGGCAAATATCATTGTTTTAAATGTCAATTTGTGTTGTCCTTAATGTTTTGTAGCTCCAGCCAAAGCACTTTATTGTATTGTATTGTATTGTATTGTATTTATGCATTTGTAAAGCGCCTCTCGCAGTACAACCTAATCAGAGGCGCTCCCAGTGCGCAGAGCTTCTGTATTCCTAACTTTAGTTAGAACCTTGTAGTCCTTTACTATATTTCCAGCTTCAGAATAACAAGGTTCTAACTAATTTTATAGTGTAGTTATTTACATAAAACTATGATACACTATAGTTTATAAAGTATGCTAAATGATGCAGTATTGTGATACTTTTGCTTTGTTAAGATTTCGAGAAAAAGTAGCTGCTAATTTCATGCTAAAGTACTTTTAAACTTTCAACACGAATTATCTCCATAAACACTTCTATGCACATAGAACCGTGTAATTCTAAGGTCACGCAGTGTTGAAAATTATTCGCTTCTCTATGGGCAGCCAATGCAGTTATATAGGTAGGTTTTGGTGATATATTCTGTTTTTTGTGATGTAGGTAAGTGTTGGTGATATATTCTGTTTTCTTGTGATCGCTCAAGCCAAAATTTTAGAGCCTTTCAAGCTTCATCGTTAGCTTTTGAAATGCCAGTAAGAAGCGAATTGTAGTAGTCGAGACGGCTGGAGACCATGGCATTATCCAGACAAATAAGGGTAGAAAAAGGAATGTTACGTCTAATCCTGCATGACCTACACCACGAATGTGGTTGTCAGCAAACTTGCATAATATACAGTTCATGTGTTCCAAGAATGATAGGTTTGAGCGAAACGCAACGCCCAAATTGCTGGCAGAACAGCAGCGTTGTATAACAGAAGTGTCCAAATGGATAGAATTTTTAAAAATAATTTGTTCAGTTGTTGTGGAGTCCTGAAAATTGAGAAGCTCACTTTTGGAAGGATTAAAAAGCAATCCCCTTTTCTGCGTTTTGAAGACTGAATTTGGGTAAAGGCGCTAGATTATAGAGTGAGAGAGCTGGACGAGGAAGGATTATCAAAGGAAATGTGAAGTTGAGTATCATCAACGTACAGTTGTTTTGAGAATTCATTGCGCAAATGTTCTTATTGGAGTATTATAGTAGTTAAGTCTATTATGCTGTACTAGACGCAACAAACTGCACTCAGAGACGGCGCTGAATGAGATTAAGTTGTATTCGACATTATGTCGCAGTGTCATCTGCCCGTATAAGCGCTTATGCAAGAGGTCATTGCCGCGAACCTACTTCGTCACAGTGGCGTCACGATAAGTTTTAGTTAGAGAAAATGACTTCGAGGAAAAGTCAATACTTTTAAAATTGTAAATGTTTGAAAGCTCAGCATTGACTTTTTAATCTCAACAAGGTCTTTGAACTGAATCATCCTTAATGTGGATTTTTTACAATAGCTACGCTTCACTGAAGCTGTCACAGTATTCTAATATTAGTCTACTGCTTTCGGTCTCTTTTCACCGATGAAACTGAGATTTTAATTCGATTCATGCTTGGACACCAATAGTTTACATTAGCGGGTTTTCGACTGCCAATTCGTTTAACCAAAGCTAACCGGATCAAGGGTTTCTGGGGTAATCTGTCTTGATATCACTGACCAAGACTTTCTTCTAAACTTTGATAGGAAAGGATTCATATTTATTGCGCAAGCATAAGAAATCAGTCCTGCAAATTGATAATTAATACACGATTATTACCAAGAACTATTACACTGTGGAAGTTAACTTCTTTGTTAGTATCATTCCTCTGCTAAATTCTCAAAAATTCTCATCTGCGGCGTATGTCAAAAGAGAAAATAGCTGTAGGCCCCTAATAATATTTGTCGCAAAAGGTTGCAACATAACACAGGAAATCTTCTTGTCATTCAAAGAATCGTAATAGGTATTCTTCTTATTCTCGTTACTGCAGAACACTGAAGAACATGACGAATATGGCAATTCCTGTGCATTAGGAGCTTAAGCGAGTAACTGAATGGTCATTATCGAATAAACTAACCTCAAACATAGACAAAACTTCCTTTATCCTTTTCAAGTCACATAGAAAGGTGGGACCACCCGATGACTCGCTTGGACTCCTAATTAATGATACTCTTATTTCTCAAGTTAAATGTACTAAGTTCTTAGGTGTTATGGTCGACCGACATCTGACCTGGGATCAGCATATTAAAATGCATTTCCACTAAAATTGCAAAGAATCTATGGGTAATTTATCGTGCATCAAATAAACTCCTCCTCCCTCAATGCGTATGCAACTTTACTATCCTCTTATCTACCCCTACTTGTCCTACTGTAGTGCAATTTTGGCTTCAACCTACAGCACTAGACTCCAAAAATTGGTAATTCTACAGAAAAGAGCAGTCCGTACAATCAGTAACTCCCCTGGGGTTCCCATACCGATCCCATCTTCGCTAGATACAGGATATTAAAAATGAGCCAAATAAGGAATTATCAAATTGGTATTTTTATGTACAAATTTACGCGTGACCTTCTGCCCCCTAAATTTAAGACTCTTTATCGTATGGGCTCTGACATCCATTCCCACTTCACAAGAGGTGCTAGCAAATAATTATGGCCCTCGTCTGCTCACTCCAATACACGGAGATTCTCTATCAATGTTACAGGACCGCTGATATGGAATGTTCTCCCTGTCCCGCTCTAGCAGGTGGGATCCCTCTCAGGATTCAAAAGTCAGCTACGCCAGTATCTTATAGAGAATACTTCTCTCTATCCTTGACCCACCATCGGCCGTTCTCTGTTGCCTCCTAGTTAAGTCTTGTATTAATGTTTGTTTACTCCGCCCCTGTTAAGCGAGTCCTTTAGTTTTTTTTCTGTTTCACCACTGCCCAGTCGGCGTCGGCCTTGGTTTCATTACCCTGTTTTTTGTCTATTAGTTCTACCTAGTAACTTAAGTCGTCAAGTTGGTTCTTGCCTTGTTAATATAATTGTAAGTAGGTGTCCTTACTAGCGGGAGTCTTCCCTCCTGGGCCTACCTTTGCGACCATCTTGATTTGCTTTGAGCTGTTGTACTGCCTTGTTATAATTTTGGTTTCAATAAAGAAATATGTTATGCTATATTATGTTATTATAATTATGACTCACTTAGTAATTCGATTTTTCAGTTGAATGAACTTTCACCGGCGTTATTGGACAGCATCTTAGAAAAGGCGTTTCTACATTGGATACTGAACTGTTCGTCACACCCACGAAATGAAGATGTCATCAAAACTTTGGCATCAGTTGACTTCTCTTGGTTTCATCAAATAACAAGACAAAGCATTAAGAAAAGAATATGGCAACGGCTGAGAGGTAGATTGGTTTACTCTTATCATTACCTAAAGTCATTACTACTTGGATCAACACGAGTGCGAATTGTCTTAAAGGCCCAAACGTCTCTGATGTTTCAAGGGCGACGACATTATGCAAACCCCGCATGGTGGGGATTTGCATCTCAGCATGATAAAAATAAACTCCAAGCCATTATAAACAAAATGACTAGGGAGGGGTGGGCCAACGTTTGACCAACTCAGTAGGAAGGCGGATGTCGGCCTTTTCACGGGGGTCTTAAACAACCCTGGTCATGTACTTCACAAATTGCTCCCACCCAAGAAACCTAAAATTATGTTCTCAGACCTCGGTCTCACGATAGAGTGCTTCCTCCACTAAACAATAACATGAGGAAAAATTTCATTGGGAGAATGCTGTTGCTTTTTTAACTGTTTTATTCTGTATTGTATTATTTGATGCATATACACTGGAGTGCTAATCTCTTGCAACCGGTTAAATAAAGAAAATACTTACTTACTTACTTACCTACTTACTTACATCGAACAAGAAATGCGAGCAGTACGTTCAATTTCTTTAATGTAGAACAATGTATTGTAATTGTAATCTGCCATTTATAAGCACCACTTCAATGATAAACTGATTAGTGGCGGTTTCGACTCGAACCAGAGAAATCACTCTAAAATAATACAGACTTTAGGCTCTTGCTAAACTGTGGAAAGGACAGGCTGAGAAGCTCAAGCCGCAGCTTTCGAGAAAGGAGATTCCAACTGGTGGGCCCAACATAGGCAAAGCTTTTGGGCTGAGCTGTAGTAGTAAGCAAACCGGGATAGTCACGAGTGCATGGGCAGCCGACTGAAGAGTGCCACAACCCGGAATCGAGAAGTCTCTAAGTTATAATGCAGCAGAGCAGACGAGACAATTACACATTATGGGTCAGAATCGTAAAATGAATACGTTGAGGGAGGGGAGCCAGTGCATAATATTACGAATGAGGAAGCTATGTGACCAAAACTGAGCACACCTCCCATAAGACGGGAAACGACATTAAGAACAAGCTGAAGCTTCGAAATACTATCTAGTGAAAGTCCAACAAAGATAGCGTTACCAAAGTCCACCCTGGTTCAGATAAGGGCGTAAATTAAGAGAAGATGACGAGGAATTAAGAGAAGAACGTAGAATTGCGTCAAATTGCATTCAATATTTCTTTTTACCTGAGTGAAAACGAACAATATGCTTAGTTCATTCTCCATTTTTAATGCTTATAATACTTTTATACATAGTTCTAAGCATTTTTGCTTGAATCTCAAATATATAATTATAATAACATAAAACATTATAAGAATTATTTTAAATTTGATTTAGCACAATATGGACACCTCAGCGCAGACCTTTTGCGAGGCAAAACACATCCTTTTATCAATTCTACATTGTTGGAATAGGGCATAAGCGAGCAGAATAGATTGGTGATTGAAATACAACATCCTGTAAACTATAAGACACGTTTGTAAAATGAGTTCTACGTTCGAGGGTAATGAATGTGTACCGGTGAAATTTAATGTCGATATTTTATTGTTTTATGCTAATCCTGGTATAGTTTCTGAAAATCTGTCCTATAGATACCAGTGAGAAGTGAACAGTTATCCCAGTAGAGTGTGAGGTGTGTCCATAAAGATCCCGTATGTGAAAGTGTAATGTCATTAGATTAGAATTAGAACCAGTTTGTATTTCAGTATCTCGCATGCCGTTAGTGCCATCCCATGCAGTGGTTTTCTTTCTCGATTTCTACCGCATCTGTCCATAATAAAAATTTTCTCTCAGTTTCACTTTCCATAAAAAAAAATTTAATTTCTCTCGGTTTCACTTTCCATAATATAAAAAATAATTCTCTCGCTTTCACTTTTCAGCAAGCATTGTTTCAAGCCCAATTTATTATCGCAGTGGTCTTGTCATTCTAGATTATTAAGATATGACATTGAAGTGAAAATGAAGGTTAGTTCTTGCAGCAGACGGAATTAAAATGTCCAAATACATAATCATAAATTCACATCTTATAAGCTAATCTGAGTAGAAGTGGTTAGGTGTTGGACTTTTAGACGAATGAGATATCTTGGAAATATTTTTGACCAAAAGAATTAGTGATTGTGGTTTGTCAGCTGATATATTCAGAAGTAGTAATATTGGTCTTTTTAGATTTCTATGGAAATACCAAGAGAAGATCTACGATCATTAGAAACAATAAAAAATATCTCTTGGAAAATATTCAACCGAATCACAAGTTATTTGTTTCGCTATTGTCTCTTAACTGCATAACGGAAGAAGAAAGTCACTTCATCCAACGACAACGGTCAAACCGAGATAAGAACGCCGAACTTTTGTACCTTCTCAGATCCTGTGAGCAGACTAAGTATTCCATTTTCGTCAGATGTCTTCGACGAACCAACCAGACAATAGTGGCAAGGATAGTGGAAAAAGGAGGAGGTTCGTAGTAAAAATCGTTTATCATGGCTTATGACTAACACAGTTTATTTCATCTGCTAATTGTAGGCCTCAAATCCTCAACAGGTTCTTCAATTTCTGCGTTATAAATTGATCAATAACAGTATATTCTATGAGAAGCATTCCTATGTTTCATAACGCGGATTTAATGACAATGTAGGCCTAAAGTGGAAGAATTTTAGATTTGATGGCAAATTTCCAATTTAAGATTTTTCTAAATTCAATTATAGTAAATTCTGAAATGGCCCCTAATCTAAACGCGAAGAAATTTTTTTAGATTCTTGATTCAATTCTAAATGATTAATCTCAGCTGCACGCAGCCGAATTATTATTATTATTATTATTATTATTATTATTATTATTATTATTATTATTATTATTATTATTATTATTATTATTATTATTATTATAATTATTATTATTATTATTATTATTATTATTATTATTATTATTATTATTATTATTATTATTATTATTATTATAATTACTACTACTACTACTACTACTACTACTACTACTACTATTATTATTATTATTATTATTATTATTATTATTATTATAATTATTATAATTATTATTATTATTATTATTATTATTATTATCATTATCATCATCATCATCATTATGCACATTCGTGACCTTCGTGGACTGCGCCCAATACTTGATTACAAGACCGCCTGCACAATAGCCACCTCAATTGTACATTCCAAACTCGATTACTGCAATTCCCTTTTCTACAACATCGACTCCTCAAATAAAACGCCTGCAAGTAGTCCATAATGCCCTCGCCCGCGCAGTCACCAAAACTCCCAAACACCATCACATAGCCCCTGTTTTGAAATCACTTCATTGGCTAAACGTCCCTCAACGCATCCAATACAAAATCATATCTCTTACATACAAGGCCCTTCAAACCTCTCAACCTTCTTACATTCGCCAGCTATTCACCATCCAACCGTCCGGGTCTACTCGCTCATCATCATATCTTTCTCTATCTCGGCCTTCAGACTCAGTGTCTTCATCTCTGAAATTCTGCAACCGCTCTTTAGTCTATGCTACACCGGCTCTTTGGAATGCCCTCCCAAAAGATATCTTCCAGTTTGCTCATGCTCCCATATCGCCTGTTGACATCACCTCTCCCCCGCTTGCACTGTCCTCCGCTGCTTTCCACTCACGACTGAAAATTGAACTCTCCGAGCTATCCTATCCTGATTCCATTCCTGCGCCACTACACAACCGCCATCATCACCGATTACCGCCGTAGCACCCTGCTGTCTCCTCGGCTTGACCTCCCCGAACTCTGACGTGGTACCGGAACGGACAAGGCGGACTGTCTATTGTGGATTTGATTTGATATAACGCCGGTGAATAAGCTGGTCTCCTGACGTGGCTTTTTTGTGACGCTGAGAAATTTCGGAGACTTACAGTTACATCAGCCATTAGCTCGATGGTTACGAATAGTCTCCATTGTCCTCTGTAATTTGTCAAGTCCGGTGCTTCTGACTCTGTGGTATTCCATGTGATGTTATGTCCTCATATAACCAGCGTAATCTGTGTATGTCTTTGTGGTTTTCATTCGAATCTTGCGTGGAGTGCATTGTTTAAAAATCAGTAAACCACAATTACGTAGGCTCTATAAGATTATATTATTATATAGGCAATTAAATTCTTTCCATTCTTTTTAGTCGTAATAGAAGTCGAAGTTACAAATCATGGTGGTGCAACTTGTACAACTTCCATGGACCCGCAGGTGCTTCATCAAACAATCAACGCCATTCGGACCCAAACCAAACCAAGATTACATCGAACTGATAAACTGATCAGTCATATGAAGGAGAAAGACATAGAAATCCTCAACTCTCAGCTGAACAGACAGACTGTGGTTGTTTGGATCTGGTGTCGTTCACAAGCAGCTCTTGAAAATATTCAGAAGCTGCACGTGACGAATCAGCTTAGATATATCTTATTTCGTGCTGTAAATATTCGACCATCTACTTCTGAAATCATTCGATCGCAAGTGATCAACATTGATAGCAATCGATTCAAGAAAACAGTTGGCAAGTTCTTATAAACGCTCTCAAAGCAAAATATAATCAAAATTGTAATCTTAGATGGATCGAATTATTAGAATAACGCTGGTAAAAATTACCAAGATGTTGAAACTCAAAAGGAAAGCCGTGGATTAATAAAGAGAGTAAAATAAATGAGCAAATAGACTCAGAGAGAGTGGCTGGATAGAAGTAGGTCGTAGAGAGAGAAACAAACCTCAGCTGCAGATAAAATGTGTTCTCAAAAGGAGATGTTTTAACGCCACGCTACATATGAGTAGGGGTGAGGTTAAGATATAAAAAGAAACGAAACAATGGAATTGGAAGACATAAAAAGAAATGGAATGGTGACAAAGTAGAGAGGCACTAGGGTGCTCCAAAAAAATAAAAGTTGAAAATTCATTTCTCCCCGGACATTTTCCCATGCGTCTCATACAGATGAGTCTAAAAATCCAAATTTGAGGTTTTTATATTAAGGTTAAGCCTTGCCACCAGCATGATGTAGTTTGAACAATAACCCTTTTACACCGTTATGAGTTTCCTTAGTTAAATCTGGATATGAGCTTCAATCACCTGCAGCATAAACTGTCTTTGTCCTTTGTGATTGCATTTGCAAAGTCTGTTATCAGTTTCATCGCTCTTTCAGACATATCATTCACCACTGCTTGCCAACTCCAACTCCCTGAGAAGGATGATCGCAATTTCATACCCAGAGTTCAATATAAATATAAGAACTGATTAACCAACAAAGTATAATTGCCTACTAATCTAGAATTACTATGTACCGAACTGAAATATTCCATATATTAAACTGTATGAGATACAGATAGTCAAGTCAAGGTATCTTCTCAGACGATAGATGCTTCCCTTCTTTCTGTCGTGGCATATTTACATAATTATTATTTTTATATAAATCTCGTAGACCGGGCTCATTTTCGATGACAGTATATTATTCTATCTATCAACTCTGTAACAAGTTGCGCACATGTCAGATTGGTTAGAATAAACGAAACTGATTGATTGACTGATTGATTGATTGGAAATCGTCAACAGTTTTCCACTGTGCTGGTGGTAAGTTGAGCCAGTCACTTTCAATATTAAGTAGGTTGAACATAAGCAATGATTTTTTTGTCAATGATTCAAATGAATCAGTTTTGTAGGTGCATTCAAATGTCGAAATACTGGAATTTCAGTTTCCAGTGGTTGTGTTTGCTTCATTTTCAGAAGTTGTAATGTTATATTGTTAGGAGCAATTGCTCTTAGGCATTTCACCTGAATGAGACGGGCATGCAAAATCGCCATCAGATTCTTCTGATTGTGAGTCAGAAGCATGTTCCGGGATTAAGTTAAGTGGGTCTGGCAGTAGATCTTCTGCATTGCTAAAAGATGCCGAAGCGCAGATCTTTCTTTTCTCTTCTGTCGCTTCTCTGACCAATTCGGAAGAGTCTCTCAGCATTTTATTTTCTACTTTTTTTTAGCCTTTATACTCGGATGTCATGTGTACAGTCTTCTGTTCTTGCACGGCTGCCAGAAATGCCACATCTTCATCTGTCTGTTGCTGGCTGCGTAGGCGGTCATTTATAATCTTCTTTTGAGCATCTTGGTGTGCAGTATTAAAGTAGTTAGAACTTCAGTTCTTCAATAAACTTAATTTCTTTTTCTTGATTTGATGTGAAACTCTTTCGCTTCTGGATGAATCGATAATTCTCGTAGAGATCCCGAATCTTGACCTTGACCTTGTCCTTTCGTTGTATGACAATTCCAGCCTTACCTCATTCTTTTTGCACTGCTGCTAGTACTTCCTCTGCAATCGCTCCATTAAAATTTACATGTTTTTCTTACTCCATTGGACCATTTTTCAGATGAAAGAGCAAACACATAGCATCTCCTTCTGTAGGAATTCTGTTGGCTGGCAATTGACTTCCCAACAAGTCAACGAACTTCATCATCACTTATTAAACTGGTCTATCTATGTTCAGTTGTTCACTAAACAAATGAAGACTCAGGGCACTTAAAATTCTATATAATAAATATCGCCAAGCACATAAAATAGTTCACAAAAGAAGTTAATCATCATGAAAATAATTACGTTTTTCCTCCATGATATTGCCGATTTTAAGCAAATTCGCATATTTTCACATATAACATTTTGTGCCGGTGGCAAGGCTTAACCTTTTTCAATTGGTCTGGAAATTTGTACAGTGAACAAAGTGATAAATGGAATGGGAAAATCGCCAGGAAGCAGTATTTTTAGGAACTGTTTGGAAACCCATTGTATTCTGGAGCACCCTAAGAGGCACGAAACATATTTAGGCCTACAGTGATATAGAAAGTGAGTACAATAGGCTGAAAGTGAGATGCTGAAATAGGCACACAGACATAAATGACAGTGGCGGGTAAACAAAAGGAGAGCGAGTATTTAAGGCATTGATAATTAAGGTGGTAAAGTAGACAGATTGTTGAACAGATGATAACTGGTAAGCCGAAAGTGGTGGGAACGGATTTCAATTAAATGGACATCTGGCTTACTAATAGCGAGAGTGGTATGTAGTTAAAAGGTCGGCATCGATTATGGAAACAGTAAAAACCAGAAGCAGACATAAATTCACAATGAGAGACCGACATTGATGGCGACACGCAGATCGGCTATTATAAATGTTCAAGTCGGGACATGTATAGAATGCAACAGGCCAACCACGAAAGCTGAACAACTTCTTCTTGTTCGATCGATTGACTCTTTCTCAAGATCTTCGCTCTTGTATGTTCTCTAATCGGTTAAATCTATATTCTTCTAAAACCCAACTCATTCGGTTTGGTACAAAGCAGAAATTATCTAAACTCAATCTCACTTCTCTCAGCTCACTTTCCGAACTTCTCATACTCTACGAATGTCCGCGACCTGGGAGTCACCTTGGACAGTTCACTAACCTTTGCTTCTCACCTCTCCTTACTTACTCGCACTTGCTACTACCCCTTGAGGAGACTGTCTCTACTGCAGTTTTCACTACTATTATCCATGCATTCGTCTGTTGCCGCATTGATTATTGTAATTCTTTACTGATAGGTTAATTTTGAGGTAATTAACAAGTTGCCTGGATTTTACCCGTTCCAGCATTTTAGACAGAACAGATAGGTTGGAGATGGTTCGTTGATTTTTACGTCAGTGGTGTATAGGCCTGGTTTCTTTTGGTAGGGGAGATATGGTTGCGACTTTGAAGGCCGTTTGAACTCTGCCAGTTGAGACGGAACGGTTAACTAATGTATTGATTACTGGGGCAATCGTACCAGCGCTTTCCTTGAGCAGCCACGTAGGTAGCGATCGGCCGTTGACTGCTTGTTTAGAGTGCACCGGATGAGCCCCAGAATGTCACCGGTGGAAAAAGGCGAGAACAATGACAAACGGTAAGATGTAGTTGAGTAGGTTGGGTCCGCAGCTTCGGAGGTGGACTCTCTCACATCAGCCACTTTCTTTTCGAGGAAATGATGGAATTCGGCAGCTGAAAGTATATTGTCCGCTGGCGTGCGTCCTTTACTAAGCACTCTATCAATCGTTTGCCACAGTTTGCGAGTTGCAGAACGCTGGATCTTAATTGTCTGCAGCCAGAATTCAGACCGTCCGGTGTTTAAAGTGTTGCGATACTGCCGACTCCCTTCGAGCCATTCTGCTCGACACAAAGACCTGGCCGCCTCAGTCTTAGCACTGTCGACACGGTGCTCTAGGCGTCGCGCTCGCTTCTTTTGGTCTCGACAGACGTCATCAAACGAAAGATCAAATGGTCTTTTTGCGGATGGCCACTTTACGAAGAG